>CP073214.1:1800000-2123193 GCA_020342235.1 Saccharomycopsis phalli
TCCGTGACGGTGGCGTTTACCTTTACCATTGCTCTTGACTTGACGTGCGCCCTTGCAGGATACATCATGTTTGGCAACCTGGTTGACGAAATCATGACAAACTCCGTCTTGTCTGCCGAGGGCTACCCGGCCTGGATCGCCCCGACTCTCTGCACTTTCCTCGGGATAGTGCCGCTAACCAAGGGCCCGCTTGTGATCCGGCCGGTGGCCACAGTGTTGGACCAGTTTTTCCAGGTGCATGCGCAAAAGTTCCATCCGATCCAGGTGTTTGACAAGGCGATTATCATTGCGGTGGCGTTGGTTATTGCGACTTTGTGCTCGTCGTTTGCCCAGATTACGGCTATAATGGGCAGTCTGATTTGTGTAGCGATTTGCATCACGCTTCCCCTCATGTTTTACTTGAAGATGTTTGGGCGGGGCATGGGATCTGCCGAGCGGATGTTTTTCCGGGCGGGGATTGTGGTGTGCTGGTTGTTGACTGTGGGCGGCACCTGGGCGGCTCTCACCCATTGAAAAAGATGGGGTTGGGAAGTAATTTATCCGAAGATACATTACCCGGACAACGCGGACGTCACCAATGTGTTACCCGGAAATAATTTATCCGAAGATATAATGTTTACCCGGCCACATCTTTTGTCATTACCCTACCGTGACTGTGTCATGCGCCGTTTAGGAGAAGCAGTGTGTGTGAGGGGGTGGGGAGGCGGTTGCGTCACTCACCCGGCCCAGAGTATATATGCAGACTTGTTAAATTCTCGCTCCAAGGAATGGCGATATAGCGGAACCTCATATACACGATACAGTTCTATAGCCTACCGTAACGCCATGGTGCTCATTGACGGAGTCAAGTATGCCTGCGAGGTACGTCCGCTTGAACAGCTGGAAGAGTCATACTAATTAATAGCGCTGTATCCGGGGCCATCGTGTCACCACTTGCAGCCACACCGACGTTCCTCTCGTGAAGATAAACCCCAAGGGCCGCCCGACGACCCAGTGCAAGCATTGCAAAGAGGCGAGGAAGAGCGGGAGCCATGTGTCGTGTGTTTGTGGCAAGCGGGTCAAGAAGACCAAGAAGCGGGCGGAGTGCCGGTGCGGCGACTCTGCGCGGTGTGTGTGTGGCGCTAAGCGCCGGCGGGAGACGCCCAATACATCAGCAGAGTCTGTGGGCAAAGTGGCGATCCACGGACTCGGGCTGGCGTGGGACCTCGCCCCGTTGCGAGCCCCGCCCGCGTCACCCGGCCTCGCGAGTGACTGGGATTTGGCGCTGCTCGCGAGCGATATCGGCCCGCCCGAGCCGATGGACGGGCCGCCGATGCGCTCAGTTGGGCCGGGCGACCCCTTGGGCGAGGTCAGCGTGCCTCTCGACGACTTTATCCTGGCAAAGCCGGGGGTCTATGGCATGGGGTTGCTCGATCTCTTTGGCCTGGAGGGCGTGTATCTCCCGTCGGATGTGCCAGAGGTGCCTTCTGACGCGAACAAGCTGGAGTTGAGTCAGGTTGAGTTGAGCCAGATTGAGTTGAGCCAGGTCGAATTGAACCAGTTGCAATTCCAGTCAAACCAGTTGCAGTCAAACCAGTTGGAGCTAAACCAGTTGGAGTACCAGCCTAACCAATTGGAGTACCAGCCCAGCATCCACTCGGACTTTTCCGACTTGTTCCATCCCCTCCATCCGGTCCCAGACAAGAAGGCGCGCCACCGATCCTCATCAAACCGATCTTCCATGTCGTCACGTCACCATTACGTCAACCCTAGCGAGCCGTACCCATCACGTGGGAAGCCGCCCAAGGATCTCAGCACCGACTCGTTGGCGTCGTTCTACAAGCCCGAGGACCAGGGCTCGATTCACTCGTACGCGTCGCTTGATTCGCATGTGCTAGAAGATCGGATTTTCTAGTTGGAGATTGCAAAGTAATTACAGAGAATTGCATGGATGCTGTAGCAGCATACTGGTGATGATTGAATGGACTATATGGAGGTGGAATTGATTAAATGGAATTTATGAATTGTACGAGGTAGAATGAGTAAATTGTACGTGGTAAATTACTTGTAAACAGCTTGTCAATGTCACACTGGTTTTCATCTTTTGTAACACATTGGTTAAAATATACCAAAGTGCCAAAATTGTTTAAATGTCATGAGTGTGTCAAGAATATATTAGTATGTCAAGAATATCATGATCATGTCAATGTGTATGCAAATATTGTCCAAATCAAACCATGACTATACAATATGCCATCCAAAGTGTCATCATAGCATCGCCAGATATATCAACTTGGCAAGATTCAATTCCAGCTTGTGCTACAAAGAAAGAGGATATCAACCTTCCCCAAACCACTAAACTATTTGACAAGGCTCCAATAACACACTGCCATTATCCAAGACGAAAAGTAGGGCACTATGCGACAATCAATGGAACGGTAATGAAACCATCAATAGAACATAGAGCCCCAATCTACAAGTTCCAGTCACATACCACAACTTTGATTACCAAAAACTCACCAACCACTCATATCTTCATCATCTACACCCACGTCTAAAAGCACAATGGACAATCCAATAGACCCAAACTACTCGGAATTTGACAAAAGGACTCTATTACACTTGGTTCTGCTCACATTACTATGATTAAAGACATGTCAAACAGATCCAGTCAGTCAATCATATATAACCCGAAAATGTACTGCCCAAGACCTGTTCACTACATATCACCAGTGGACGAGAAATCTCCTACCATGTGCTAAAAACTCAACTTGAACCCATCTAGCAAGGTTGCTTTATGCTATAGCCATGTCAAAGCCAAATTGCTACCGATGAACCACTTCCAGCCAAGAGCCATAGAAAGTGTACAATGGCTCTCAACACGAACCTAAATCCTCTCCAAAGTACCATATAATGATGCTAGGAGCACTAAACAAGACGTGCCTCGTCTGAGGGACTTGAAACTCTTGATGGGTGACATTGGAGATCATTTAAGCCGCATCAAACATACCAAGTATGCAAAAGTAACAAGGAATGGTAAAGATTGGGACAAAGATTAGGATAAAGATTGGGACAAAGATTAGAATAAAGATTGGGACAAAGATTAAGATAATGATTAGGATAATGATTAGGATAATGATTAGGATAAATATTAGGACCAGATTAGGACCAGATCAAGACCAGATTATATCCGCAACAGGACCCATGAGAAACACATTCGTCAAGGTTTCAACAATCACACAGATACCCTAGATGGTCCAAAAGTACAATCTGATTAGCCAACTACTTGAGAAACGTTATACCATGCACCGTCAAGACACCATTCAATCCAATTTGCGACTCCAAGTGCCCGATGCGAGAATCCTTTCCATTAATCTTTCATGACCTATACCCATGTCAGAGGTATTAATCTGAGGAATCAAGGGGAAAGCTTATAACCAGAGCGCAAATCGCTCTATGCAAAAGTTTCATTACATTGAATTCTACAAATTTTGCTAAAAGAATAACCCTTTTCTCAAGGACAGGTCCGTGTGTCTAGTGATGTAATTTTATAATCTCGGAAAAGTTTCCACCCCTAGGGTTTCTGCCGACTCCATTTAGTGGGGTTTTGGACGGTAAAGTATAATCTCCATTCTAGAGCCTAGTATATTTGTAGAATTGAATAAATACCATTACTAATTGGCCGTCATGGTTGACTCGACGGAAATACGCACAATTTACCCGAATGGCAAATGCCGGTATCGGAGCATCGATGCATACAGGGAGATTATATAAACCGTACAATCAGGCCAAGATGAAACGTTTATAAATTAAATTGAGCTGTGTGATTGTCCACGGAATTGACATTGATTAAAGAAAATAAGCTCATTATACTCGAGATTATCATCAGATTATCATACGCAAAACTGCCACAAGATTGTTACAAGATTATCACAAGATTATCAAATCAAGCCGTATCATCAACCAATAGGCTCGATAATCCATCAAAGATATAACCCAGTCAATACGCTGGATACATTGAATACATCTCCTTAGGTTGTTACCCTATTGCTATCCGTCTCTTGTCGCCTTGCTTGATTGCTATTCCCATACCCCACACTTGTCACTCAATTCTCATCACTCAACACCCATCACTAAAATCTCCCTTGATTCATTCACTTCTTCCATGTCCCAATTCTCCAACACAAACTTTTCGTCCGCCCACTACGACTCAGCTCGCCCGACATACCCGCCGGAGTTCCTCGCCCGCGTGATCCTGCTCGCCCACGAGACCCGCCTGGCTGTGGACGTCGGCTGCGGAACCGGGCAGGTGACCTTCCCTTTGGCCCGCGAGTTTGACACCACGCTTGGCGTGGACCCATCCATGCCTATGATTGAAAAATGCCACTCCAAGATCGGCAGTGCCACGGGAGTGTCGTTCCGGCAGGGATTTGCCGAGGATTTGCCGTTTGTCGCGGATAATAGCGTTGATTTGGTCACAGCAGCTGAATGCGTACATTGGCTCGACCATGGGGTATTTTTTAAGGAAATGGCCCGGATATTGAAGCCAGGGGGATCCTTGGCGTACTGGTGCTATGCGGATCCTGTTGTTGTCGCCAATACCACACAAGAAACTGCGATTTCGGGGTTCACTGAGGTGTACAACAAGTACACTTACGACGACCCGCGGTATTTGGGCCAATACTGGCAACAGCCGGGAAGAGATATTCTCAGGGGCTCGTTCCGGTCGGTTGCGATTCCGTCCCGCTTGTTTGGCAATGTCGAAACCGCATTATACGACCCTCTAACCAGTCGGCAAAAGACCGAGCTTTATATTGAACGGTCCTGGACTTTGCTGGATTTTAAAGACTATGTCAAGTCGTGGAGTGCCTACAGCAAGTATATCGAGTGTCATCCGGACGAGGATCCGGACCATGTGCCTGACTTGATGATTGGTGAAATAGCTACAAAGTACGGGGTGAGTCCAAACGACCGGCTTAAAGTTGTGTTTCAAACGGGGTATTATTTTATGCGCAAGAGTACAGAGGTGTGAAAGTATAATGTAAAAGTATAATGTGAAATACGATGTTGTGAAGACGATGCTGTGAAATACGATGCTGTGAAGTCGATGTTGTAAAGTCGATGTTGTAAAGTCGATGTTGTGAAAATTCAAGTCATATGCCTACAGTCTGTTGCGTAAAAGCCGTCCCACTTGCTCCTATAAGTGACCATCAATCTAACAAATCATGAATCCATTTCTGGCACATTAGTCGCGAAATTGCCATCACCATTGCAGTTTTATTTCATGGACCAACAATCCTGAATCTACCAACCTCTGTGTCTCTGACCAAAGGAACATTGCTATATAACAAATTACATGATTCTTTGCAGTTTTAAAAACAACCCAGCGTTGCTTGGAAATCCGACTCTAATAAAGCAATGGTTTAGTCGTATCAAGACCAAACCTTGCAGGATGAAATATGAAAAAGCCCTTGGGTCGAGTTTCACTGGTTTCTCAATTGAATGTTTTACCAACTTGTAGTTATTACACGGTCTCTGATATAGCAATTGCTCGTACATTGGAGATACCGGCAAATGGCAGATGTCCTCATTTGACGAGTACTAGAATTTCACTCGATTGCACAGCTCAAAAGTTATTAGTTTCGCACCTCGTCTACCGAGTTAATTCACAACAGACCTGTAGACATATAGATATATAGCCCTGTAGACATATGAAAATACCTATTGACACAGATTACAATACTCAGTAATATAGTGCCTGTGTCAACCGTACGTTAGTAGTAGGATAAGCCTGGCACTAAAACTAGCAAAACACATTCGAGTGCGTCTATTTAGATTCGAGTGCGTACACCTGGATTCAGGAGACGATTTGGCACATTTGCACGGTTTACGTATTTGCATAGCTAGACGATAATCTAGGGATACTTCTATATATAGCGATGGAATTCCATGGTGAGACATGCAAGAGTCACCGGCTAGATTTGACAATAAGCAATATACAAAAGGGGACCCTGTGTCCCAAAGCGGAAGGAAGGCAGTAACGATTACCAGATGTGTTTTAGCGTTGGCTTTTAGGGCTTGTACCTTGGCTACTGCCAGGAACTGAAACGCAATGTACTATGTAGATGAAACCAGTAAGACTAGGCAAATGTAATGGGTGGGAATACCAACGAATGTGTGATGAATAGTATTGTATTCGAGATACCCGGGTGTATCGTTTATCGTGTATTGTATTGTATTGTATTGTATTGTATTGTACCGTGTATTGTACCGTGTACTGTACCGAGTATTGTACTGTGTATTGTACAATGTATTATACTGTATACTGTACCCGACATTGTTAAACCCTTTTAATCACAATTGGCCTTGTCGAGGTTCAAGTGAGACAGTGTCAACGACGCGAAAACATGGTTACCACTTAACCAAGTGGACATGAGGACATGGTTACCACTTAATAAAGTGTACACTTAATAAAGTGCACACCTAACCAAGTATACACCACCTAATCAGGTAATACACAACAGACACCACTTAATCCAGTAATAGCCAAGACCCTAGCTGGACTTGGCGAGAATTGCCCAAAACATTTGTGCCAACCCATCTCCTATTCACACAGTATTCCATCCCCATGCGACATCCATTATACCCCTATTCCAGATAATAAAAGACATGGATCGCTCCAAATCCAGCCGCTTGCTTGATACAGCAACCTGCCCGAACCAGAAACACGCCTACGCCATTGTATTCCATTGTTCAGGACAATATTGGTACTGCAACAGCCTGTGTTGTATTGTTTCGTACCAGAATCCGCTAGTGGGATCACCAGAAAAGAGCTCAGTGTAACCGGACAAACCCACCATAAATCCGCCGTAAAAACACCACCATCATACTCCCCGAGTCATTCTCATTCCAGTCCTGCCAATTACCACCTGATTCTCCCGCTCATTGCCCGTGTTTCATCGGGTCCCGTGTGGTGAGTGTGGCATGCATGCATGAGACAACTATGACATGGTCCTTTCGCCGTGGCATATATATAGTCCTTGCAGTCGCACTATGATCTCGTACCAAAATCATGCTCTACGTCACTGCACTTCTTGTTTTATGCCACCTCTGTGCAGCTGCTTCCTATGAGAAGCGAAGCAACCACTTGGTCTCGTTGAGCTTTGACATTGCTCGGTCCAAGCCCATGGTGCTCCCTTCGATCCAGCCGGTTTCCAAGGCCGTGGGGATCACCAATAAGGAAAAGACTTCGCTGGTGAACGTCGCCTTGAAGAACAACTACTCCTTGTACAGTGCAAATCTCTGTATCGGCACCCCATGCCAGAACATCCAGTTGCAAATTGATACCGGCTCCAGCGACTTGTGGGTGCCTAGCGGCAACTCTACGCTGTCTTTTGGAGTGTTCCAGGACTCTACTTCGTCATCTCTCGTCGCCCACCAGGACGAACCGTTCAAAATCACTTATGGTGACGGATCGTTTGCCCAGGGCTATTTGGCCGAGGACACCATTTCTCTTGATCTGGACACAGTTCTCACCAATACCACCTTTGCTGTGGCCACTCAGACAACGTCTGGACTGGGTATTTGCGGTATTGGCTACGTGTCCAATCAAGCTATTGCCCAGAAGTACGACAACTTGCCGGTGCTTCTCAAGAAGGCAGGCTACACCAACCGGATCTCGTACTCGTTGTACCTCAACTCCAAATCCTCGGCCTCGGGCCAGTTGCTTTTCGGGGCCATTGACCACGCAAAGTACCAAGGAAACACCTTGCACCAGTTGAATACCCTCAAGCTTGATTCCTCGGGAAACCCTGCCGACCACTACATTGGCTTGTTTGTCAACTTGACCAGTGTCAAGCCGGCTCAAAGTGCCCCAGCCCAAAGTTCCCAAGCTCCAAGTGCTGTCCCAGACACCCCAAACACAGTAAAGGTCTTTCTGAGCTCCCTGAGTTCCCTGAGTTCTCTGGGATCTCTGGGATCTCTGAGCTCCCTGAGCTTCTCCAGCTCCTTGAAAGCCGTTGTTGATTCCATCGTCTCCAAACCAGCCGTCGACACTCCTCAACTCAACAACCCACAACCCCAAGACAACACAACTACTACAGACGAGCTCCTCACTACAACATACCCAGCACTCATAGACACTGG
The DNA here is from genome assembly GCA_020342235.1 of Saccharomycopsis phalli. Classification (NCBI taxonomy): domain Eukaryota; kingdom Fungi; phylum Ascomycota; class Saccharomycetes; order Ascoideales; family Saccharomycopsidaceae; genus Saccharomycopsis; species Saccharomycopsis phalli. Next base: position 1,808,125 of record CP073214.1, read on the forward strand.
TGCTACTTTGATTTCCGCCCCAGCAGGATTCTACAATGCCTTTGGCAAAAAGTACGGCAGATGGTCTGCCGGTGCAAACGGATACGTGGCTCCATGCCTGGGAAATGACGACAAGGTTGCCTTTGGATTTGGCGACTTTGTCATTCAAGTTCCGTTTAACGATCTCTTGTACCACTTGAACTTCAACAACGGCTCGACGTACCAGGAAAACGGCGTCGACACTTGTATGCTTGCGGTGTCCTCAAACCCTAGCAACTACTTCATCTTGGGAGATGTGTTTCTCCGCTCGGCCTATGTGTATGTCGACCTTGAGGCTAATACTGTTTCGATGGCCCAGGTGACGTATACTGACGCTTCGGTCATTGAATTTCAATAGAGGTATAACCGTAAACTAATGCATAGACTACGCTCAGATATAATATTCGGAGTAATAATCAACTAGCTGTAAGGGACTTTACATGGAATGTTGAGTGGTGTTTGTAATGGGGCTGCTTAGCTTGGGCTAGGCTTCTGGGCTTGGAAAATTAGCAAGCTTGGCCTACCATTACTAAATTCTTGGCATTGGTATTAAATGGCAATTGATATTATATAGCAATTGGCCTAGGCAAATGCGCAGCCGATCTCAACCGTCAATCTATGAAACAAATTCCCTGCCACGATTGGCAATAGCTCTGATAGGCAAAAGTGGAAATAGCCTTATAGGCAACGAGGCATTCCATATTTCCACTAGTTGTCTTTGATAACCTTGGATCGCCTCATATTCCCACTAATTGGCTTTGATAGTCTTAGGTCGCCTCCTATTTCAGCATGTCTCTAGAAAATTTTCAATAATAGTGCCCCTGCAGTTTACGATGCTAAAGTATATACGGAATCCCATAGAATATCAATACCTGGATAACCTCCTGATACCGTAGCAGTCGTTACAAGCTCAAAGGCTTTGCAAGGATCCCGTCCACTGACTTGCTCTTGTCCATCACCGCAAACAGCCATTGAACAATAGTATTCTTTTTATAGAAGTCATCACACGGAGAAACTTTCCAAGACAATTTCCAAAACAGGGTCTCATTGGATAACTCGCCCACTAGCACATGTGGACTTTGCAAGTTCAATACTTGATTGTCTCTTCTCACAGTCAACCAATGGGCAAGGTTTAATTACAGCCCTGTAATCCTCTTTACTTTGCCAACTTCTAAACTGGATTGAGCTTTATGCTAGTATGAGACTTGTCTTGGATGGAATTTCCATTTTACATCTACAAACAAGTCTTTATGGCATATCAAGCAACTACATTGCTCCGCATGTCTCATGTTATAGTTCATGACGCACAACGTCGATGTATTCAGTCACGATACATTAAACCAATGTAGATTATAGCTTCCCCTATTTGTGACTATTGTCACACAATTATTTATACTCTGCTGAAGCGTGGCTGCGTTTCACATACCCTCCAAGGCGTGTTTGTATACGAAAAGTTGCAATCTCCGAGTACAGATGAGAATACAGCCATAGAAGTAAATAAACATTATTGAATCAGTCCATACATTTAGTTTTACAAGAACGTGTGCGCGATTCTTTCGACACTGTGATTTAGAGGTTAATTTTGTTTTTAGCCAAGCCTCGCGCACATATATGTTACCATTGGCAACATTGCTTCTACGTGTTGTTACTAGACAGCTACAACCATCTGATTTAGGGCTTGTTATCAGCTCTGGTAGTTTGGTCTTGCTTATACTGATACATAGTCATGTGATAAAATTCATTAGAATGCACGTGATTTAAGCATGATCTACAGTAGTGCCTAGGCCCATTTACTATGGCTTTTCATGTTTATAAAAGAGCCTTGCTCTTCTCTAAGCATCAAGATCCTCCCGAAAGAAGAGGCTAGAACAAGTTGAGCTGACTTTGACCTACCTCCAATTATATAGGAACAAAACCGTCTTACAGTTTATAAAATTCGTCTACTCATCATGACCAAGTCAACTGGTAAGATGAGCTTCAACGTCCGGAGACGTGTACAACTACAATAGTAAATTTCATTACATCGATAGTCATTGTCTATTATGTTTTCCACCTAGCTACTTTTGATATTTGCGTAGGACATTGCATCTTGTGATTTCATCACTTGGTTCACATGTACGTGCTTCAAAATGACAAGTTGCAGTCAACTGCCAGAAAGATTAGAAAAAGGACCCATATAGATGAAAACTAGGCATATGTTGTTATTTGGGGTGGCATGTTCATTATAGATGATTAGTAGTCCTAAAATGTCTTGAGCAGGGTCCATGCAAATGGGATTGTTTGATTGGGTACAAATGAACAGGGCGAGTATGGTGAGCTGATGTGGTTTGTTGTCAATAATCAAACTGAGCATTAGTGTACTAATTTACCAAAATCATGGCAATGCCTTTTCAACGTCTCTTTGGAGTCACATTTTTTTACAAGAGCCAACATAATTTTCCAGCACATGGTGAGATTCAGTGATCAAATTTGAATGATGTTGACCAGGCTTACACAAGCGATACAAGTACTAATGATTAACAATACGACTGCTCACATGTAAGATTTTAATCCTAAGCAACCAAATGAGGACTGACAAAGGGTTTCGCAATGGTTCCAGATGTTCCTGAGTGGGGATATATTCGAATAACTATAATTCCGGAAACAATATAGTTAAATACAATAATAATAGTTTTATTATTACACAAGCCTTTGTAGCATCATGGCTTGGATTGAATTTCTCAGCTTGACACCTATAAGCCCAGTAAGGAAACTACCATGTGTGTACACTCTCATTTTCAATGTGCAAGCCCAAATAATTGATCTGATTATTGACAACAGGGGGAGTTGTATTTGTTGAAGATGGCGAAGAAGAAGAGTTGACAGTAGGCAGTCTATTGAATGCCAAAAGCAATCTGACATGGTCGATGGAATATCATGTATGCTTGGAATTGGAACTTTTGAAGCTAATTTGTGCCTTACATTTGGGTCAGGACCATTGTACTGGTAAGAAGTAGAGGAATGACGGGTGTATTCAGAGATTATTTTTAGATCTGACATGTCTCAGGAAAGGAGACGAGTGATATAGCCGCACTGCGTCAGCCAGCCGTAGAGGATGACCAATGAATGAGCAAGGGAATTGGGAAAATTGGATTGAGTAATTGAAGGGGTGCGTACCAGTTGGAGTATAACGAGAGACAATAAACTGGGGGATAATACGAGCAATAGAATAGGTGGATAACGAGATAATAGGCTTGCGAATAACGAGATAATAGACTTGCAAATAATACGAGCAATAGAATAGGTGAATAACAGGTAGACTGTGATATTGAGTGATTGAGTGATATTGAGTGACACTTACTGGTACTATACTGGTACTATATCGAGTAATACTGAGTGATATTGAGTGATATTGAGTGATATTGAGTGATACTAAGTGATACTTACTGATACTATATCGAGTGATACTTACTGATATACTGAGTGATATTGAGTGATATTGAGTGATACTATCAAGTGATATTGAGTGATAATTACTGACTCCAGTAAGCACCATTGAATAGCACATCTTACCCGGCCTGCACTAGTTGGTTGCACCTTGCACTACGACAGTATGGACTTCCGGCCGATTTTACAAGACGCAGAGAAGTTTGCGGAGCTCAAGGAGCTGAGCGATTTCTTCCGGATCGACTTGCACAACTATGTGGATGCACTTACGAGAGATATCGACGCGATCCGGGCAGAAAACTTGGGGTTGAAGCGGGACATCTCCAAGCTCAAGGAGGAATTGGTGATTGTGAACAACGACAGTGTGATCAAGCAGAAGGAGATACTGCGGCTTGAGCAGAAGAACCACCTGATGCAGCAGCAGATTGATACGTCGGCATACAAGAGCTACCAGATACGATACACCGAGGACAGCAAGGACGAGTTGGAGACGCGAGTGGCTGAGCTGTTGGTACTAAAGGACAGCATCGACGATTTGGAGTCGGTGGACGACGTGAACATTCTCAAGGCGAAGATATATCAAGTGAGCGAGGAGTTACTTCGGCTGAAACAGGCGAATCGCGCATTCAAGCAGGCATTGTCTGAGATTGGCACGGTGGTGATTTCTGTGGCCAAGGGCGACTTGCTGAAGAAGGTGCAGGTGCATTTGGTGGAGAGCGACCCTGAAATCTTAAAGGTCAAGACCACAATCAACACCATGATGTTGCAATTGAACACATTTGCAGTCGAGGTGAACAAAGTCGCAAATGAGGTCGCAAACGGCATGCTAGGTGGGCAGGCCAAGAACGAGCTCACTGTGGGCATCTGGAGGACGTTGACTGACAATGTGAACATCATGGCGTTGAATTTGACCAACCAGGTGCGGGAAATTGCCGACGTGACGAGCGCAGTGGCCAAGGGCGACTTGTCACGGAAAATCAACGTACACGCGCAAGGAGAGATTCTCTTGTTCCAAAACACAATCAATACCATGGTCGATCAGCTCCGGACATTTGCCATTGAAGTCACCAAGGTGGCACGTGACACCGGGGTTGAGGGCATGTTAGGAGGGCAAGCGAGGATCAAGGGAGTTGAAGGGATATGGAAGGAGTTGACGGACAATGTGAATGCCATGGCGACGAATCTCACTGATCAAGTGCGGAACATTGCCAATGTGACGACAGCAGTAGCTAATGGAGACTTGCTGAAGAAGGTGACTGCGAGCTGCAAGGGCGAGATTCTCCAGTTGAAAGTGACCATCAACCAGATGGTGGACCGGCTCCAGAACTTTGCCAACGAAGTGACGACGTTGGCGACAGATGTCGGCACAAAAGGTATTTTGGGCGGCCAGGCCGACGTCAAGGATGTCGAAGGAGCATGGAAAGCCGTCACTGAGAACGTGAACATCATGGCGGCGAACTTGACGAACCAGGTGCGATCGATTGCCGATGTCACTACTGCAGTTGCTCATGGAAACTTGTCGCAGAAAATCGAGGTCCAGGCGCAAGGTGAGATTCTCGAGTTGAAGAACACCATCAACAAGATGGTTGACTCGCTCCAGGTATTTGCGCTGGAAGTGTCTCGAGTAGCAAAAGATGTGGGGATCGACGGCAAACTCGGAGTACAAGCACAGGTTTCTGACGTCGAAGGTTTGTGGAAGGAAATCACCACCAACGTCAACACTATGGCCGCCAATTTGACAACACAGGTACGGGCGTTTGCACAGATCACTGCCGCAGCATCTGACGGCGATTTCACCCGGTTTATCACCGTCGAAGCGTCGGGAGAGATGGACGCGCTCAAGACGAAAATCAACAAGATGTTGCTCATCATCCGCGAGTCGGTGCAGCGGATCACACGGGCGCGTGAAGAAGCTGAGTTGGCCAATCGATCCAAGTCCGAATTTCTTGCAAACATGTCCCACGAGATTCGTACGCCCATGAACGGTATCATCGGCATGACCCAGTTGACTTTGGACACTCAGCTCACTCAGTACCAGCGCGAGATGTTGCTGATTGTCTACAACTTGGCAAACTCCCTCTTGACCATCATCGACGACATCTTGGACATTCTGAAGATCGAGGCTAATCGCATGACAGTCGAGCAGATTGACTTCACGCTCCGTGGGACTGTGTTTGGAGCTCTCAAGACCATGGCAGTGAAGGCCATTGAGCGGCAGTTGGACTTGGTGTACCACTGCGATAATACCTTCCCAGATAACTTGATTGGCGACTCGTTCCGCTTGCGTCAGGTGATCTTGAACTTGGTCGGCAACGCCATCAAGTTCACGTCTCAGGGGAAAGTGTCCTTGTCTGTGCGCATGAAGGATGTTCCTGCTGATGAATATGGCCAGTTTTTCCTTGAGTTTTGCGTCGAAGACACCGGTATCGGCATTGAGGAAGACAAGTTGGGCTTGATTTTCGACACCTTTTGCCAGGCAGATGGGTCCACCACCCGGAAATTCGGAGGCACCGGCCTTGGCTTGTCGATTTCTCGCCAGTTGATTGAACTCATGGGCGGACGAATCGACGTCAAGTCAAAGTATAATCAGGGCTCACAGTTCTTCTTCACCATTGCCGTGCGGCCAGCTTCCGTCCGGCTCGAGCGGCAAATCGAAGCACTTCTCCCATTCAACGCACCAAACATCTTCTTGATCTGTTTTGACCACGACGAAAACGGCATCCAAAACATTCTAGACGCGGTCTCAGGTCTCTCATTCAAGCCGACATTGGCCCGCAACCTCGACGAGGTCAAGAGTTCGAACCCCTTCCGGCACGACATTATCATCATCGACTCGATCGAGGCCGCAGAGCAGCTCAGAATGTTGTCCGACGTCAAATATATCCCCATTGTCTTGCTCCATCCTTCCCTTTCCGTCAACATGCGCGTCTGTCTTGATTTGGGTATAAGTGCCTATGGAAGCACACCTTGCACCGCCAGCGACTTGGCCAGCATCCTCAAGCCGGCGTTGGAACTGCGCTCAAACCCGCCAAATGCCGACGGCACGTTGTCGTACAAAGTCTTGTTGGCCGAGGACAACGTGGTCAACCAGAAATTAGCCACGCGCATCTTGAAAAAGAACGGCCATCGCGTCACCGTTGTGGAAAACGGACTTCAAGCATACGAAGCAGTGGTCAAGGACGAGTACGACGTCATTTTGATGGACGTCCAGATGCCAGTGGCATCCGGTTTCGAAGCCACCGCCAAGATTCGCGAGTGGGAGAAGAAAACCTTCCGCCACAGACTTCCAATCATCGCCTTGACAGCCCATGCCATGTTGGGCGACCGCGAAAAGTGTTTACAGGCCCAGATGGACGAGTACTTGAGCAAGCCTTTGAACGCAAACTTGTTGATCCAAACCATCAACCGCTGTGTGCACAACATGCAGCAGCTCCGCAAATTGGCGTCCTCCAACAGCAACTCTGCGTTTGCTCAGAATTTGCGCATCCTCCAGGAGAAATCTGACGCCGAAGACACCATAGAACGCACCCAGATCCCAAAAGTAAGTGAGTTGGTCGCTGCACGCCAGCTAGGCCATTATACTTTCCAGCAGAGCATTGCTCAAAGACCCTCGGCATTGCCTTTGCCCGACGGAACTGACTCGGTGAATGATAGTTATATCGCGTCGTTCAACAAGGCGCGGGAAAAGATTGAAAATGAGCGTCAGCGTCAGAAACAGTTGAACCAGAAGATTGTCGAGATCGAGTAGTTGACGTTGTTTGGGGAGACGCACTGAATTGGGTTTGAGTTGCTTTTTACGACGTTTTGGTGGCTGGGTTGGAATTTTGCAATTGGTGCTGTTTTTAAACTGTTTAGATCTTTTTATAATTTTGCAATGGATTTTTCTATCGAGTCTTTTATTTCATCTTTTTAATTTTATTCCATCTTTTATTTTCCATTTTTTATCTCCCATTTTTTATCTCCCATTTTTTATCTCTTATCTTTTTGCTGGAAAATTGATCCTCGTGTTTCTCGTCAATATAGATATTGCTGTGTGTAAACTTGTACAATCACCACAAGTATTTATAGCCAAATTTCTCTGCAAACATCACCGCCATTTTCTTTGCTGGCTTATTACAATTCTATTTCTACTCTTGTAAAAAATAACCAATTGTCGCATCCCAGATGTGCAAAAAGAATGGTCCCTACCAGGATCGAACTGGTGATCTTGGCGTAACAATGTAATATTAGCACCACGCCTTAACCAACTGGGCCAAGGGACCTGATCTTATACGTAATTTTTTTGTGAGGTTTTGTGACACAATATTATCGGAAGCAAATTCTCATAGGATGCTTTACGTACGGTTTTGTTACAAACATGGACAGATATTGAGATGATGAGTTGCAAAAGCATTCATTATAAATGATGTAAATATTTAAACAATATTAATAATGTATATTTGCTTCTACAACTATACCAGACTCTCTGGAAGGAGTAATTGATACTTTGCCGAATACTAAGTAAGGCACCACTAAACTTCAAGTCTAGAGAAAACCTTTTGAATGGGAATGAAAGCTTTCAACTTGATATATAAGAAAAAGAATCTACTCATCCAAAGCTATTAGTTATTCAATCCCAGAGGAATTAAAATTTTTATACAGTTTTTTGCATCGTGAATGAGGAGCAACCCTCAACACATGGATTACATCTGGTAGATGGAACAAAAGACATGACTGTAAATTATAATTGAAAAATAAAATAAATGGCAACGGCGACAAATGTACGAGAACGACTCAGATGTGAACATAGTGCCATATGGAGTCTAGGTCATGTCCAGATAAAATGTCTAGGCCATGTCCAGATAAAATGTCTAAGCCATATCCAAGTCAGATCATAAAACCATAATCATCGCCACTACCCATTGCAAAACAACCCCCCACCACGCTCACTATGCTCACCAATTACTTATCTCCTTTGACAAATTCTCCACATCCATGGCACATTTCTCCCGCATATAAAAGATCGAACAGTCCTTATTACTGCAAATCACCTCCTGGGTTAACGATCCCTGGCACCGCTGACACTGAGTCCATAGCCGTGCGAATTTCTCCTGCAAAGTATCGTGCTCTGCCAACTGCTGTGAGTAAATCATGTCGGCCTTGTCGATACAGTTGCTACACAAGACACTGTCGTCGTCAATCGGCCGCTTGCAGACTTTACAGGTGTTGACCTTCTTGGTAAACTTCATCAAGCCTCCTAGACCACCCTTGCTGATGGTGACTTTCCGTGTATGTGATCCTGTCAACAAACTACTGGCCTTGCGCTCGCCAATCAAAGGCTCCATGATCCGCATCAACGGCTTCGAAAGCTGGTTCTCCAAGTAATATGTCGAGTCGATTGTCAAGCCGTGCTGCAACACATACAACGGGTCCTCTGCCTTCATATACGCGGGCATCTTATCGCCCTTTTTTATAATGACAAACGGCACCCGATCTCCAACACTAGGTGCCAGACCAGGATCCCGCTCATACATACGCTTTGCCAACTCTGCGTGGGACTGTTTTGCGCTGTATTCTGCCGCAAGTTGCTTGGTGATGATCAACTCGGAGATGTCGACCTTGTTGTTGAGCAAGTCGCTGATCATTTTTTTGACAAAGACCTCGGCACCGGCTACATCACGATCCACAAGAGCCAATTCAAGCACCTTGTTGATCACGTTCGACGCAAACTTGCAATTGTCTCGCCGCACGGTTTCCAAGCCTTTGGTGTCCATTTTGTCGTACTTTTCGCAGTTTGTCCAATACAATCCGGCGTACCGCTTCTTGTTGATTAAGAGATACGGCCAGTACACCTTCTCAAACTCGAGCTTGATTGGGTTTGGGAAAAGCTCAGACACTAGCGCAGCAGCTTCCTCGCCCAATGACATGCATTTTTTCAAGTCATCATGGCCGAATTTCACCATCACGGAATCCGTGTCACCATAGATCACCATGCAGTCATATTCGTACCCGTTCCGGATACTGTAGTGCTCCTGGAGCTTCTGTTTCACCTGCTCGATCATCACACGTCCATACGCCGTCACCGACGACGAGATCTGCAAGTTTGGAAGCTTTCCAATGGTCGCACCAGTGAAACCATACACACTGTTTGCTGAGATCTTCAACGCAAGCTGTCGCCCGTTGAGAATGTCCTTTTTGAACGGGTCTGTCTCGTTCTTCATGTCGCGTTTTGCCTGCTTCCGGGCGCCAATCAACTCCTCAAGAATGATTGGAAGAATGCCCTTTTTCTTTGCCTTTGTCACAAACAAATCCCCCGTCGGCGACTCCTCGTAGTCGACTCCTTTTTTCAAGCCGTACTGCACCACATCCTGCTTCAGCAACAACGTACAGTAGCATAAGTTGTGCGCCATCATAATCGAAGGGTACAACGACGCAAAGTCAAGCGTCGCTATTGGCTGCGAATAGTACCCTTTTACCGGCTCAATCACCGTGGCTCCTTCATACTGTTCGTCACCATTCCCTTGCCGAGGCAAGTTCGGCACAATCAAATCATGCTCGAGACATTTGCGGAACAACTGGCTAATCACTTTAATCTGCTGGCCCCGTGTAAGAAGGTAGCTAAACGGCACACCACATACACGTGCCATCTCGGTGTAATTCACCAAGCACATGAGCTTGTTCATGAGCCGAAGCGGAAGGTACGCGTCCTTCAAACAATACACTGCCAACCGTCTCCGGGTCTCACTATCGCCGTTTTGCAAGTCTGTGATCATCAGGTGGTGCACGTCCTCCTTTTGCTCGTGAAGAAAGTGCGAGGACACACTGTTCAACGTGTACGATCGGAGCTTGAACTCCCGCTGAATAAACTGCAAAATATCAATCTGCACACGCCCCTCAATGTTGATGGTTTTGCTTTCCCGAGTACCAAAGGCCTTGGACGAAAACACCGCATCTTTCACCTCCTGCTTGCTGTTGAGAATCCGCGAAAAATACGGGAACTTTGGCAAGCCAAGAGCCTTTGCCCTGTCAATCAAGTACGGGAAGTCAAAGTTCGTGGTGTTGTACCCAATAATAATGTCTGGATCCGTCTCATTGACAAAGTCCCGCCATTTCATCAACATGTCCTTCTCATTATCGTGCTCGTACACATGCGATCCCGCAATGGCAGAACATGTTCCCACAGTGAACACGTTCCGGATAAACGGCCGCGGCTCTCCGTTGATGCTCACCACATTTGCAATCTGAATCACCGGATCCACTTGGGCCTCGGGGAAGATTCCTTTCCGGCCAGCGCACTCAATGTCAAAACTCAAGATCCGGAGCGGTGCCAGCTTCAACCAGCGGCCCTCGGGAGCGTGGCTGATGAGTTTTGTGTAGTGCACCGTCACTTCCAACTGACAACGGCTCACCTTGTCGCGAACCACCGAATACGTTTTCTGCGGGATCGTGAGCCAATTCATCCCAGTGATCTTGCAGTCAATCATCATCCGGAGCAAATACGTCAAATTGTCAAACGTCATCACCCCTTCTCCGCCAAAAAATTCGCCAAACTGCACATGGCCCCGCTCAAACCCACTGCGCACTTTTGCAATCTGCTTGGCGTTCAGCACCACCACCTTCAAGAATCCGAGCTTCTGGTTCCCACTATAGCCCCAGATCGACTCCTTCTCCACAATTTCCACAGAGTATGTCTGATACTGCTCCTCCAAATACTTGCTGAACCCAGCCACATGCTCCTGGCGGAATCCCCGCGGAACAGGCACGTAGAAATAGTGTAAAAACCCAATCACATTGCACAAAATCAGATGCCCGCCCTCGGTGACTCCATAGAACCGCACAGTACTGCTGTTGCCCATAAAATGCTCGTCGGCATCCAACTGTTGGAAGTGGATATCGTCTTTTTTCGGGTCAATGCTGATTGGTGCTCGTGCCCACAGACTCGAGGCAGCTGGCTTTGCTGCCGTCTCATTCATCTCAATCAATTCCTGCTCAAAAGACGACATTTCCCGTTGGCCTACCGGGACCTTATCCACCCGAGGCAAGTCATGGTGTACCTGATTCAGGTCTGTGATCGTCTGGCTGGTTAAAGGCAATGAATGCACGCCCAGCGTCGCAATACGCGGCTCGAGCTTTATTTTTTTCTTTGGATTAGAAGCCTCGTTGTCGGAGTTGTGCTTGGACATGGGTAAAGAATCGCGACGCGTTCCCCCGTAAATAAAAAAGACGCTGACTAATCATCGTTATTGTATTAGTAATGGATCAAATATGATGAGTAATAAGATACACTTTCTTACTAAGCGTGGTTTTGTGTCTGGATGCGATTAGTCAGAAATTTACAATGATGACTAAGATGACGCAATTTCTGACTCAGCAATATTTGTCAGAAAATCAGAATAATGACTAAGATGGCGCAATTTCTGACTCAGCAGTATTAGTCAGAAATACGGTTTTATTAGTCATAGACGCACTGACATGACTAATATATCAACTATGCTGAGTCAGCGTTCACCCTTGACGGTTTTTTTTCGTGCCACTCATCATGTCCAAGTACACCAAGGAACAGGAGGTTATTGTGGAGCGGGTACTCGGCAAAAAGGGGGACTACTACAGTGTTCTCTCTGTTGAAAAGTCCTCGCTGGACAACGAGATCAAAAAAGCCTACCGGAAGTTGGCCTTGAAGATTCATCCAGACAAGAATGGCCACCCAAATGCGCCAGAGGCATTTAAGGTGGTCTCCAAGGCGTTTGAAGTGCTTTCTGACAGCGGAAAGAAGAGCATATATGATCAGACGGGACAGGATCCTGATCTGAGACCACAATATGCTCAGTCAAGCGGCGGTTCTGCTGGTTTCCCAGCTGGGTTTGCCAACTTCCCCGCAGGACAGCAGTTCCATTTTGCCAACGATGGATTCAATGAGGATATCTTCAACATCTTCTTTGGCGGAATGCCTGGCCAGTCCACAGGATTTTCGTTTGGTCCAGGGGCTCAAGGGTTTCAGTTCCAGACGTTTGGCGGCGTGCCACGACGAAGAACCAGGGGACCTACTAGACAGGGTAGGGCGGCGAATCCTGGTGCGAACGCGGAGCAAGGTGGCAGTTTACGGGACAATATTCTGTCGTTGCTTCCAATATTGATTGTGCTTCTCTTTTCGCTCCTTTCCAATGTCTTTTCGAGTCCCGAGCAGCCAGCATATAGTTTGCACAAGACTGGCGACTACAAGTACGCGCGGAAGACGCCGACGTATAGTGTTGACTATTACGTCACTAAGGAGAAGTTTGAGAAGCTGTCGGTCAAGGACTTGAAGAACTTGGACAGTCGTGTGGAACGGAAGCACATTGAGGATGTGAGCCACAACTGCCAGGTGGAGCAGCGGACCAGAGAGCAGATTTTCCAGGATGCCCAGGGTTTTTTTTATACAGATGAGAAGATGGTTGAGCAGGGGCGGAATTACCCGATGCCGAATTGCGATCGGTTGCGCGGATATGGGTTGTTGTAGGTGCGGATAGAATAAATGACATGATAATTAGTGTGTAGATGGTGTTGGGTAATGATGGGGGATGGAGGAATGGGGGTGTAAGTGTGGTCAATATCTTGGAGTGGTTAATATAATTTGGAAAGTACTATCAAATGAAAGTAGTCAATGTTAAAAATTGATGTACATTGATTATAAGATTTGACGTACGTTGATTATAAGATTTGATGTACATTGATTATAAGATTTGACGTACATTGGTGAAAATTGTATTTGACATTTGTAGATATTCAGTCATGTTTCATATGTATTCAGCCGTATAGCCAAGGTTGCGTTATACTTTGACGTCACATGTGTCTAGTAGCAAGGCTACCCAATGATAAGGGAAAATGAATTACCAGGAGTTGATGTATTGATTTGTATTTCTGTGAATGATCCAAGTTGTATATTTCTGTGAATCCGAGGTGTATATTTCTACTTGTAATGTCTCGAGTTGAAAGACACAATCTCAGTAGAAAGGGAATGGGCTTGTTGATGCCTTGACAAGTTGAGTCGGCCAAAAATGGAGTCGAGAAGTAAAATCGTCTTATTAACTGCTATAATGCTTCTACTTGTGATATAGTAATTAAAATGGATACGATGAAATAGGTACTGAGATATGTGTAGATAAAATAGAACCAAAATACATGTGGATAGAACCAAAATACATGTGGATAGAACCAAATATTCATTTGGAGAAAATAAATAAAAAACGAGTTTTATTCTTGAGTAATTTATTCGAAGCAGTCTAATCTTTTATAGTTGATAACAAGAGATGACCATGTGGAAGAAGCACTTGTCATCAATGTATGATTAGGCGTGAAATAGTGAAAAGATTAGTCTTGATTGGGATATTCAGAATGAATAATGGGTATATAATTTTACTACTTGAACATTTCACTTGAATATCACATTGGAATTGCTTGAATATCACTTGCCATCACTTGGCTCCCTTGCCTCCTTGCCTTACCATCACTACTGTAATACCAACTCTATCATTACATTCCTATTAATCCCCAACTTCGCAAGTCACCCACTTTATACACCCACTTTACCCACTTTATACACCCACTTTACCCACTTTACCCACTTTACACAACCTCACTCATCCTTTGGAAACCGACCAACTTGAGCAGCCCACTGCTCAACACTATGCGACTGGGGATCCAGCTCAACGTCCGAGGTGGTTTTCCTCGTGACAAGCTTCTTAAGTTTCTGACTTAGATACTCTTCCTTTGCAGACTTGGTGTTGACCTTGCTCAACACGCTCTGGTCCTCGTCCTCTTCAACCCCGTATTTATACGCACCACTGGCAATGGACCGCTCCTTCTCCAACGCTGTGGCCATTCCAGCCACCGGAAACACTCCCGACGGCAGTCTTGCGCCCTGGGCTGCGGTTTCGTACCGCCTTACTTCCAAGTCGGGGTCGTCGGTCGGAGGAGTCTGGCGGACAACACGGCTGTCCATTCCCAACTCCGGCTGCTCGTCCTTGATCTGGTAGTTTGGCAAGCCCAACAGGCTGGCGTCCTTTTCGACAATGTACATGTGAGAGTACCACGGCACCATGATGGCGAAGATGGCGCCTCCAAGGATGTTGCCGATGGTCTCTGGGATGAGGATTTTCCATATATACAAAGCGACGGAGCAGTCTGCGCCGTTCATGAGGCCGATGGGGATCAAGTACATGTCGGCGACGGTGTGGTTGTAGCCGAGAAACACAAAGGAGAACACCAGAAGAAAGATCATAAAGAACTTCACGTGGAGCGGCTTGCACATGAGCTGGAAGTAGATGGCCAAGCCGACAAGATAGTTACAGGCAATGGCCCGGAGTAAGGTTTCACCAAACCCGTACTGGAGCTTCCCCGCGACAATGTCACGACTGGCCTTGACATAGGGCTCGCTCCGCACGGTTTTGGACACGTAGGAAATCACGTAGCACACAAAGAGGTTTGCGGCCAAGTTGACGGCCCAGGAGACTGACCAGGAGATCACGAGGTCGAAGATGCCAACGGCGCCGCGCACCACTCCGACGGTGAAGAAAACAATGTTGGAGTTGAAGAGCTCCGCGCCGTTGATCACCACGTAGAACAACGCAATCGGATATACTGCTCCTTGGAGAAGGTGTGGGTTATCGTAGTCGACTTCCGCAGCAAGGTAGAGCATGCCGCCTATGCTGAACAAAATCCCGCCGTTGAGCGACTGGATGATCAAGGCGTCGATAGTTAGCCGGGCTTTTTTCATGCTAGTGGCCACGAGAGCAAGAGCTGCTTCCCGAGGCGTGATGTACAAACTGTCGTCTGGCATTGGCTGGGAAAAGCGAGTTCCGGAATTGATCGTGGCTGTTCCGATCATGTGGTGATCTGTACAGTGTGGGGTGAGGTGGAGGGAAGGAAAGGGAAGAGGTGGTGGAGGTGGCAGGGAAGAGGAGGGAAGAGGAGGGAAGAGGAGGGAAGAGGAGGTGGAATATTGAGCAAGTAAAAGTGAATGTATCGGATGATTGAAATGTGCATGATGGACAGGAGTGTCAGAGTGTCATGGTATAATAGCTGCATGAGTGTCAGAGTGTCAGAGTGTCATGGCATATAGTATATAATGTGTAGATGGTAAAGGGATACAAGCAAATATTCTTTACCATTCCCAGCTCGGATTCTAGCTACTATTTTACAGGTGGAATCATCTCACTCGGATCCTACGTCACCAGCATTGTAGCAGAGGGAAAAACGTTTGACTAGTGCTAGTGAATATGTAAAGTAATGGGTAATGTGCTTTTCATAGGTCGTAGGTGACTTGAGATATCCATTTAATGAATTAGCATGGTTGTTTCTATGCCCGAGGTGCCAAATGTGCATGTATAACTGAGTGAATGAGTAAAAAATTAAAAGTTTATACGATATATAGAAGTATACATGTATATCCAGATTATATTAATGTGACTGATTTATTAGATAGACAGTGAACAATAGTAAATCAATAGTAGCCAGTTAACAATAGCCAGTCAACAATAGCAAGACATTAACAATAGCAAATCAAAAATAGCAAATCATCAAAAATAGCAAATCATCAAAAATAGCAAGTCACCAAAATAATAGCAAGCCACCAAAATAATAGCAAGCCACCAAAATAATAGCATCATCTATTGATTTCATCATCCATCCAAGTTCATCTATTGACTTTATCCATCCAAGTTTATCTATTGACTTCATCCATCCAAGCTCAAGCCATCCTAAGCCATCCCTTCACTCACACATTCAACGCATAATACTTGTATATACCACGCTCGGAAAACTTCACCGGCCAGATCTTGTACAAATCGTCATCGCCATTGTAAAACGGACCATTGCTCATGTCAATCTTCCGGCTGGCATACTTGAGAAACGGATAGAATATCAACCGCGGCTCTATCTTGCGCCCTGTTTCCATGTCGTAGTAGGTGGCATTTGGAATGTAGTTTGGATCATCAGTGAGAATCTCGTAGTCAATCTCGTCAGAATAGAAGCTGTTGTAGTCCAAGTCCAAGTTGAAGTGGTAGTTCAAATACTTTGAATTCTCCTTGTTGTACGACCGAAGCTTATAAAGCCACGATCTTCGGCCACTGGCCTCGAAGATCTTCCAAAAGAAGTTGTCTGTCGAGTAGTTGAACACATTAAACAGCGACTCGTCAAAAATTTTCATGTCAAATTCCCAGGCCAAGAGCGACGGACAGGCCTCAATCAATGCCGGGTTGTTGAGACTCCAGCTGTTGCTTACGTTTCGGTTTCCTCGTACGTTGACAAACCGGAGCTGCTGGAAGATCTTTGTCTCGTTGAATTCCTTAATGTCCTTCAACTGGACGTACTTGGACCGTTTCTGGCTGTTGTAGTAGTCGTTCAACGAGAGCATCGAGAGACGCAGGTCGGTTTTCAGGGCGTTGGACTTTGGTGGGGTGAGAAAGTCAATCAAGTCGTCGAGAGAGATGTCGGAGTTTTGGATGTTGAGCGACTTGAGAAACACAAAGTTGGTCTTGATGTACGTCAACACTGGGGTTGTTGGGTCGCGTCCATTGAGGTTCAAGTACTGCAAGTTGTAGTTGAGACTGGCGACCAAGCTCTTGAGCACAATCAACAACTCCTTGTCGTTGAGATCGTTGACTCCGTCGGTCTCGATATTCAACCACTTTAGCCGCGACTTCACTGCTGGGTGGTATTTGAACATCCGGAGCAAATGCGGCTTGGTGATCTGGTAGCAGTTTCCAATGGACAAGTGGGTCAATTTGCAGTTTGCCGAGAGGCTGCACAAGGAGTTTCCCGAGACCTTTGTGTGGTACAAGTCGAGTTTCTCTGCGTGGGAAAGCCGTGGAAGAAGCACAGCAAAAAAGCGGTCGCTGAGGTCGGTACAATCGTGGAACGAGACGTTTTTCAACGACACAAAGTTGTTTGCTGCGGCGATTTCCGGGATGATTGTGGTGAATGCCGAGGAAAACGTTTCGCCCGTGGATCCGCAAAAGTCAAGGGCCGAGAGATTGTGGAGATGGAAAAAGAGCTGCCGCAAAATCTCGGGACTGATGTCCGACTGGATGTTCTCGCTGCTGAGAAACTCGGCCAAGTTTGTGGCTCGCTGGAGAAAGCCCAAGATTGTGTTTTTCGTCACCATCTGGATCTCGTTGTTCATGCGGTTAGTGCGTCCTAACCCCACGCTGGTGAACTCCTGGAAGTCCAAGACCATGATATATTTGAAGATCGACTGTCCGTTGCGCTGTTTGTCCCGCCAGTATTTATTGAAGATGTCAAATGTCTGCGGTCGGGCAAACCGGCAGTAGTGCACCAAGTACTTTGTGCTGAGGTGGTGGAACTTTTTGTTGACGAGGCAGACTGACTTGGAGAACCACTCAATGTGTCGGGCAAATGGGATCTGGATGTCGTTGCAGTAGATGGCCATGATGATCTGGTATAGGATTTCCAATGGGAGGTCATTGAGTGAGGACATGATGAGTTGTGAGTGTATTTTGTGGTATTTCTGGTGTATTGGGTTGTTTTTTGGTGTATTAGGCGGTGTTTTGGTGTATTAGGCTGTATTTCTGGTGTATTAGGCTGTACTTTGCCAGTATTTAGGTCTGTATTTGCCAGTATTTAGGTCTGTATTTGCCAGTATTTAGGTCTGTATTTGCCAGTATTTAGGTCTGTATTTGCCAGTATTTAGGTCTGTATTTGCCAGTATTTATGTCTGTATTTGCCAGTATTTAGGTCTGTATTTGCCAGTATTTAGGTCTGTATTTGCCAGTATTTAGGTCTGTATTTGCCAGTATTGTAATTATCTCTATCTTCCAATTACCTCCGTTTTTAATCACCTCCGTTTTTAATCACCTATCTTAATCAGTTTTGTCAATATGGTAATCCAGGACTGTATTCGCCTATGATCCAATTTGTTCTGGGGCTTGATTCTGAGGCTATGTATTTGCCTGCTTTCTATTTGATTCTCTATAACGTTTGCTATTCGAGTTTCTCCGTATCCTTTCGATTCGTATCCAATAATCTCCTACAAGATTTGCAGTGTTTTTCTCCCCGTTTTCTTGGTGTGGGGTGGGAATGCCGTGCAGATTTTCATGCCTCTAAGATAAAATGAGGTAAGCAAATAGATACTACGTCATGTGTCACGGATCTGGACGGTAACTTATTCAGCAATGGAGAACAGTCTGTACGTTGGATGAGTTGAAATAGTGATGAATAGTGATGAATAGTGATGAATACTCAATAAATACTCAATAAATACTGAATGACAACATATATACTAAATAATTCCAAAATATATACTGACGCCAAATATATACTGATGCCAAATATATACTGATGCCAAATATATACTGATGCCAAATAATACTGAATACTAAAATATATACCAATGCCAAAATACTGATGCATACTGATGCCAAAACCAATGTTACATACGTTTCACCGTGAAAATAACACTACAGCCGCAATATGCTCATACGAATATTCATCTAGCATAGACGTTTGGCACGAATATTATATACAACAACATATTTATGCTTTCCATCTGACCACGTTTATCATAACCTTCAAGGTGCTTTCTGTACATATAAATATCTCCCCACACCCATTAACCTTATATCTTGCCTTCTACCATCCTCCCTTTACATCCTCCCTCCCTCCTCCCTCCTGATTCGTCCTCCGTCCATCATCCTTCTCCACTCCTCATCACTCTTGCTGCCACCCACCAACTTCGCCACCTCAAACTGCAACCCAATGAAATCCTGCCGCCTCAACACATTGTCCCGCCTCCACCTCTCGCGCTTCTCCTCCTCCCGCACAATCCCCTCCTGATCTCCAATCTCACGCGACTTGGCCAATTGGTCCTCGGTCAACACAAGCAACGAAAAACGCAACTCCGTCGACTTGAAGCTGCCAATCCGCCGCTGAATAACCTCGGAAAGCGTGCCCTGGTGCCGGATCGGACCCATCTGGAGCCCGTCCAACTCATATACTTGGCCGTGCTTCGGAATGTACCCCACAAAATGGTACAATCCGTCGTCGTCGGAATCGCGCCCGTGGGGCTCCGGACCACCTTCAAACGGGTTCGGCGCGCTGAAGGAGTTGTGCACCGTGCGCAACAACTCGCTATTGGTCATTGTTTCGCCCTTGAGCGCCGGGTCAAAGCTGCTGGTGAACAGCTTGAAGTTGCGCAATTCGTCGCCAATATCGACGTCGTCGCAGTTCAAAAGCACATTGAGAACTGCCTGGGTGGCACACGCGTTCTGGATGAGCTGCTGGGCGAAATACAAGCCGCTCTGGGCGTCTAACTCGCCCTGGATTGCTGGGGCCTTTGAGTAGTACTTAAAGAGGAAAATCACGCCGTAGACGGGAGAAACCGCAGACAAGTCGTCCAACGAGTACAAGTCGTCGCACTGGACGCCACGGACTCCGAAATCGGCAATGAGCTGCGTGAAAACCGCGGGATCCGAGTCAAGGGTATTCCACGACATGGAACCTTGGACATTTTGCGCTCGGCTATATACAGTCACGTGCAATAGGCTAACTGATTACGTCAGCGCGATCCCCGCATCACGTGTGCGGGTTGAATCTGGCAATAAGTGCTCAAGGGTTTAGCAGGCTACGGGAAATTTTTTTTTTCTGATTCTTCTGGGGTTTTGCGTCGCTGATTGTCGAAAAGTGCAGAGTTTTCCGGTGCCCAGACCGGGTTCCGGCGAGTCTGGGCCAGCATTAGTCAACAATCGGGTAACTCCAGGGAGATGATAAAATGGCAACGTTGTCTCCCGAATTTCAAAAACATGGTTAACGCAGGTGAGTAGTTGGTGAGGTGAGATGAGGTATGGATAGAGTAAGGTCAATGATAATGACAGTGATAATGACAATGACAGTGATAATGACAATGACAATGACAATGACGGTTAATATGACAATAGTCAGGGTCAATGATCAAGGTCGATGGTCAATGGCCAATGGTCAATTTCTTCTGGCATTGACTTAATTGCTTCAATTGACCTAATTGCTTCAATTGTTTTATTGTCTTTGCCTTTCCTTCCTTCCTTCCTTGCTCCAATCAACATTTCAAACTAACTCTAGTCGCTGTTCTTAGAGGAGACGCCGGAGTATCTGGCGTAGTACACTTTACCCAAGAAAAGGAAAACGAGCCAACCACAATCTCGTGGAAAATCACCGGAAACGACGCCAATGCCAAGCGCGGATTCCACATCCACCAGTTTGGCGACAACACCAACGGATGTACTTCCGCTGGTCCACACTTTAACCCATTTGGAAAGACCCATGGAGCTCCAGAAGACGACGTGAGACACGTTGGTGACTTGGGAAATGTCACCACCGATGCCAAAGGTGTTGCCGAGGGATCTACCAAGGACTCGTTGGTCAAGTTGATTGGCCCATACTCGATTCTCGGGCGTACTGTGGTTGTCCACGGAGGAACCGACGACTTGGGAAAGGGTGGTCATGCCGACAGTTTGAAGACTGGAAATGCCGGTGGCAGACCAGCTTGTGGTGTCATTGGTATTTCCGACTAGTTTTTGCTAGCTGTGGAAGGTAAATAATGCTTGTACCAAATATATAACGTATATTTCCAGGAAATGTAGCTGGAGGGGTAGTAATATGTCTAGTCAGTTAGTTTGTCAATATTATGTCTACAAGCCTGTCTGTCTTTATAATTGCTCCATTCCTGTTTCCTTTATTTATTATATTCATTTGTCCTTATTTATCCAACTCAATTTGCCACATTCTGCCATCCTATTGTTGTTTGTTCCAGTAGCGTCTCGACTAGCCGTTTATAGAAAGCTGCATCTCAGATAAGACTTTTGACAATTGACCGTTTAGCCAACCGACCAATAATCAACCGGTATCAACCAATAATAACAATAATCCAATAGTCCAATAGTCCAATTATCCAATTATCCAATAATCCAATTATCCTAATCCCAATCACAATCCCAACACTGGGCTAATCCCACTTAATCAGCCTTAACAACAATTCATTAGTACCAGCCAAAATATGCCCACATGGATCCTCGAAACGTGCCAAAATAAACGAAAAACCGTGCAATTGTCTTGGATCAATGCCCTACACCATGTAAATATACTGTAGAAAATAAATCTGTCCAATAAAAACCAACAATATAACCACCAATATATAAAATCCCAAAATATAAAATCCCAAAATTCCACCATTGTAATATGTATACTAAAGCACAACCTAGATGCTCAATCTTTTCTCACCTTCATCCGCTCGGAAAACCACACAGCACCCTTTTATTACTATGGCCACACACCATGTCAAAACGCCATTCCACGACGACTTACAGTAGTAGCAATCACACCATTCTTTCGTCAACAGACTTTTTGTCCGACTACGGCATAGATGACAAGCCCCAGTACCAAATTGTCCAGAGCATGGACTTGTTCTTGAACGAGTTGTTGATCCTTAATATCAAGACAAACTTGGCGTTGGCTGACTTCTACGACCAGTTCAGCTACAATACAATCGTTTCAGAGCTTCTCAACCACCAGGTCCTCGTGTCGCGATACCGACAAGAAAAGAGGGGTACTGCAAACATCGACAATGGGATCCTCTTGGAACCAAGGAAAACTCCTACTAGACGCCGCTACAACGTCTCCCAGACCATCCAGCATAACGTCACGCCAATTGCAAACTACAATGGAAAGATCGTCTTCATATACCTCCAACTCATATACCTAGCCAAGACCCCAGTCACGCGGTTTTCAAAGTCAATGGCCCTCTTCTTCATCTCCCGTCTTTTCGCATTGGTGTACAACAAATACGTCTTCTCCTTGGCATCCCAGGGAAAAGTATTGGCTCTTGCCGACAGCTTCTTCTCCACCAACAAGCAGCTCGACGTGGTATTCCAAAAGTCCATCTTCAAAATCAAGGAATTCAAGCTCTTTGACTCAGCTCAACCGTTCAACGGCGTCGGAACATACCTTCTTCCTCCCACACCCGACTCCTCCGTCCAGCTCAGCTTGGTGATTTATTTGCAGGAGACTTTGAAGCTGCTCATCCACCACCTCATAACGTCCTTGGCCGATCTCATTGCAATATTCCGGCAATTCAATCTCCTAGTTCCTTCGGTGTTGATCAACTACTCCAAGATCTACTCCGTCGACTTGTCACTTCTCGTGAAATCCTTGGCGAAATTCATCGTGCCCCAGGGCGATATCCCGCTAAAGCCCTTGTCTCTCACCCCAAAGACTGAAAGAGAACCGGAAAATGACATCTTGTTCGACTTGCAGTCGTTCTTCCAGGACTTTCATCTGCTACGCAAGTTCTACTTAATCCTCTGGCTTATACTCATCAATCACTCCCAAACCGACAAACCCTCGGAGAATCATACCCAGCATGACATGTCCCTCATGGAGAATATTATCCAGTTGCTCTTTTCCTTGTCTCCTTCCTCCTCATCTTGCACGTCCTTGACCGATCTTCTCTTTTCTACATTCACCAACATGTCTTCTTTCTTCAAAACATCCCTCTCACTGCTAGACAATTACCTCTCATATAGCTCGCTCAAGGTCCATTCAGTCCCTCATACCTCCCTACAGCCTACCTGTCTCAACAAGTTGGCTCTAAAGTTAAACAAAATAAACTACAAGTTGCTCAACCTACCGGAAACCGAATCCAACTTGGCCAACATCGAGTCCGACTTGTCCACAATCCTTGCCGATTTCCAGTCCACGCTTGCTAAGCGAAACTCAAAGCCGCTGGCCCTTGCTGAAAAGCGCAAGTCACTTCCAGTTGGATCAAAATTCAGCATGCTATCTCCAACATCGTCGGTCTCGTCATTCAATCAATCCCTGTCCTCGGTCGCATCTTCTCCAGTATGCTCAAACTACAAGCATCTCAGCACCGGTTTACAGTTCTCCTTGCTCAAAATCGAAGAGGAGCAGCCCACTGACACAAAAGTCGTATCCTATGACGACAATTACCTTGGAATTTATCCTTCGACTTTTACAGATGAGAAACTCTTTACTACCAATCTTAGTGACGAAGAGGCACACGAACAGAAACTCTCAGAACTGCAGTTCAAGCTCCAATTGAACTCCACAATGCAGAAAATCGCCAGTCAGCAAAGTGCCTTGAAGAGTTCCTTGGACCCTCCTCTACAGCCTCAAAAGGCTCAAATTAATACCAACGACAATTCAGCCAACGACAAATTTATTAACAAGCAAAGCTTCTTGGCTGAATTGAAACAATCCATTAATTAACTAGTTGTATTATATATTTCGTTTCGCTTTATAATTGCTCGATATTTCTATACTGTGCCTGGGGCAATAAGAACTACTGGAGGGCTATTTGTATTTTGCTAGTTTCTATTATGGTCGGTCTATAATAAATATTCACGACATTTATATTATAAAATATTGTTTATAAGTAATATATTCCAAGAATTATGATCATCTTCGTGCAGTTTAGATCTGGAATCTACTATACAAGTACATATTGTCCTAATACATCCTAACATTACTTATATGTCCGGATGTAATGTCAACAGCGTGCTCTTAGCATATTTCATATCCATCCGAACACCTATATGATGTTCGGGTGGTTCATATTTCTTGTCCATCTAGTCTAATAAAAAATTTACTTTTGTAACGGGCAATCCCCGGTACCTCTCCTTTGGTGCATAGAAGGTACACGTGAATGGCACGTGAAGGCATGCAACAGGCAATGAACAACATGAAGAAGAGCTGAATCCCTAGAACAAGGTCTAGGCCCTACGAGGATTCACCTTTAAGTTACATTGCACCAAGAGACAGGCTTGCTCCTCCCTATTAAGGATAAAGAAGGTCTAGACCGTCCTAAAAAGGATTCTGACGCCTCCACCAGACGCAAGTCAATTGAACACCTCCACCATATAGAATAATATAAATAGCTGGGAAACCTGCTATAAGCTCAACTCACTCTGGGAGAAATTCCATCTTAGCTTATTATAACAAACATTATTGTAAGCTTCTTCTATCCCCTCGGAATAGTACTTTTATTGAGGTAATACTGAATATCCTGACGATTTGGGATATTGACTATTACAACTTTCAACAAGGTCCCTTGGCCCAGTTGGTTAAGGCGTGGTGCTAATATTTCATTGTTACGCCAAGATCACCAGTTCGATCCTGGTAGGGACCATTCTTTTTTTGTGAGTTTAAAGATTTCATTACATATTTATAAGTCTAATGGAATTCAAACGAATTGACATTGTGACCAGCATATGTACTACTTTTTAAATCAACAAAGTCTAGATGGTGGCAACTACAGGAAAGTTTAATATAGTAACTAGGATAGGTGTCGGTAAAATAGTAAAATATTTGCTTGACTATCCAGTCTGACTATTTATACTTAAGGATTCGTTCTCTGTAAAAAGGGAATGGACTTGACTAGAGCATTACCTTTGTGGCAACAGTTTGGGTCAAGAAGTAGTTCTGAATAGACAATGAATTTAGTCACAAAGTGAAACCCTCCCTTTTTATTACAAAAAGTATTAACAAAGCATGTCTAAGCCATGAACTGGTCATGGGAGAATCCCACAGTATTTGGCAAACATATTACGGATGTGCTGTGAACTTGACATACTTCAGATAAGAAAATGAGCCCTGAAAAGCAACCAGAAGCCGAGAATCAAATCAGCGATTTGAAAATCGAAGCAAACAAGAAACAACAATATGAAAATGACAAAATAAATGTAAACGATGGTACTAATAAAGTTATTGAAAATTACACAAAGGACGTATACGAGGGACAAGCGGAAACGGTGAAAGAAGCAAACGAAGAACAAGCAGAAGAGTGTCCAAACACACCAATTGTTACACCTGAGCCATCTGAAGAAGCAGAGAAACAAGCGAAAATTGATATGGCCATCAGAGACGCTCGAGAAATTACGTGGGATTACCAAGCAAGGTGGAAAAACTTGCCAGGATTATTAACCTGTCCCGACAGAAACAGATGGAGAAAGGGGCTCGAGAGATTGTTTAAAGATTCGCGAATGGGCAAGGAATTTCAAGGCTGTATTGATGAAGGCTATCCTGCAGAAACTTTTGGTAAGAACCTTTACGATGGTGAGGCACGTGAGGCATGGTGGGATATTATTAACAAACAAATCGTCAACAACAGAAAAGTGAATACACAAGGGGTCAAGACATTCCTTGATTTACATTGTAAATTAAGGAAATTTTTGCGAAAAGACTTGACGAAAGAGTTTTGCAAATATGCCAGGATGTATAATGACATGACTGATGATTTGACAATAATGGGAGGTGACTGTACTGCGGCCTTGATCAAATCGACTTTTCAGTCGAAGTGTCCGTCAATAACACGTGCATTGGACACATTAAAACCAACGGAATTTATCATGATTATTTTCAAAGTGGCACGTCACAAGAAAAACCGCCAAATCTATGGCTCAATCATCCTGGATTTCATCGTTCGAGGAGAAAAATTGGACCCAAAGATCATCATCCACAAAGCAAATAGACAAGGCGCCAATACATCAAATCCTTATATGACCGATGAGTTTAGATTCAAGTGAAAATATGAATCTTAAGAGTCACACGCTGAATCATTGGTAAACTGTAACATGGAAACAACATCTACAACTAAGTCGCTATTGATTCTCGAAATAAGACTTTCTGTAGGATAAATGTACATGTAAAGGTAATCATAGTATTGACACAATAGTTGACATTCCCTTTGATGGGACCAGAAACTAGCTAGGGCCGGAGAATTCCATCTATTTCCAAATATCAAGTAGGTGATCCTATTGAAACACTAGCTTTGAACAACATCCACTTGAACTTACTAGCACTAAGTTATCTAGCCCACAACAGCAATATCAATAATAGCTATACTTTTCTATGTTACGAGAAATCATCAAGATTGGAATGAGAGCATGGGTTTTGTTATAATAACTAGAATACGAGTTGGCAAAAATCTAAAATATACTCGCTTGACTATTTACACTTGGAAAAAGGGGACTTGTTCTCTGTAGGAAGTAAATGGGCTTCACTAGACCATTGCCTATGTGACAAAAGCTTGGATCAGGAAAAAGTCGTGAGAAATGAAATCTCTCGTGCCTTTACACGTTTAGTCTCAAATACAAAAAATAAAAAAGAAACGACAACGGCAGGACTCGAACCTGCGCGGGCAAAGCCCAAAAGATTTCTAATCTTTCTCCTTAACCGCTCGGACACGTTGCCAGCTACAAGCAAAATTTTTCAGCCCATATTGTGAAGCAGAAATTGAATCGCGGTAAAATTACGAGAGTCACATGATAAGAGATCCTCACATATGTAAAATCAGATCAAAGTGCGACAAATATAAATGGTCTGTTGCGATATGCAAATCAATCACTGATACTGAAAATGGACGCAATAATCAGATATATATGTGTAATGTTACAAATATAACCATAAAGACACAGGTTTAATAGCATTGTGGCGACGAAATAGCTATAACTTACATACGCTTCTCGACTCAGCATGCTTCTTCTTTTAGTACCGAAGCCAACTCTATACCAGAAACATGGAGTAATTTGACGTATCATACTTGAATAAATAATCAGTCCATATTTTAGGTTTTTGGCGTATTATTTTTGAGCTATCCAGAATAAATCCAAGTGCCTTAGGACAGCACTAATCACAAAGTCTAGATGCAAGTGTAAGTATATGATGGATCATTCCTATACAATCTTTGCGCATTACAGCTATTTTAAATACCTTGTATTTTCCTGTTGTTTAATAAGTATCCGATTTTGGAGCTCAAATCCTTCATCGTATCGATTAAAGACACGCTTTGAGGATTCAATGCATTTAAAATGCGCCATGCCCAGTTTACTGGCCAAGTTGCATATATGCCGATCCGATAATCAGTATAATGGTCTCATTGATCTTCATCTGATGTATGTTAAGCTAATGTGCCTGTGGGACATGTTGCTACGACGCTTACTTATGTTATCGTAAGATCTCGGAAAGTTAATTCATGGTCTAAGCGTTGATAAGTAACTCGTATGATCATCGTGACGTTTATGCAGACCCGTTGATTCATAGACTCGGGAATATGTCTGCCAATTCTTTGACAAAATGTCTCCTACGTTGTATAGAAATACCTTTTCAAGCCATGTCGGAATACTCAATTTTGTTGAAACTTTGCTTGATATAATTTAGTCGTTCTTATGAAATATTGGCACTTTTGCTTCGGTCGTTTTTACAAATGTTGGAATCACTTCCTTTTTATTTGAATAGTTGGAAAAAGCGCTATAAGAAACAAAGCCAGTAGAAAATTATTGCACGAAGCAGAAAAATCAGCAAGACAATGTATCAAAAAGGTATTTGAATACACGATATAACGTCTATTTTCACTATCAACTGTGTCGTAAATCCGCGTACTATTCCAACAGGTCTACTATACAGTAACCATTAGCAACGTGGAGTCCACAAATATATACATTTGTTGAACATTACTGTTTTAATTCAACCTGGAAATGATGTAGTAACAAAAAAATTTAGACTACTCTGATATGATAAGTGCATTTCATCAATAAACGTCAGGCAACGGCCTCTTCATTTAATAAGACTTTTGCTTTATCTAAAACGATTTCAAACACTAGGAAAATATGCTTACATAAACAATTTGTCATAGTAAACTGTAATAAAAAAGAAAAAAGAAACGACAACGGCAGGACTCGAACCTGCGCGGGCAAAGCCCAAAAGATTTCTAATCTTTCTCCTTAACCGCTCGGACACGTTGCCAGTTACAAACAAAATTTTGTGGGTAGTATTATGACACGGAAATTAAAGGAAATTTGGAATGTATTTTGTATTTTTCAATTCATGTTGATACATGGACCTGGAAGTGACACCAGGGGAATTTGGAGTTCCGGAAAAGGCAATCTCGGGCATTCGAATTGCGAGTTTCAATATCAATGGATTCAACACGCTTTTTAATTACCATCCGTGGGTGAAAGTACGCACCTTGGAGCTGATGCTTGAGTTTTTGGGAGCCGATTTGTTGACTTTACAGGAGCTAAAAGTGTCCAATGTGAACAATTCCGTTGCCAGAGTAGACGGCTACTATAATTACGTCACTATTCCTCGGACTAAGAAGGGATACTCTGGGGTTGGTGTGTATGTCCGCAGACCAAAAGACACTGATCTGGATGTTATTCGGGATTTTCTCAAGGTGAGGAGGGTCGAGGAGGGCATCACTGGGTATTTAGAGTGCCGAGACTATCCTGGAAAGACTTATAAGGATTTGTATGACCTTGCGCACAGAAAAGCTCAGACTACAAATCTGAAGCAGTATAAACAGGCGGCCGAACAGTACTTAATTGGGGGATATTGCGATATATATTCAAGAGAGCGGTGTCTTGAGCTTGACGGCGAAGGTAGATGCATTATTGTGGAGCTAGGCCGGAATCTTGTTGTGATTAGTGTATACTGTCCAGCCAACTCACAGGCCACAGAAGAAGGCGAGGTGTTTAGGTTAGAGTATTTAAAATTAGTTTGTGGACGGGTACGGAACTTGGAGAAGCAAGGGAAACGCGTGATTCTACTTGGAGACATCAATGTGGCGTTGGAATTGATTGATTCGGCTGAGAGTGTGCAGCGGATGTACGAGAGGGGGGAAGTTGTGAAAGTGGAAGGGGATTTTGAGCAGGCAAACATAGAAGCGGTGCAAAAGTTTTGTGTTGGCACGGTGGCACGTGTTTATATGAATAGCTTGGTGTTTAGTCCACATTTCAGTGAGAAATCGGTGTCCATTGACCGTGACTGGACTATACTTTCCAACGATGCAAACGGCGAACCTGTTTTGCGGAACAAGCAGGATGAAAATTTATTTTTGGCCAGTGACGACGAAGATGATGCGAAGTTTATTCCAATACGAGAAGTGGTTGACAATCTGCCTGTGTTGCATGATTTGGTGAGGTCAAAAGCCGGCAG
Source organism: Saccharomycopsis phalli (assembly GCA_020342235.1). NCBI lineage: Eukaryota > Fungi > Ascomycota > Saccharomycetes > Ascoideales > Saccharomycopsidaceae > Saccharomycopsis > Saccharomycopsis phalli. The sequence goes on from CP073214.1 coordinate 1,837,522, forward strand.
GCAGCTTAAGATGTACACCTGTTGGAATACGTTGAAAAACCACCGGAGCATAAATTTTGGCTCACGAATTGATTTAATATTAGGCAGTAGCGATGTGAATAATGCTGTTTCTCAGGCCGGAATCTTGCCCAAGCTCAATGGGAGTGACCATTGTCCAGTGTATGTGGATCTTGATGTTGAAAAAATGCCGAATGTGAGAGAAGCCTACGTGGAAGGACTAAAAAATGACAGAGAGCCGCGATTTGAGACGAAATACGTCTACGGACTCAATGAGATGACGATAATGAACATGTTCAAGAACTTTACCCGGGACTCGATCCTTGGAAAGAGGAAAGTAGAAGAGATTGAGGTTGAAGAAAAGAAAAAGTCCCAAGTGTTGGAAAATGGGTCGGTGTATGTTAGCAGAAAACAGCCCACCAAGAAGCAAGCTAGTATAGCGAGTTTTTTTCAGCCTGTAAAGAAGACCAAGTCGATGGATAATGAGAAGTTGTTGAGCAAAGTGAAGCTGGAAATTCCAAAAGATGGAAGGATGGGCATGGGAGTTGCAAAGAAAGGCAGTAGAGAGAAAGTTAATGGAGAGAAAGGTAGCAAAGAGAAGGGTAGTAGAGAGAAAGGTAGCATAGAGAAAAAAAGCAGTAATTTGAGCTTTGAAAAGAATGAAAATGGACCAAATCGTGGAAATGACAATTTATTAAACATACTTGGAAAATACGGGAACCCGCCAATGTGCAAACACGACAAAAAATGTGTCTTAAAAACTTCCATGACAGAAAAGTCCAAAGGAAGAAAATTCTGGACCTGTAGTCGCGTGCCAATTACAAATAATAATGATGCATTGACTGATAATGACGATGTTAGTTGTGGGTACTTTAAGTGGGCCTGATCACTATCTGGTATGGATATCCGGTCAATATTAATAGTTATAACTGAGTATTAACTTATCGGCATTGTCTTGTTAATATATGATTTTCAAAGCTGTCACATTTTATAAATATGGCCAAATTTGATTTTCAATATACCTTCAATTCTGAATATGAATGAAGCATGTCAATGTAACGATTAATCCTATTCCTGTGTAATAAATGACTTCAGCACCATGCTGGAAATTCGCAAAAACAATTTATAATAGTTCTTATTCGCAGCATTATAATCCACACCATCATATACATCACCCAACTTGCTAAATTTCCTTTAGCAATTCCTCCACTTTGGAATATTTTCCGCCATACTTGACCTGCATTCTGGTAGTCTGAGAATTTCCCAAAAAGTCCAATACAAACAAGTAGTTGGATATACTATTTTCAAACAATAGCCGGTCATGTTGTTCGATGCGAACCACCAAACAGTTTTTCACTAGCTGGATATAATCAATGAGAATAGACCCACCAACCAATCCTGCAAATTGAGTTAGTGCCTTGTACAACAACATTTTCCAGCTAACGAGGTTAATGTGTTGGAATATCGAGTCATCCTCTGACGGATTGACGATTTCAAGTATTAGAAATAAGTCATTGTCGTTTATTTCTATTGTATAGTCTTCTAATGTTGATATTTCCATTGTATTTTTGCGTATGTTTTATGTCGCAGATATATATGGGCTCCTAACAAACTATCAACAAATGAGTGACTGTGATAAGACCAATTGGCCAAATGTCCATGGACACGATAATAGGTGATAAAAAAGATAATGAAAGATAAATGGCAAGGGTCGAGAAATTTTAAGCTAAAATGTAACTGTAATTAAACTTATTAGTGATGTATTTCTATTCAGTAAAGCTGAAATTCTCTGTAGTGCGACTGTAATTCCATGACATCGAATATCAATATTAAATTCCTAAAACAGAGGCTTCTGAAGTAAGAGTTGAGTGAAAAACTAAAACAAAATATTGAGGTAGAAGAATTGAAATAGTAGTTGTAATATAAAGAGCAAGCAGACTTACATACTAGAGCAAGTATGGAATCAACAAGCAAGGTCTACAATACCATCATCATAAGTCTATCATTTTATTAATCATATTATATAACTTCTTAGTTTCTTAAACCAATCAAGTTTACTATTTTTGTACATTTTTGCATCAGACCATTCATCCCTCTGTGACTCCTTTCTGCCCGTGTCCAAATCTATCTGGTCCAATCTCTGGATCCTTGTCTTGTAAACAAACTTATACACAAAGTACGCTGCTAAGAATACTGCCATTGAGCCATATGACCCAAAGAACGTTGCGCAGTTGAATTCCGTAAAAAAGACGGGCAAACCAAGAAAGATCACAAACAACAAACTTCCCACAAGACCAAAATAGGCAAGATACGGCTGGAACGGCGACTTGAACGGATACTCCTTGTCGTTTCGTGAAATAATGTCTGGTCGGAGTTGGAGCGCATAGTAGAAGCGGATGAAGGAGAGGCACATTCCTGCCCAAGCAAGAAGCACAAATGTCAGGGTGATTGTTGCTAGAGTCTGGAAAGCCACAATGGCGTGTTTGCTGACCGATACAAACGCCAAGCAAGCAAATGAGCCGGTAAAGAGCACGCTTACAAAAGGCACGCCGGTGTTTGAGCACCGAGCAAAGATCTTTGGTGCCTTATTTTGAATGGCCAACGCATAGAGTGTTCGGCTGGATGCGTAGAGTTGCGATGTGCCACTGCTAATGGCAAAAAACACAATAAAGCCGTTGACTACTGCGCCAAAGTTGCACAATCCCACTGACTGGACGGCAACCACCCAGGGAGATAAGCTGGAGAAGATTCCTGGCGTTGCTTTGCAAGAAACGCCCTTTGACAGGAGGAAATCTGCCTCCAGTTTCACATAGTTTGTTGAAAATGGGTCGGTGTTGTTGTTGTAAAGAGTCATTAATCGGGGGTCACCTGCGTAGACATTGAGTCCCACGAGGAACACACCAAGGATGTAAAAGAGGAGAATGCGCCAAAAGACCTTTTTAGTAGCCGAGGGAAGCGATTTCAGTGGGTTTTTTGCTTCCCCAGCAGCAATGCACACGATTTCCGTGCCACAGTAGGCGTACGAGGCGATTCCAGTAGATGTTAGCACGGCAAGAAAGCGGCCAAGTGAGCCACCAATGCCTGTAGATGAATTTGAAATCTTGTAGGAAGGGCGGAAGGCGCCAAAAGAAGTGTCGTCCGAGGACATGGACGGATTCCAAAACTTGGTGCCGAAGGAAGTATGGGCCGGATTACCCCCCGTGTTTATTACCACACAGACAATACTTATCACAACCATGAAGGTTATTTTGATCAAGTTTGTCACGTATTCGACCTCGCCAAAAAACCTCACGTCGAGGAGGTTGATGCAGATGACAGCGGCGATGAAAAGCAACACCCATGCGGCTGTGGTTGGCGAAGGAATGTCTAAATCGTAGGTGGCCAAGAGAATTATTGCAGCCACTATTTCTGCTGGAAGAGAAACTGTGAAAGCGAGCCAGTAGCCCCATCCTAGCGTGAATCCATATGCATCATCGACAAACCGCGATGTGAGCCCCGAAAGACCATCAGCAACCGGTAAAATGGTGACAACTTCGCAGTAGGAGAGCATGGTGGCCAAGACTACGCAGCCTGCACAGGTGAAGCCGATAATGGTGCCCAATGGGCCGGAAACCGTGAAGTTCTTGCCCGAATTGAGAAGGAGACCGTTACCCAAAGCCAGGCCAAAGGCGATCATCTGGAGGGTTCTTGTGGTCAAGTTGCGATGGAGGGTATTTGGTACACGCGGCTGCTGGTTCTCCAAGTCGATTTTCTCGGGAGCACCGTCGAGAATCACGGTTTCAGTTTCGGAGTCTGATCCGTCAAACTCGATTGTCTTTGACAAGCTGTGACGCGAGACGTCAAGCAATGTGCTGGAGGAGTCGCCATGGTGCATGAAGATCTTTTTGGTTGGTTTTTCCGGCTCGTCGGCAGCATAGAACCGGCGGTGGAGGTCCTCTACTGAGGCAACGTTGACCATTCCATGGGCCTTTGTGACTTGTTGGAGCTCGCGTGCGTCTTCCGTAAGAGATTTCAAAATGACTTCACGCTTGGTCTTGCGGTCAAATTTCTCAAAGTCGGTGCAACCAGTGTCATATTGCCGTGAGAAGCTGCGAGTGAGTTCGCAGTCGAATTTCTGGAGAATGATTGGCAGAGATTGCGAATCAGGCACAGGTGCACCATTTGCCTTTGACAGTTTGGCATGTAATCCGCGTAGATGGTCTCTTATTGTGGATTCATACAATTGGGTGTAGTAGTATCTCTCGTCGCTAGGCTGCACCGAATTGAGGACCTTGTCGACGATAATTGGGTTGATTGGGTCCGGCAAGTAGTACATTTCCTCCTCGAGGATTCTTGTTTCCTCTTCGATATCCAATTCGTCGTCCTCCTCGAAGCTCTCTGGCCGTTTGGTCAGGATGTTGAAGTACGGCATTTTGGGGAACAAGTTGTCCCTTATCAGCGACCGGCGCTTTGGCGATACGAGGATCGAGAGGCGGTTCAAGGAGATTCGGGTCAATCTGCGTGAAAGGGTCTTGCGACGAGACACTCTTGGGACTCGAGGAGTCACTGTAGGGAACTCCTTTTCGAGTTCTGGAGATGAGCTCCTTGCAAGTGATTTTAGTTTGTCAAGAGGCATTGGATATGAAGAGGGCCGTACGCTGTATATATACCTAGTCCTGGGCGATGGAGGTACCATACGAAGTGAGTTTCAGATGAGACAAGGATAGATTGTGCTGAGGAAGTGATATTGAGGAGAAGTTTTGATTGATTTAATTTATACGAGCATTGTTTGGGTGGTTGGTTGGTTGAATATTTAAATAATTGAATATATAAATATATATATATTATAGTGTACGGCTTGATGTTAAAGTGTGGATGCAAGTGTATGCACGATGGGTATCAGACAATATCCATATCACAGTAGGTCCGATTAAAAAATAGATTGGAAATTATTTAATGAGGCTTTTTTGTTTTTCATGTTTTGGATTGCAATGACAATGAGAATTTCATGGTGATGCATAAAAAGCAACAAAAGAAATAGCAAGGAACGGCTAGGATGGTTAGGAACTTGACAAGAGCAAGGAAAGTGAATGGAAGGGGAGTGGAAGGGGAGTGGAAGGAGGAATGGAAGGAGGAATGGAAGGAGGAATGGAAGGAGGAATGGGATAAAGTGATTGGTAAAAGGGAGGTATGATGATTATAGTATGAGGTATGATGATTATAGTATGGTGTATTATAGTAAACTGTGCTAAGCTATAGTAAACTATGAAAACTATCATAACTATCATAACTATCATAAACTATGAGCTAGGATAAACCATGGAAACTGGAACTGGTAACATGGTCAACTGTACAATATACTATGTATACTATGTATACTATGTACTGTGTACTATGTATAGTGTGTATACTATGGTAACCATGACTAACCGTACGATTATCGTACGGTGCATGACAGCCAGGTGACTTGAGTCTTAAATACGCCCTAAACGAGACGCTGCGGGCTAAACGAGAGGCTCGAGCTAATAATAGCAATGGCCAAAAATAGCACGGGCTACATGTGATGGAACACAGCCAAAAGGTCCCTTTTCAAACGAGAAACTGGCGTATGAATACCATCACCGGACTAAAGCAGCAAGGCTATGATGCAGCAAATCAGTTACGTGGCAATGCTGGAAAAACGTTTCTTGCCAGCGGAACGATGACATCATAGATGTCGGTGGTGGCGATGTAAATGGAGGAAAAAATCTCCGGCTGGAGCCCCAAGAGGGAGGGTGAAATATTGGTGGGGCCAATTGACCCTGGGGGACCAATTGAACAAGCCCCAGGCCAAGTGCAAAATTTGCAAGTGATGCACCGTAGTACATTAGCTAAATTATCCGGCAGAGGCGAGTTGAGGCATGGTGTAGACGTTTTGGAACTGGATCATGGTACTAGTGAAGGCGTGGGCATGAGGAGTTGTGATTTGAGAGGGATGCCAGAAACCGGGGGCAGGTTGGCCAGTAACTTGCCTCGAAGAGCGGTCTAACACGTGACCTTAGTAGGGGGGCGGTGGCTGCGGCCGAGGGCAAAAGCAGTGACTTCCGAGGGCGTTGCGTGGCACTTTTCGGCCAATCCCCGTGGTTTGGAGACACGGAGCAGGTTTGAAACATTTGTGCGGAGGGGCCAGGCTGTTGTATAAATATTCCTTGCCCCCTCAACTTGCTTGTGCATACATTTCCTTTGATATATTTTGCAAGAGATATTTTTCCCGTCTTTTAGTGGCCTATATAAGACGCATTCCCCCCTGGTATTTTCTGCTATATAAATCATGTGTGGTATTTTTGGTTATTGCAACTACTTGGTTGAGAAGTCGAGAGGCGAGATCATCGACACCTTGGTTGAGGGCTTACAGCGACTCGAGTACAGAGGCTATGACTCTGCTGGGCTTGCTATCGAGGGTCCACACACCAGCCAGCCATATCTTTTCAAGCAGACTGGCAAGGTGAATGCCTTGAAGGAGTTGATCATCCAAGAGGCGCCAGACCGGAGCGTGCCGTTCCTGACCCACGTTGGGATTGCGCACACGCGGTGGGCGACTCACGGCGAGCCAAAGCCAATCAACTGTCACCCACAGCGGTCTGATCCGCACAATGAGTTCTTGGTGGTGCACAATGGGATCATCACCAACTACAACTCGATCAAGACCTTGCTCCAGAACAAGGGCTTTGTCTTTGAGTCTGACACCGACACCGAGTGCATTGCCAAGTTGTTTAAGCATGTCTATGACTCGAACTTGAAGAATGGTGTCGAGTTGGACTTCCAGACCCTCATGAAGCATGTGTTGCTTGAGTTGGACGGCTCCTATGGGTTGCTTGTCAAGTCCACACACTATCCAAACGAGTTGATTGGTACCCGTAAGGGTTCGCCATTGCTCATTGGTGTCAAGTCCGAGCAGAAGTTAAAGTCTGACTTTGTCGACGTTGAGTTTCCTCAAGAGCAGCTCCAGACATTGCCTTCGGCATCGCCAACCAACTTGTTGGCACCGCTTGCTCGTTCAGACAACTTGCGCCAGTCGCAATCCCGTGCATTTTTGTCCGAGGACGGCGTGCCAAAGCCAGTGGAGTTTTTCTTTTCGTCCGACCCTGCTTCGGTGGTTGAGCACACCAAGACGGTGTTGTTTCTCGAGGACGACGATATTGCACACATTTATGACGGCGAGTTGCACATCCATCGGGCCAAGAAGGAGGCTGGTGAGTCTGCTGTGCGATCGATCCAGACCTTGGAGATGGAGTTGAACCAGATCATGAAGGGACCATACAAGCACTTTATGGCCAAGGAGATCTTTGAGCAGCCGGAATCGACACACAACACCATGCGTGGCCGGCTTGATTTTGCCAACCACACTGTGCAGTTGGGTGGCTTGAAGACCTCGTTGTCGACCATCAGAAGAAGCAAGCGTATCATCATGATTGCTTGTGGAACGTCCTACCACTCGTGTATTGCGACACGCTCCATCTTTGAGGAGTTGACTGAGATCCCAGTGGCTGTGGAGTTGGCTTCTGATTTCCTCGACCGAAAGTCGCCAGTGTTCCGTGACGACGTCTGTATCTTTGTCTCGCAATCGGGTGAGACCGCAGACACCATTTTGGCGTTGCAATACTGTACCGATCGCGGAGCTTTGACTGTGGGAGTTGTCAATGCCGTTGGTTCATCGCTCTCGCGTCAAACTAGCTGTGGTGTCCACATCAACGCCGGGCCGGAAATCGGAGTGGCCTCCACTAAGGCGTACACATCTCAATACATTGCCTTGGTGATGATTGCCTTGTCGTTGTCGGACGATCGTATCTCCAAGACCCAGCGCCGGAGCGAGATCATTGACGGCTTGAGACAGATTCCAACCCAGATCAAGGAGGTCTTGAAGTTGGAGGAGACCATCAAGCAGTTGTGTCACGACACTTTGGACAACCAAAAGTCGTTGTTGTTGTTGGGCCGTGGATACCAATACGCCAGTGCCTTGGAGGGTGCATTGAAGATCAAGGAAATCTCGTACATGCACTCTGAGGGAGTCTTGGCTGGTGAGTTGAAGCACGGAGTCTTGGCCTTGGTTGACCACGATTTGCCGTTGATTGCGTTTGCCACCAGAGACTCGTTGTTTCCAAAGGTCATGAGCGCAATTGAGCAAGTCACTGCCCGAAGCGGTCGCCCAATTGTCATTTGCAACGACGAAAACGACATTGCCAACAAGGAAAAGATGCTTGCTGTGTTGAAGGTGCCAACCACCGTCGACTGCTTGCAAGGGTTGTTGAACATCATTCCGTTGCAGTTGATCAGTTACTGGTTGGCTGTTAATAGAAACATTAACGTTGACTTCCCAAGAAACTTGGCCAAGTCGGTTACTGTTGAGTAGGTATAGATTAATATATTGTAATGTAAATGTAGGGGTGTAGTTTTACAAAGATTGGTGGTTTTATAGATGAGATTGGTGGTTTTACAGATGACAATTGTTAGTTTGACAGTCTGTAAATTGTTAATTTTGATGGTGAGAGTTGGCAATTTTCAGTCTGAAAATTGCTAGTTTTCGTAATTTGAAAATTAATTTCAATTGTCCAAGTTGCCAATTTTAGTCTGAGAATCATCAGCCACCCATGCCATGCCGTATTCAATAAACTCCATCGGCACAATTTCAAACTTTGTGTCTTTATTAATAATAATAATATATAAGGCTATAGCTATACTAGGCTCCCAGAGGAGATTTATACTTTGCCGCGTATGACTAAGGACAGTGCTGCTATGTAGTCGTTGAAAGAAAACTCTACGACAGAGATAAACTTTCGACTAGTGCCAGTGAATATGCAGAGTAATTGACATCATAGGGCAGTGAGCTTTTCGCCTAGATCTTTAGAGGTGACTTTAGCCACACCCTCCTCAAGGTACTAACTCGGCAGCCCTCCTAACTTTTGTCTTTATTTATTCTTGTACTTTGCAATCTATCCTGTAATAATAACACTGCACTTCTCATCTGTTCTGGCTGACCCAAGCCACAAGAGTAGCTTGGAAATTATCCGTTGTTATTTAATTTTAATAACTTCTCATTATTCTCTTTGAGTTATTCAATACACAGAATGTACGGTAGCTCTATAAAAACCAATACAGTAACGTCATACATGGTGGATATTCTCAAGTGGTGGGGAATATTGGCACTCAGTCATGGTAAAATATAATGGACTATGATTCATTTTGGTTTCAAAAGGTGGGTAATACGGGTGAGAGTGAATGCCCTTTTATAGACTAGAGACGAGACTTGTCACTGGTGGTTTCTCGTTTACTGAATTAGGCAATTGGTATAAAAGACTGACATGGTGTTTGGCCAGTGTCTAAATCAACAGAGATGTGAATTATCTTGGAAGTAAAGGATGGAAGTAAAGGATGGCAATTGGTGGAAAAGACGGTCGAGAATTATTTGAAAGAGATGTAGGAATAGCAATGGAGAACAAGGGTAAAAGAGTAAAGTGAGCAAGAATAAGTGTAAGTGTACGTACTAGAGTAAGTGTGAAAATAAGAGTGAAAATAAGAGTGAAAATAAGAGTGATAGTAAGAACAAGAGTGATAGTAAGAATAAGTGTAAGTGTAAGTGCAAAAATAAGTGCAAGAGTAAAAGTAAGAGTAAGAGTAAGAGTAAAAGTAAGAGTAAGAGTAAGAGTAAGAGTAAGAGTAAGAGTAAGAACAAGACTGAGTGTACGAGTGAGTGTACGAGTGAAAATAAAATCAAGAAAACACTCATGATGCATGCCAGCACTCCCCTTACCCGGACACGACATCACCAAAATTTTCACCAAACTGCTTCACCAACATGCCTCCAAAAAAGGGTGCCAAGGGCAATAGCAATGTTAAAGCACAACAAAAGAAAAAGGCCAAGGATCTTGAAGACAAGACGTTCGGCTTAAAGAATGTAAGTATCTGCTGGAACACGACCGCCCACTAACGTCAGAAAAACAAGTCGAAAAAGGTGCAAAAGTTTGTCGAGCAAATGCACAAGCAAGTGGACAGCAAAACCGCGGAAGCATTGGCGAAAAAGAAGCAGGCGGAAAAGGCCGCTGCAGAAAAGGCCAAGAAGGAGGCTCTTCTCTTAAACAGTGCGGTTATTATCCAGCAAAAGGTGCCGTTTGGCGTGGACCCAAAGTCGGTGTTGTGTGCGTTTTTCAAGGAGGGAAAATGCAACAAGGGAGACCGGTGCAAGTTCAGTCACGACTTGAACGTGGGCCGGAAGTCTGCCAAGAAGGATTTGTACACGGACGACCGGAAAGAGGACAAGGAGAACGATCTTATGGAGGATTGGGACGAGGACAAGTTGCGGAAGGTGGTGAAATCGAAGCAGGGCAACAACCGAACGACCACAGACATTGTGTGCAAGTTTTTCCTCGATGCCGTGGAAAATGGAAAGTATGGGTGGTTCTGGGTGTGTCCAAATGGAGGTGCAGAGTGCAAGTACAAGCACTCTTTACCCGATGGATTTGTGTTAAAGACCAAGGAGCAGCGCCGCTTGGAGCAGTTGGCAGCCGATGCTGCGCCGAAAATCACGTTAGAGGAGTTTATTGAGTTGGAGAAGGAGAAGTTGGGCAAGAGCGGACTCACGCAGATTACCCCAGAGACGTTTACAAAGTGGAAGCGGGAGCATGAGTTGAAGAAGGTCAATGAGCGGAAGAAGGTGTTGGCCAGTGGTAAGCGATTGCTTACTGGGAAGGAAGTGGTGCAGCAGAAGATGGGAGTGGATGATGAGGATGAAGAAGGAGCATGGGATTTGAGTCAGTTCCGGAAGGATTTGACGGAGACTGAGACGGGGGAGAAGATAAAGGATTATGGGGATGGTGTGTATGATTTTACAGAGGCAGAGGAGGAGAAGAAGGAGGAGAAGGTGGAGGAGAAGAAGGTGGAGGAGAAGAAGGTGGAGGAGAAGAAGGTGGAGGAGAAGGTGGAGGAGAAGAAGGAGGAAGAGGAAAAGGAAGAGGAAAAGGAAGAATCTGAGCCAGTCGACACTGCCTAGTAATGAACAATGTGGTATATAGTCGGTGAATAGCATGTCATTTCCACCTGTAGACTGTACGATCCAGGTCGTCACGTGACTACACATACTTTCTCGAGGGGCCGTCCAGCACAAGAACATCGTCATGGCACCACATGCAAAACGAGTCAAGGTACGTTTATTCAAAACACAATTCCCACTAACTTAGAACATCTCCATCAGCCGTCCTATAATATACGGCAACCACGCCACTCCCTATGAGCTGTCGACCAAGCCGTTGACGGTTCCTCAGGACCACACACACAGCTGGACCGTGTTTGTGGATGATCCCACCAAGGCAGGCGACTTGTCGTTTATAAAAAAAGTCGTCTTCAAGCTCCATGACACGATCCGGAACCCGCTCCGGACCGTGGAAGAGCCACCGTTTGAAATTACCGAGACCGGATGGGGCGAGTTTGAGGTGATTATAAAAATTTTTTTCCAGCCCGAGGCGAACGAGAAGCCGGTGCAGTTTTATCACCACTTGAAGTTGCATCCGTACAACGGCACGGGGCCGAGCGACGGGCTGCCAAAGGTGCGTGACAATGGGGTCGTGGAGTCGATTTTGTATGACGAGTTGATTTTCAACGAGCCCACAGAGGCGTTTTTCAAGATTATCACCAACAAGCCGGGCCATTTGCTCCAGCAGAAGAAGTCTGAGGACAATGTGTTTAGCTATGAGTTGGAAGCAGAGGAGTTGTTTAGAATCAACAATGGGTTGGCCCAGGTGCAGGAGCAGATTCTTGCGGAGCGGAAGCGATTGCAAGAATTGGAGCAAGAGAGACTGAAGGTGGAGACGTGAAGGTAGTGATGGATTGGATAGTAAATGAGGTGAGAGGGGTGAAGAGGGAATGAGTCAATGGAGCAAGTCAAGGAATGAGGTAAAGAAGGGTAAAGAGGGAGGTAATTGACTGGAAAATGAGGTAATGAGTAGAAAAGTTTAGTAGAAAGGTGCAATGTGTAGCTAGTAAGAGTGAGTCCCTTGATACAATCGATATATAATAGGCTATACGCAAATGACACAGTGCCAACATGCACTGTTTAGGGTGGAATATATTACTGTTGAATCCAAATGTAGGTGATGGCTGCATGTTCAAAGAGATGACTGTTGTAATAGTGATATTCATGCAAAACTATAGCATGGCTCCAGAGATATTAACTATCGACTAGAGCTAGTGAATATGTAGTAATGGGAATTGTAGGGCAGTGACCTTTCCTAGGTCGTAAGTGACTTGAGCCACCCCTCCTATCGTGCTGAGCAGGAGATGGCTGTTGAACATCAAGATTCCATGTATTGTATATTTTATTCAAGACTAGGGACGGCGTCGCTATATATGTTTAGAGAAAACCTTTGGATGGGTAGAAAACTCCAGGCGAGATTGAGTAGTTCTGGTGGATTTTATGGACAGAATGAGCTTTTGCCTCAGTACTAGCACGGTATCCTGCCGTAGGTTGTCACTAAGCTAGAATTGAACCCCCCATGGGATGGTTTGTGGGATATATACGAGGGCCTATATATTAGTATGGAAATGTGGTGTCATTAATAATTGATGCTATATAATAATATGTTTATTTACTTCTATAGCTATACTAGGCTCCCCAGAGGGTGAGATTGATATTTCACGTCTAAAAACAAAGGATGGTGCTGCTAACTAAGTCAAGAGAAACCCTTGTAATGGGATGAAAACTTTGATCTAAACTTTAAAAACTGTTGGAGAGATGACTCAGAAGGGGCATTGATGCTATATTGGGTTGTAGATTGTGAAACTTTTGGGTTTACAAGGTATGAGTATTACTATAGAGTAACAAGAACTAGAGTAATGAAAAAAGGGTTGCCTAAAATCTATTTATCATCTGTTTGGCTTCCAGGAAATGGACTGGATCATTTCTTTCCACAATATCACCGCGTTTCTCATTACGTCTGATTATTGTGAAGATCTTAATCTCTTGAAACTAGTTTTGTCTTTAGGCTTGCTTTTTTATCCAATTTCCTGTAGAGAGAAATGCGTAGGCAAGTCTATTTCCTTGACCAGTGAATGTGTTTGCTTTTCCAAATATAAATGGTTGAGCGAATATATTTTAGGTATTTACCAACTCGAATCCTAGTTATACAAGAGTAGTGAGTGGTGAGTGGTGAGTAGTGAGTAGTGAGTAGTGAGTAGTGAGTAGTGAGTGGTGGAGTAACAAGTACTCGTGTGAATAATTACTAGGATGATGGAATACTAAAGTAACAAGTACTAGGATGAATAATTACTAGGGTCCTGGAATACTAGCGTAATGGAATACTGGGATAGTAGAATAGTATGATACTGGGATAGTAGAATAGTATGATACTGGGATAGTAGAATAGTATGATACTAGGATAGTAGAATAGAATAGTAGGATAGTAGAATAAAATAGTAGGATAGTAGAATAGAATAGTAGGATAGTAGAATAGAATAGTAGGATAGTAGAATAGAATAGTAGGATAGGATCTTAGTCGTAGGATAGGATCTTAGTCGTAGGATAGGATCTTAGTCGTGGATAGGATCATAGCATCGTGCATCACACGTGACGTATAAATTTGAAAATATTTTCCCACATCCCACCATGATTGTCATCCCAGGCGACCAAATCCCAGTAGACCAGGCTGTTCTCAACAGCACAAAGCTCAGCATCGGGCCGTCCATCGACATGGACCCGCTTCGCGACAACCGACTCACAATCACGTCGCCCGGGGTCTTCACCCACAAGCAAAAGAAGAATCGCCAGCTTGTGGCCGTGGAGAGCATCAGCAAGAGCTACATCCCTGCGGAAGGCGATTACGTCATAGGCACGGTCACCGGGGCGTACAGCGAGTACTTCAAAGTGAGTCTTGACGAGTTCCGTCCCGCAGTGATGTTGTCATACATGGCGTTTGAAAATGCCACCAAGAAGAACCGGCCGAACTTAAAAGTCGGGAGTTTGGTGTATGGCAAGGTCAAGACGTGCGACGCGAACATTGACGGCGAAATTGAGTGCTACAACGCAAACACAGGTAAAGCCGATGGGTTTGGCGAGTTAGTGGGTGGAAACGTAGTGCACGTGACCCTGGCGTATGCGCGGCACTTGTTATTCAACGCGTCAAACGACATCTTGGTGAGGTTGAGTCAGCGATGCGAGTTTGAAATCGCAGTTGGGCTCAATGGCAAGGTATGGATAAAGTGTGCGGATCCCATTGCCACATTGGCCTGTTGCCGATATGTGGAACAGTGCCAGTATCGTGACATTGACCTGTGCTTGCCCGACGCGGTCTAATCGCACGTGACCGAGGCTAATTTGGCCACACACCTCTGGGAGCGGGCTAATTTTGGGGGGTGCCCCACAGCCCCGCACTAGCCGCACCCGTATATATGGTAGCCCGCGACCGATTATAAATATTTCACTGTCCATGAAGCGTACCTTGATGAGAATGGCCAGCAAGAACGGAGTGTCTTTCCACAACCGGTATTTCAAAGCCGGCTCCAAAGACGTGTGGTCGTTTATTAACGATACTGCCTCGACGTTTGAAAAAAACAGCAACACCAAGGTCGTCAACCTTGGCCAGGGCTTTTTTTCCTATGCCCCACCAAAGTTTGTGCTTGATGCTTCTCATGATGCCTTTTCTGTGCCCGCAAACAACCAGTATGCGCCTCCAAGAGGCCGTCCGGAGTTGCTTGAGCAGTTGGCTGCGTTTTACACCAAGAAATTCGGCCGCAAAATGTCCAGCGACAATCTTCTCGTCACCACTGGAGCCAATGAGGGCATGCTCTCGGTGTTTTTTGGGTTTCTCAACGAGGGTGACGAGGTCATTGTCTTTGAGCCGTTTTTTGACCAGTACATCTCCAACATCGAGTTCACTGGCGCAAAAGTCGTCTATGTGCCGCTCCATCCGCCAAAGGACATGGACTCCCGCACAATCGACTCGTCGGAATGGACCATCGACTACGCCGAGTTGGAGGCTAAGATCTCCAGCAAGACTAAGATCATTGTCGTCAACACCCCGTTGAACCCGGTCGGCAAGAACTTCTCTACCGACGAGCTCACCCGGATCGGCCAGTTGGCAGTCAAACACGATCTTCTTTTAGTCAGCGACGAAGTCTATGAGAATTTGTACTTTGGCGACTCGTTCCCTCGGTTTGCCACGCTTCCTGACCCAGAAATCCAGCGGCGCACTCTCACGGTTGGATCTGCTGGAAAGGCCTTTGCCTGTACCGGCTACAGAATCGGTTGGGTCGTTGGTGATCCGGAATTGGTCCAATACTCGTTGTTGGCCCACACCAGAATCTGCTTCTCGTCTCCTGCTCCTTTGCAAGTCACAATCTCCAAGGCTTTTGACGTTGTGAATCGCGACGACTCGTATTTCGTACAAACCCGCAAGGACTATATACACAAGGTCCGGATCTTGACCGACGCGTTTGACGACTTGGGCTTGCCATACACCAGACCAGAGGGCGCGTACTATGTGCTTGCCAACTTTAAAAAGGTGAAGATCCCAGCAGACTTTGTGTTTCCCGAGGAGTTGCAGAGCAGGCCAAACGACTTTAAGTTGGCTTACTGGTTGATTACCGAGATTGGCGTGGTGGCAATTCCACCAACTGAGTTTTACTCTGCGCCAAACAAGAAGATTGCCGAGAATTTGCTCCGATTTGCAGTGTGCAAGAGCGATGATGTTTTGGAGGAGGCTGTGGCAAAGTTGCGCGGCTTGAAGAAGTATATTGAGTGAGGTCAAGGGTTGAAAGGGTCGTAAGCCTAGACATTTTACGGGTCTTGCTTGTAATGGCCTTGGTGTAATAGCCTTGTGAGTGATGGTCTTGATTTGAGTGCGTAGATCTACCGTAATGCTTAGCCAATATTATATTCATCTAGACCACATGTAGTAGAGTGTGAGCACTTGACTCTATGAGACACCGAGTATCGTAATATAGAGGTGGTGCAAACAACTGCAATACCTGGTGATTCAAGAGGAGATTACGATTGCACTGGTATAAAGCGGTCTCGAGAAACCCTACAATGGGAATGAAACTTTTGACTTGATCTTAACTGCTAAAGAGATGATTCAGAAGATGAGAATAATGTGTAATTGTATTTGCCATTCTGAAATAACAAGGCTGTCAAGAAATCCACATTGGTCTCGTAATTGGATAAACTGGATTAATTAATATTTATTCAAGGCTGTGGCTATACTTGGCTGCCAGGGGAGATTATACTTTGCCGTTTACAACCAAGGTTGGTAGGTAGTTGTCGAAAACTCTGCGACAGAGATAAACTTTCGACTAGAGCTAGTGAATATGCAGAGTAATTGACATCGTAGAGCAATAAACTTTTCGCCTAGATCTTTGGAGGTGACTTTAGCCACCCCCTCCCAAGGTACTAACACGGTAGCCTTGGATAAACTGTAATAATATCTATCAGGCTATAATAATATCTATCAGGCTATAATAATATCTATCCTATAAAGGGGAAATATTTCCATATTTAAAAGATCCAAGAATATCAATTCAATCATCACTACCGTTCCGATTATTCAATTACAAAGGAACAAAACTCATATATAATAAACTAAATATCCGTGCATAAGCTTGTAACCATGTCACACTCTCTAGACAACAAAATCGACATTGACATAAAACTTCAATGTGAGCAGTCGTGATTAAATATCTCCAGCCAGTGCTATGAATGTGTAAAGTAATGGGCTTGGAGGGGTTCTCGCCTAGGATAAACTGTAACTTGGCCGTTTATTGATTCATATTGATCTGGCAGTCCATTTCACTTTGAATTCCTATAACAAGAGGTTTTGCTACACTAATTTGTATCTTATATTCCCATTGGCTTGTAATTTCCATTTGTCGTGGTTAACAACCACTGCAGAACAATTTCATCTGTACGACGTCGGTGTCGGTAAGAATATTTATTACCGACTCCCGGTGTTGATAAGAGAATAGAAAAGTCTATATAAGGAGAGCCTTCTCCTTATAGAAAACACAATTCAATTGAACAGTTCAGCTAGACATTGTATCTAGCAGAGCCCAATCCGGTTATCCAGATCTTAAAGGAACAAAACAAATAATTAAGTAGTTTATAGATCATCATAATACTATGTCTAATTCAGACGATACTATTAACTACGACACCATTGTTGAAATTACTTTCAGAAGCCCTAGTTGGACCTAAGCGAATACTCAGCAAGATCAGCTACTCAGCGGACAAAGCTTAGCTTCATTCAAGACAAGGAATATTCAACGCCGAAGCCAGCCATCATGAAATACACGAGGATCTTACACCATTGATGTTACACAAGTTACCTGTCCAGTACCTGTCCAGTACCTGTCCACAAACTTTTTGAGTTTTACCAGAACGTTGGAACATTATAATGAGAATTGGAGGGGGCAGTGACCTTTCCTAGGTCATTGGTGACTTGAGCCACCCTCCTAACGTGCTATAGCAAAAAGGAACCACCAGTCCAGCACAGACGAGTAGAATCCTACATTTTAAGCTTTGCCTTGTCTGAAAAGAGACGGGTATGATTAGTAGTGGTAATTCCTTTGTACATCTGTTCTTGACCTTTTGAGCCCAAGAGTACTGGCCAGGTAAAGTTGTGGAAAGTAGATGGTTCAGCATCCTCACATCTATTGCATGATGGATTAGCCTCTGCGTTAAAGTCTTTGTATATGTAAAACTAAGCTTTGTCCGTTAAGTAGTTGGCTGATCTTGAGGAAACGTCTTTAAATGATCTTTGGTAGGGAATGCTGATATTGAGGGCTGACAGGGTTTCTTAGCAAAGGTGCCTCTTCCTGAGTGAAGATACATTTGTCAAATAATTGGAATGCCAAAGACATGGCTAAATACAAGAATAAATATTATTATACCTGGCCAGTATTCTTGGCTTTTGAGCCCAAGAACAGATCCAAAAGATATCACTTTCACAGCCAAGCCTATTCTTAGATAAGGCAAAGCTTAAACTTGGATGATTCTACAATGTCGATTACTCTGCTTATTCGCAAGTTCAAGTTGAAAGTTTATCTCTAGAGTCATATAGTAATAGCCTTGATAATATTAATATTATTTCCATCGTTTGGCATTTGACAGACTAAGGTGTATTTCAGCCATTACCAACTTGCTACAATGTAATAGTGCCATGTCTTGTTTACTCTTAACTATGGATTAATCTCTGCTCAACTATTGCCAGTTGAATGCAATGGCTTGTTATACTGAGTGGTAATCATATTCGTGACATTCAACAAAATGTCGTATTATTTACAGGTCCACATCCACATCCACCCTCTAATACCTCACCACATCCTTCAAATTCCCAAAACTCAACACATCGTCAATCTTCTTCAGGCGAGAAAACAACATCGCCAACCGGTCAATCCCACAGCCCCATCCTCCAGTCGGCGGCATGCCATACTCCATCGCCTCTGTAAACCCATAATCAGGCACCATGGCGATTTCCGCGTCGTTGCCTCCCTCTTTGAACTGCAACTGCGCCTTGAAGTTTTCAGACTGCTGAAACGGATTGTTCTCCTCCTCGTACGCATTGATGTACTCGTTTGTACCGATAAAGAGCTCGAATCGCCGAGATACCAGAAACACCCGCAGCCCATAACTCTTGCGATATGACTTGGCAAGCGGTGATATTTCCACCGGGTGGTTGACGATGATCGTTGGCTCGACGCAAAGCGGCTCGATGTACTCTGAGGCCAACTTGTTGATTAAGTTTGGCACTGACACCACTGAAGGAAGCCGGAGCCCGACCTGGGCAAAGTAGCGTTGCAATTGGGCCACGTCGGACATTTTTTCGGGTAGTTCGTGGCCCGTTTGCTGTTCGATGGTGGACACAAAGTCGAGGATGCGAAAGTACCTGGAATTGATGCCGTCGAGTGTCAGGTTTGTCTCTGGGAACAGGAGCCCGTGGTCAAAGCGTCGCAGGACGTCGTTTGCTACTTGGAGCAAGATGTCCTCTGAGATGGAAATCAAACGGTTCAAGTCGATGAAGGACTGGTAAAACTCACATGTGGTAAACTCCGGGTTGTGTGTCGCGTCAATTCCCTCGTTGCGAAACACCTTGCCGATTTCAAACACCTTGTCGAAGCCACTGATGATCAACTTCTTCAAGTACAATTCGGGGGCGATCCGAAGGCTGAGCGGCACCGGGAGACCGTTTTCATGGATATAGTGCGAGCTGGTGACAAACGGCGTGGCATTGGCCCCGTTGGCGGAGCTGGAGATGATGGGCGACTCGACCTCGGTGAAGCTGCGATTGAGCAAGTATTTGCGGATGGAGTTTGTGACAATGTGTTTCACCACCAACGGCTGGACCTGCGCAGGGGTCGCGAGGAGGCTGTTTATCCTGTAGTTTGTGCGTTTGGCGTTCAAGTCGGTTTCGCCAAGCGGCACGAGCCGTGGGGCAAGCTGCGCCAATTTGGCGGAGGAACGGATGGACAACTCGCCGGCCTTTGTGCAAAACGGGAACCCGGTGATGGAGATGGAGTCGCCGACATTGAGTCCCTGGTAACTGAGCAAGAACTCGTCGGTGGAGATGGATTTGTACTGGCCAAGCGTGGTGTAGGAATAAATGGCCTGGACCTTGTGGAAGTCCTGCTGGAGGTCAATAAACACCAACTTCTTGCTGGACTTGCGGATATTGGTGATTCGCCCATCGATGGTGTGTGTTGTGTCGACCTTCATGGTGGGCTGCAAATGCTGGTAGTTGGCCCGGAACGCAGGTATGCGAATATTGTCGCTGGTGCACTTCAATAAAGGGTACGAATGCAGCCAGTCGGCCTGGGCCTTGAGCTTTCTATTGTTGTAGATTGTCTGGCCCATTCCCGACAAGTGGCTCTTGAGCCTGCCTGCAAGCAGTTTGGTGGACATTGGCAGAAGGAAAATGCAGTGGAAAAATCTACAGTGGGTGAAAAAACGTCCATTGGGTATATAACTACTGGGTGTTAGTTGGGTTCGGGAAACAGTCTCTCTCAGCATGTGTTTATTCTTTTCAATGTGCACGATAAAATGGTGTACAGTTTCAAGACGATAACGCAGATTTGCTCATCACTAGAGACTACGATACTTACCAAGTGTGGTGAGTGTGTGTGTGTGAATTGGAGTTTAAATAAGAGTGTGGTGCGCGTAGTCAATGGTAGTGTGGGTAGTAGTGCGAGTAGTGAGATTGTGTGAATTAAGTAGTGACATAGCAAATAGTGACACAGCAAATAGTTACATAGCAAATAGTGACATAGCAAATAGTTACATAGCAAATAGTGACATAGCAAATAGTGCTCTTGGTGATATTGTGAGATTTAAGTAGTGCATATAGCAAATTGTGCGCTTGGTAATATTGTGCGAATTAAGTAGTGCATATAGCAGGTAGTGGACTTTTATTGATGTGCTCATAGCAGGGGTGTGCCCAGTGGGTGCGCATAGCCATTAGCAGTGTACGCAGCCAGTGGTAGTGCTCATAGTAAGTGCTCATAGTAAGTGCTCTTAGCAATTAATCCACAACAATGTCACCACTTAAATACACCATGAGACCTTCTAAAAAGCCACGCAACGAGACAAAAACAGAATTAAACGCGTTTGTGCCGCCGGGCGTCGCGCCGTTGCTCACAGGAAACCCCTGTGATAAGCTCAGCTCGGTCCACCAGTCATACGTGTACATCTCGGAGATTCCGCTGGAGATTCTCGCGCATCCGGACGAGCCAATTATCCTTGGAATCGACGAGGCAGGCCGTGGACCTGTGCTCGGGTCGATGGTGTACTCGTTGGCATACTGTCTTGAACGGAATTTGTCCGTGTTGAAGCACGCACAGTTTGACGACTCCAAGAAGCTCAACGACCACAAGCGGACGCAATTGATGTACGAAATCAGCAAAGCTGGATCAGTGTTGCACCAGAACATCGGCTATGGCTTGACGAGCTTGACTGCGCGGGACATTTCGTCGGAAATGCTCAACACCCGCAACTTGAACAACCTCAACAACCAAGCGCACCAAACCACCATCGACTTGATCACACGGATCTTGGAGTTGCTCAAGGGCCACCGGCCGACGGAGGTGTACATTGATACCGTCGGGCCGCCAGCTAGCTATCAGGAAAAGTTGCAAAAAATCTTCCCGTCATTGAAGGTCACCGTCAGCAAAAAGGCCGATTCGATCTATCCGATTGTAAGTGCGGCTTCAGTGGTGGCCAAGGTCACTCGGGACATTGCATTGGCCAAGTATAATGAGTTGGAGCATGATGGAGGGGTGTTACCATACGGATCTGGGTACCCAGCTGATCCGTTTACCACGACGTGGTTGAATGGCCGGATGAATGAGACGTTTGGATGGAGTCCAGTGGTGCGATACAGCTGGCAGACGACCAAGACGTTGCTAGAGAACAAGAGCAAGGTGCATATAATGTGGGAGGATGATGTGAAGAAGAAGGTGGAGTATGGGGTGGATGATTATTTTGGGGGTCGGGTGGGTGGTGCAGTGGATGGAGGATGGTACGGGGCGGATGTTACAAGTATTTAGATGGTGGAGGGTGTATTTCTATGATCTGGTAGTTTTCCAGCTTGGATGGCAATATATTTTATGAATCGGTAGCTCTCCTGTTGGACACCAAATCACAACTTTCCGGTAATTGTGCTAGTATTTTCAATTGTGCTGGTAAAGTCACCAATCCCGAGAGGACTTGGCTCTTATGACAAGTGGGGATCCAGTACAAGTATAAATCCAAAATTCCTTTAAATAGTCGAGTGATTTTAGCTATTTACCAACTTGTATCCTAGACATGTCGCAAGAGTTGGATATGTTGTACGGCTGATGTACAGGAGTTGTAAACTGAGATACAGTTGGAATAGATTAAATTAGTGAAAGTAGATTAAATACATTTGCTAGACTATTCAAACCAGACTCGAAGCGTTGATGCTTCCGTTCCAATCACTTTTAAACGAATCATACTAGAAATGTGTAAAATGGGTCCTTGAGACCAAATAAACACGAGGATGATCAAGGAATGGCAAAAGTTGGACACCAATGAGATTACTCTCAGCCCACTATAGAACTCTACGCAAAACGGATTCACCGATGGTTACAACTGCCAAAGATAAACTCTTATTAGCTGAATCCTTGGCTGGCCCAAATTGTAGCCTCAGTCAACTTCCATGTTGAAAAGGCTGGTATCAAGCACTAGTAAACAGTTTAATCTGGATTGCAATCCAAAGTGCTCTAGGTGCGAAATCCGTCCATATTTCATACGTATCATGCCTAAGTTTAGAGATATTCACCCGGGAAACAATTGGCAATGGCCTCGGCCAGAGCACAGATTTGCGGCCTCTTTACCGACGCAAAATTAGCACATTCCCTTGTAGAATTCTACGTTAGTACTGGATAAGTAGATTCTTTCAACAGCATCACAAGGACAGGTAGTCCTAGGAGCAAGACTCTGCACCTCCTTCCGAGCCATCTCTCTTTTGCAGTTTAAGATCAAGTCAAAGTTTCATGCCCATTAATGGATTTCTCTCGACTCAAAATAGCAGTGCCTTCCTTGGTTTTTAGACGGTGAAATATCAATCTCACTTCCGGGAGCCTAGTATAACTATAGAAATAAACACATGTGCCATTGGCACGGCCACGTATAGTTTATGATTTATCTGTTGGTAGGCTGACGTGCAAGCATAATATGTAGAAACAAGATAAAAGTATATCCTTGGAATATATTTGCTTGAGGATTATATACAAATAGAATATTATAGTGACACGTAGGCGAGACCACAATTATCAATGCCTGGAGTTGTGTCAATGGCAAGGGTATAACATAGGAGCCCGAGTCTTGCGACAGAAATCAAGATGCAAATTATAAGAATATAACATTAATATGATACCTTTCACATAAACAAAGACTTTGTTCATGCCGAGGCTAGCCCATGAAATAGATGAAAATCTTACGCCATGGATGTTTCACAATTTTACCTGCCCAGTCTTGCCTTTTGAGCCCAAGAACAGATTTATCGAGGAATCATCACTGCAATCAAGCCCGTCTATTTTCAGAAAAGGCAAAGCTTAAACTTGTAGATTCTAATCTGTGCTGGACTGGTAGTCCATTTACTACATCATGTTAGGAGGGTGGCCCAAGTCACCTACAACCTATGAAAATACACTGCCATTGAAATTTCCATTTACATATTCCCAAGCTCTAGTTGAAAGTATTTGTCTCTGCCGAGTTTTCTTGTAACGACTACATACCGTCCTTGGTAGTAAACGGCAAAAGTATAAACCTCCTCTGGGAGCCTAGTATAGCTATAGTTTTGGACGAATATTATTATTATACATGATGTAATGAAGAAGATAAACGGGTTACCTTGGAGATTTATTTACCGTCTTTTTGGTTCTTGGGTCTAGCCAGGTCCATTTCCTCTACAGGATAAACTCTGTCCTTTTCATGACCTCTGATGATTGTCAAGGTCTTTATTGGTATCCTTGAAGCGTTGTTTTCTTTGTTTCTTTCTTTTGTTATGCTTGCTTTTTGACCCAATCTCCTAGTCAAAGGCAATGGACTTGGCTAGACCATTTCCTTTGACCAAAGAATATATCTTACCTTTTCCAGATATAAATAGTCGGGCTATTCTGTGAATAGTCAAGCGAATATATTTTAGTTATTTTACTGCAGACGTATCCTAGTTACTACATTACACATGAGTCTTGTTTTAGAAACTTGATAATTACCTGATGGGTGGTTGGTCAAACGATTAGAAGAGTTTTTGAAGATGACAAATGATATGATGGTTTT
This sequence comes from Saccharomycopsis phalli, assembly GCA_020342235.1. Classification (NCBI taxonomy): domain Eukaryota; kingdom Fungi; phylum Ascomycota; class Saccharomycetes; order Ascoideales; family Saccharomycopsidaceae; genus Saccharomycopsis; species Saccharomycopsis phalli. The sequence continues at coordinate 1,861,310 of CP073214.1, forward strand.
GGATTACGAATATAGTGGCCTCGAATATTACTAAACATATTGTTGAATAGACGATTATAGTTTTGGTCACTACATTGTCGAATAGTCAGATTACATTGACCAGTAGTCAACTACAATGACCAGTAGCCAACTACAATGACCAGTAGCCAACTACAATGTTCAATAGTCCGGCTATGTTGAATAGTGAACTACAGTGTTGGTCGATTACAGTATCAAATAATCGATTACAATGCCAAGTAGTCTATTAGTGTGAGTCACTACATTGTCGAATAGTCAATTACGGTGAGAATAGTCAGACTATTGAATAGTCGATTCCAGTAGCAGTCATTCCAGTTTTACTACAGTAGTCGATTACAATATCAAATGGTCAATTCCAGTGTTACAGTATAGATATCCATAGATACTACCGCAGCCAACCTAAAGCAACAAGCTCAATGGGTTCTCAAGCACCGTCTTCAATGCCTTGATGTACTCCCCTCCAACAGCACCGTCAACGACACGGTGGTCAAACGTACCGGTGATGGTGACAATGTCGTCAAAAGTAAATCCCTTGTCGCTGCTGGCGTCTGGCACCGCCTTCTTGTCGATGGTGCTGATGGCGAGAATCGCGCTCTGTGGCGGGTTGATGATCGACGTGAACATGTTGACGGCGTGGTTCATGCCCAAGTTGGAGATGGTGATGGTGCCTCCCTGATACTCCTCTGGATTCAACTTTCCGGCCTTGGCACGTTTGCCCAAGTCCTTGATCTCGTTCGAAATGGTCTCCAAGCCCTTTGACTCGGCGTTCTTGACGATTGGCGTGATCAATCCGGTTGGCGTGGCCACGGCCACAGACACGTCGACGTTTTTAAACTGGCGGATCACACCCTCGTTCTCCAACCAGTAGGCGTTGACGTCTGGCACCTTTTTGATTGCTGCGGCAATTGCCTTGATGAAGATGTCGTTGATGGACAACTTGTATGCGCCGTTGCTGGCGCCGTTGAGTGCGGCACGCAACTTCAACAACTTTGTCACTGAAATTTGCGACGACACAATGTAGCTTGGCGACCCGGTGGTTGACTCAAGGAGCCGTTTGCCAATGGTCTTGCGCATTGCCGTGATTGGAATGTCCTCAAACGCATCTGGCGCAGCTGTTGCTGGTGCCGGCGCCTTGAACCCCTCAACGTCCTTTGCCAAGATCCGTCCGTGTGGCCCGGTGCCCTTGACGTTTTTCAAGACAATGCCCTTGTCCAAGGCGATGTTCTTGGCCAATGGCGAGGCAAAGACCCGTCCGGATGGCGCGGACTTTGTGGATGGCGCGGATGGGGTGGACTTTGTGGCTGGCGCGGATGGCTTTGACTCGTCGGCGGATGGTGCGGCTGGAGCAGCAGCTGGAGCAGCAGCGCCGCCGGCATCAGCAGCAGTAAAGTCCGCAAACGCAGCCACATCGCCTTCCTCCTCAACGTACACAGCAATCGGCTTGCCAACTGGTATGTCCTTGGCACCGTTGTCCACCAAGATCTTCGCCAAGTACCCTTCCTCCTGGAACTCAAAGTCCATCGACGCCTTGTCGGTCTCGATCTCGGCAATCGCCTCGCCAGGCTCCAACCGGTCGCCAACAGCCTTGTTCCAGTTGGCTAATCCGCCCTGCTCCATCGTAGGCGATAACGCCGGCATGTCAATAACCGTGTGTGGAGGCCACGACTTGCCAGCGTACATTCTGGCGAAATTGATGGCAGCCACGCTGCTATGGCGCGGGAAGCCTCTTGCTAATGGACGGGCAAACTTGAGTGCAATCGACATTGGATAAAGTATACTGATCCGGGGTCCGAAGAAAACGTTGGTGAAAATTATGGTGGTCACCAGATGGCAAGGCGGGTTAATAGGGGGTGCACCACACTAGCCGATCGGCACGCTGGATACTCGACTACTATACACGACTACACATATTCTGCTCTACTACTATATATTTATATTCTGCTATACTACTACAAATTATATTCTGCTCTACTACTCTACTATACTACTCTACTCTACTACTCTACTACTCTACTACTCTACTACTCTACTACTCTACTACTCTACTACTCTACTACTCTACTACTCTACTACTCTACTACTCTACTACTCTACTACTCTACTACTCTACTACTCTACTACTCTACTACTCTACTACTCTACTACTCTACTACTCTACTACTCTACTACTCTACTACTCTACTACTCTACTACTCTACTACTCTACTACTCTACTACTCTACTCTACTACTCTACGATACTATACTACTACTCAGTTCTACTCTATCACATTATACTCTACTCATTATATTCTACTCATTATAATCTGCTCATTATAATCTGCTCGTTATATTATAACCGTTATATTCTACCCATTATAGTCTACTATATTCTGCTTATATTCCACTCTACTCCCTCTACTCATTACTCATCTACTCCATTCCACACCTCCATGCCTCCTCATACTACGCTCGTGCTCACTGCTTACATGCTCATCCTACACTCTCATACCTCCAACTTTCATACCTCCAACTTTCATACCTCCAACTTTCATTTCCAATTATATATTCACTGTGCTTTATTGATTTACCATTCCATTCTCGCACCTCTCTACATTATTATGTCCACTATTTCCTCTCCATATACATCCTCTCCATATACATCCGCCAATGCTTGGTTTTACAAAAGACTTATTCACGCCCAGGCTAACCCATGAACAGATTTACCGAGAAATCACCACTGCAATCAAGCCCGCGTCTTTTCTGATACAGCAAAGCTTACACTTGTAAGATTCTACGACCTAAAAACCCACTGCCCTTCCAATGCTCATTACTCTATTCACTAGCTCTAGTTGAAGTTTACATCTGTAAGAGTTTGCGACAACTACATACCGTCCTTGGTCGTAGACGGCAAAGCATAAATCTCCTCTGGGAGGCTAGTATATATAGTCTTGTAAAATATTATTATCACCCTCACGATATACATTATCTCCATCATTCATTTGCTTCTATAGCTATACTGGTCTTCCCGAGGTTGAGATTGATATTTCAGTCTAAAAACAAAAGACAGCGCCACTAATTTTTGAGTAGAGAAAAACCTCAAATGGGCCAAAAACTTTTGTCTTAATCTTCAAGAAACTTTTAAAGAGAAATGACTCAAAAGGAGTTGCGGAGTCTCGCCTCGGAGTGACTATCTGCCCGGCTGCCCTTCTTGTGATGCTACATCCTCCTACATTTAACCAAAGAGTGATAAGAAATGGTCACCTCTGCCAGTAACCCACTTCCAAGCCACTATAGGAACACGCGCAAAATCAGCGCCATGCCGTTCAAAGTGCACCGAGATAAAACCAAGCTCCTCCAACGCGTAGCGAGATTGAGCAGTCAAACTTAAACAAGGGTACCAGGCTTATACAAACACTGCAAGAACTATGCAACAATACGACCGCTCATGTTGAAGTTTTTAATCCCAAGCAACCGAATGAGGGCTAACAAGGGTTTTCTTTAGCAGTGGTGCCTAAGACGGCAAAGCATAAATCTCCTCTGGCAGCCTAGTATAACTATAGCCTTGAATAAATAATATTATTACTTCTATTAAAGTTTAGAATTACCAGCACTGCTTGCCATGAGATTTAGATTAGTTCTATACACCTAATTGTTTGATCCTTGCGATTGAATAACTAGATGGGTGACAACTAAATGATTGACCATGTTCTAGTGGAATTCCCACCTTATAAAAGATTGGTTGCTTCAATGCATATTGTCTGACATTGTCTTGCTCTAATGTTCGGATAATGTATGCACCACTGTTGGTTATGTATGTTTAGTATCTACAGATTCAGTTGGAAATCGGCCAACTACGACAAATTCAATTCTCATGCCTCCTACATCCGCTCTTTTCCCTCTACTACATTCTCTCATTTATTGTTTCAATTTTCCTACATCCACTCTTCGCCCTCTACTACATCCACTCTATAATTCATTAATTTCAATTCTCTTACATACACTCTATCATTCTCATTCCAATCTCATCCATTCTAACCCTCCATAACCCGACGACTCTCCTGCCGAAGCAAATCAGACATTGTCTGCACCGTTATACTCGACGTCGCCACATAGTTAAACGCATTCTCAAGCTCCATCTCAAACTCACTCGTCTCATTAAGACACTCCACATCACTGTCCTCGTCAATGCGTATCGGCGACGACAACGCACTATTTGGATCGTACGCTCCGCTCAATGCAATTGGCGACGCAGTTGGCGTCGGAGCCACCATCGGCGTCGACAACGCGTCGTCCAAATTAGACATCCGCCGCGTCATCTTGCTGCGCAACTTCAACTCCTCGAGCAACGAAATGTTCGACTCGTTGCTCTGCTTGTAAAACGACTTGGCCGGGCTCCGCTTGATCGAAGCCGCACTCCCAAGCCCCGACTTGAGAAGCCGCGACATTGGGCCGTCGCTCTTGCTCTCGGGATTCACCAGCTCCTCCTTCAAGTAGTCTGAGTACGAGCAGAACGATACCGTGCTGTTCTTGCGGCTCCGCACCAAGTCCTCCACCGACACATTGGTGTTCCGTCGTGATATCACATCGTTGCCTCGTGGCGACTTGCCCAAGCTATTCAACAACGCCTGCGACGGACGGTTGCCGTTTGGATACACCACGTCGATATTTCTCAAGTCCTTTTCCTTGGCCAATGCCTCGCTGCTAGCAATCAACGCCGCTGGTATAAGGTTCTCGCACTTGCTATGTGCCGGAAGACTGCTCAACGAGCTATTGCCGAGCGAAAACATGCTCGTATCCTCCACATCCCGCTCAAATATCGAGTCAATCGTCGACACCGAGTCGTTGGATTGTAATTTGTACCGGGGTAAACAGCCCACGGCCCGTGGCTTGCTCATGTCCATCGATCCTTTCCCTTTTAATAATATACTGTCCGTTCCGGTAAACTCAGTTAACAAACTCATCTTTAGTCAATGGCCCATCTCGACAGAAATCGCCCTTTATATGCTCCTCCATTTGTTTGACCCAACCCTTAGTACAGAGGCCCTTACCATGCATGCATGCCTTGAAACATTGTCCACCTCTCACCTCAACAACGGTAACTCGCAATCTGACACTCAACTCTGTCCCATGATGAAACACACAGGTCACACAAACTTTATTTAATATCCAGACTCCTCTCAACCCACCCAGTGGCAGCTTTCAATCCACAATCCACTTCCTGCCACTCCCCAGCTATCATTAATCTTGCCATGCATCGCCATGCACAATCCAAATTCCCTTTGCAAAGTGCCTCTTGATAAAATAATCCATCCACTAAAAGCCAAACGGCCATCATCTATTAATAGCAGCTTATCCATATCTCTGACTCCCACGGTTCAGTCTTGGGTTCACTGCTCCATCTCACTCCAAAATATCCCAATAACAACCTGAACCATTAAAATCCCATTGGCCAATTTGATGCCGTAGCTTTTTTTTTTTCCGCGAGGCACACATTTGCATTTGACATACCCTGGCAATATACACGTGCATGCCACGCATATGAATAATCGTAATTACCAGTCACAAACACCTTACAATCAAACCTCACGTGCCAAATTTATTTCACTGGAAATTCTGGTTAATGTGCCCTGGTGCGACTGCGAGCGACTGAAAAGTTTTACCATAATATATTTGATACATACTCTTTACAAGTAGCTAATCAATATAATGAGTACCTTTGAACCAGTTGTTGTTATTGATGGTACGTGAATTTGAAGAATCGACAGATATATGACATTGGACGACCGGCAAAAGGGACAAATCAATGCGTCTACAATGGCATAGCGTCTTGTTATTTGGCATGTTTTACTAACTGTTTATAGGTAAAGGACACCTTTTGGGTCGTCTTGCTTCGATCGTCGCCAAGCAAGTGTTGAACGGTCAAAAAGTTGTGATTGTCAGAGCCGAGGCTTTGAACATCTCCGGTGAATTTTTCAGAAACAAGTTGAAGTACTACGACTACTTGAGAAAGGGAACCAGATTCAATAAGACCAGAGGTCCATTCCATTTCAGAGCCCCATCGAGAATCTTCCAAAAGGCCGTCAGAGGTATGGTTCAACACAAGACTGCCAGAGGTAAGGCTGCTTTGGAGAGATTAAAGGTCTTTGAGGGTGTCCCACCACCATACGACAAGAAGAAGAGAGTCGTTGTCCCACAAGCTTTGAGAGTCTTGAGATTGAAGCCAGGTAGAAAGTTTACCACCATTGGTAAATTGTCCACTGAGGTCGGCTGGAAATACGAGGATGTTGTCGCCAAGTTGGAAGAGAAGAGAAAGCTCAAGTCTGCTGAGTACTACGCCAAGAAGAAGGCTTTGATCAAGAAGCAAAACGCTGCCTCTGCTGCCGTTGCTGACACCAAAGCTTCCAAAGAATTGGCTACTCTTGGCTACTAATTGTGGTTAATTTAATATAATGTCCTTATAAAATATTTTCTGTAGGAGTTTGCCTTTTGAGTAGGTATTTTAGACGTAATGGGTTTGTGATTGATGTCAAGGGTCTGTAGGATTGTGAGGTTTGAAGTCCAAAGTGGTGGTTTTTCGGTTCTGAGTGCTGATTTGTAGTTCAAACTGATTTGCAGTCCAAAGAACTGATTTTTGCAATTGTTTAAGAGATGTTAAACAATGGTCGCTTTATCGAGGAGGCGTCTAAATTTACATATATTATAAGATTACCTTAATAATTTATAAAATACCTTAATAATTTATAAAATACCTTAATAATTTATAAAATACCTTAATAATTTATAAAATACCTTAATAATTTATAAAATACCTTAATAATTTATAAAATACCTTAATAATTTATAAAATTGCCATTGACTAATTTTGTTATTGTCCTATCATGGATGCCAGATGAAATGTGTATTTCACAATTAACCAAATGGCCGATGGTTACGTCAATAGTTAATAGTTATGTCAATATTTATGTCAATAATTAATAGTTATGTCAATAATTATGTCAATAATTATGTCAATAATTAATAGTTATGTCAATAATCAATAGCCGAGTCAATAGTCAAAACTAATAAAACCACTCTGAAACGTAACGTTGCTACATACTGCCAATTGTACCTGCTTGAAATGCGATTTGCACCTGCTTGAAATGTGATTGGCAAACATGTATTGTACCTAATGAATGTAAATCCCGCCCATTATTACAACATAAACTTGGAAATATAATTAATATTTATATAATTGGTGTCTGATTATCTACTTCTAGCCAGTGTGTACCGAATAACTTGAGCACGTATATTGTGAATCCAGATTAATGATTACAATTCTGTAAAATAACGACTAAGATACAATTTGGTAAATAGCTAAAATATAATTCCTGGCTATTCAAATTTATTTATACTTGAAAGGTGACTCGATCTCTGTAGAAAGGGAACTTGGCTAGACCATTGACTGATTGGACAGCCAGAATGGTTGAGAAGCAACTGATTTTGTTACAGATCTATTGTATCCAACATCGAATCAGCTTGTATGAGGAAGTTTAAGGTGAAACAGAATGTCAAATTCAGAGACTGGTAATGTATATAACAAGATTGGACAGATATGACAAGGTTGGACAGATATGACAAGGTTGGACAGATATGACAAGGTTGGACAGATATGACAAGTTTGAACAGATGTAACAAATTTTGGAAAATGTACAACACTCCTTGGAAAATGTACAAGGTTGGACAGATATGACAAGGTTGGAAACATGTCCCTGACAATACTCATACCAGGTAAACTACAGACTATGGTATACATGAATTGCGTATGCTACGTCTCCCGTTTAACCAGCTCATGAACAGCAAAACTGCTCAAGGCGCGCTTTTTCATGGACTCCACCTCCTCGCTGCTCTTGCGGATGTTCTTTTCCACAATCAAGTTCTTGAGAAGATTATTCTCCATGGTGAGGTTCTTTATTCTGAGGTCCAAGGTGCTGGCCAACTCCTTCAAATCCTTGACGTCGCGCTCTAACTTCTGCTCCTTGAGCTTCTTCTTGACCCGAAACCGCGCCGAGGCCGCGGTATTGCGTCGCCGTTTGTCGATATCGGCGGAAAACTCGTGCTCAATGCTGCCGTCCTGGCTGGAAACTACTGGAGTACCGTCTGAAGAGGACGAAACGCTGTTGCGATTTTCCATCTCCTGGAGCCTGGACAAGTTCGAATATCGTTCGCGGGGCTCCTGCTTGGTCTCCTTGTGCTGGGCGACCAACGACGCCAAGATGCCGATCTGATCATTGCTCAATCCCGCCAGCTCCAATGAGGACTTGGCACCCAGCGGGACGTGCGGGGAAGTGCGAATTGCCAAGCTGTGGGAGTTGTCAGGGATGGCATTTGTCATTGGGTCTTGGTTGGGAGTGTTTTTCTCTTCCATGAACACAAACGAGTTGTCGACAAAGGATTTTAAATCGTCATTGATTTGTTTTGAGTTGTCTAGTTCGGGCATGAATGTTTCGACATATACAAGTTGTTCCAACAAGTCGGTGTTCTGGTATATGTCGTTGGTTTCGTGGGTTTCGTGAGTTTCGTGAGTTTCGTTTGCTTCGTTTGTTTCGTTTCTATCAGTGGGCTTGGAAAAACCCCTAAAGGACATGATATTTATTTACCATGGCAAATAAATAGTTGCTTCTTATGAAGCTGATGCGCAATTGCACGAGGTATCAGCGCCCACTGTGGCGGGCGCGATTACCCGGCCCACGAGTCCGGCCTGCGCCGGGTGAGTTTCATCATTGAGAAGAAGCACAAGGTGGTTTTGGAGACCTAGTTTGTTGAGCGAGGCGACAAAGCGGAAATATTGCTGGCAGAGCATGCGCCGTGCCGCTGGATCTGCCGAGAGCGTAGCAAGGTTTAGATTTTTGTTGAGTTGGCTAATCACAATGATGTTTGCTGGGTTAGGCCGGGGTGCGTTGCCTGCATTTGTGGGGTTAGGGGAGTTGCCGGAGTTAGTGGCCATGAGCAGCACCACCTCTTGAAGATCCACACAATCCACACAAGTGATCCGGGCAACCAATTGACGGTATCTGTCTGGAAACACGCTTGCCAACCTGGCCATGAGCCGCTCGACTTTGAAGCCTCCAAATAAATTGTAGATGTGCACCTCGGGAGTGTGCGACTGGAATATATTGCACATGGCTGTGATGGCATAGTCCTGTAAAAGGCCAATGTTTGTTCCCTCGACGGCAAAAACTGCCGGCTCATGAGGCTGTAAGCCGGCGAGTAAATCCATGGGTGGAATTTTTCACGGCTTTTTTTTTCCTGGACATGGATCGTGGGCTCAGGCTTACGCCGCAGAACATGTATCACTGTCTTGGGGAGTATCTCAAGGTCTGGCTCAATGTCATTGCCTATGAGCGGGGACTCTATCCGCGCGAATCGTTTGCTACGAGGCTGGTGAGTAGTTTTGGGTTGGTGGTGCCAGTGAGCCGGGACCCGAGTGTGGTGGAGTGGCAGGACGGGTTTGTTGCGAGTGTTTTGGGTTTTTTTTTGCGGCAGCGGGAAAACAGGGTCCGGAACGTGTCGTTGGTGGTGTTTGATGAGGGGAGACGGCCGGTGGAGCGATATGTGGTGGATGTTTCTGGAACGGTGGTTGTAGATGTGGCGTCGTTGGACGTGGAGTATCGGGAGACGAGTGGGATGAGCTGGGGAGTATTGTATGGGGAGTTTCGGTCGTTGGTGTATAGTTTGATGAAGGGGACGCGAGGGCGAGGGGAGGTGGAGGGAGGGAGTTATGAGGTGTATATGGAGGGTGATTTGCAGATGGGGGTGGGTAGTGAGTGGGTAGTTGATCCGGTAGGGGGGAGGAAGGAGGAGGGGAATTCAGGGAGGAAATTGGGGAGGAAATTGGGTAGGAATTTAGTGAGGGATGATGGGAGGGATGGGAGGGTGTCAAAGGTGACTGAAAAAGTGTCAAGGGTATCTGAAAAAGTGTCAAGGGTATCTGAAAAAGAGATGTATGAAAAAGTAGAGAGGTTTGGAAAAGTAGAGAGGCATGAAAAAGTAGAGACGTCAGAAGGAGAGTCTGAAAAAGAGTTTGAAAAAGATTCTGAAAGAGTATCTAAAAGAGTGTCTAAAAGAGTGTCTAAAAGAGTGCCTGAAAAAGTGCCTGAAAAAGTGCCTGAAAAAGTGCCTGAAAAACAGCCTCAACAGCCTCAACAGCCTCAACAGCCTAACCAGTCTCAAAGAAATCCTCAACAGTCTCAAACCCCCAGAATACCCCAGAATACCCCACTCACCCCATTCAAATCCATCGAAATCGGCATCCTCCACATCTACAGCCACCTCGAGCCGGCTCAGGGCTCAGGACCCGCTTTTTCTCGTGGCAATGCCACATTTTCTCTGCGACATGGGACACCAGCTACCATTGTAAGTACACATCTCCCTGCAAAACAGCCACTGACAGCAGAACAGAAAAGGATAAATTCCGCCCGCGCGTGGCCAGACCCGGACGGTACGTGAAATACGGGTATTTCATCGTGCTTGCCGTACTTGCCGTGTTGGTCTTCAACAAGGCCCGGCACCAGGCGTTTTCGCTCGACAACTTGACCCACAGCATCACAAACTGGCAGCAGGACCAGGACGAGCTCCGTTTTCCCAACTCCAAGGGCGGGTTTGCCGATCACAAGCAGTATCATGTCACCGCGGACGGAGTCTCTCAGGACGAGCTTCTGCCAAAAGACCTGCACGAACTCTTCAAGACAGTGTCCTACTACGACTTGAACGACTTCCAGGGCCATCCACAGGGTCTGGAGGCAGGTGACGTTGTTTTGCTCTTGATTCCGCTCCGCAATGCCGAACATGTGCTCCCGTTGATGTTCAAGCATCTCATGAATTTGGACTACAAGCATAGCCAGATCGACCTTGCTTTCCTTGTGAGCGACTGCTCGCCGGGTGACAAGACCCTCGACACGCTTTTCGAGTACAGCATCATGCTCCAGAACTCCACCTTGATCCAGCATTTGCTTGATCAGGAACATGACCTCGAGCAGCGGGGGAAGCAGCTCAAGGGAACCAGCGACTTGTATCTCCACTACATGGACCAGGAATACGTCCAGAAGATCAAGACCCAGTTCCAGCCCCCGTTCCACACCGAGTTCAAACAGCCCTTCCGCAGCGTCCAGATCTTTGAAAAGAACTTTGGCCAGGTCATTGGCCAAGGATTTAGCGACAGACACGCAGTCAAAGTTCAGGGAATCCGTCGGAAACTCATGGGCCGTGCCAGAAACTGGCTCATCAACACCACTTTGAAGCCATACCACTCGTGGGTGTATTGGCGTGACGCCGATATCGAGGAGTCGCCGCTGTCTCTCATCCAGGACTTGATGAAACACAACTATGACGTCATGGTCCCAAACATCTGGCGGCCGCTTCCAGAGTTTTTGGGTAACGAACAGCCCTATGATCTCAACACTTGGATCGAGTCTCAAGGCGCACTCGACTTGGCAAAGACCTTGGACGAGGATGACGTCATTGTCGAGGGTTATGCCGAGTATCCTACCTGGCGAGTGCATCTTGCCTATCTCCGCGAGAAAACCGGCAATCCGTCGCAGTTGATTGACATGGATGGTGTTGGAGGGGTGTCTATTCTTGCCAAGGCCAAGGTGTTTCGCCAGGGCGTCTCATTCCCGGCTTTTACCTTTGAGAACCATGCTGAAACCGAGGCGTTTGGCAAAATGGCAAAGAAGATGGGTTTCCGGGTCGGAGGGTTGCCCCACTACACAATATGGCACATTTACGAGCCGAGCGAGGATGATTTGGTGGAAATTGCCAAGAAGGAGCGCAAGAAGCGACGTGAGGGTCATGGGGTGTAGAGTGGAGTGATGGAGATGTTGCACGGTTGATAGAGTGACTAGAAGGGGCGTGCAATATGTAGATGGTATACTGTGTAGATGAATGTATACAGCTTGGATACAATATGTAGATGGATGGAGATGAGTGTAGATGGATGGAGATGAGTGTAGATGGATGGAGATGAGTGTAGATGGATGGAGATACAATGGTATACTACAGTTGTGTAGATTCGATGATATAGATACAATGTACACTACAGTTGTGTAGATTCGATGATATAGATACAATGTACACTACAATTATTGTAAGAGCTACCCTAAAAATCTATTCGTCTGTTTGCTTGTAGGAAATAGCCTAGTCAAGCAAATATATCTTGACTATTTTACCAACTCGTACCCTAGTTACTATATTGCAATTATGTAGGTACAATGATGTAGATACAATAATGTAGGTACAATAATGTAGATACAATAATGTAGATACATTATAATAATATTATTCATAAAAGGCTATAGCTATACTAGGATCCCTGAGGAGGATTACACTTTGCCGTCTACGACCAAGGATAGTACTGCTATGTAATCGAAAAAAAGCTCCACAACAGAGATAAACTTTCAACTAGTGCTTGCAAATATGTAAAGTAATGGACATTAGAAGAGCAGTGAGTTTCCTAGGTCGTAGGTGACTTGAGTCACCCCTCCTGATGTGCTGTAGCAAAAAGAAACCACCAGTCCAGCACACACGAGTTGAATCATACAAGTGTAAGCTTTGCCTTGTCTGAAAATAGACGGGCTTGATTGCAGTAGTGGTTCCTCCGTAAATATTATTATCATTAGACTACAATTGGTGCGTTGTAGAGTTCAATTAATGTGTTTTAAATTATAGCTGGTGTCATGTTATACTACATTAGTTATGTCATCGTAGATATGACCATTGCCAGCTGTATCCAATTCATACTGTATCCAGAACCGATCTCATCGGTAAACAAGTCTCCACTCGACTATACTGGAGCACAGTCACCTACTCAACTTCTAAATCTGTCAATGTCAATAGTCCAATTATAAACCACACCATTTGCCAACAGCCAAGCAATTACAACAAAGAGAAATCCTCCCTCATAATCTCCATAGGGCTACCGTGCTAATGCTCCAGAGAAGGATGATTCAAGCCACCTACGACCTAGAAAAGCTCACTGCCATCCAATGTCAATTACTCTGCATATTTACCAACATGGGTTGAAAGTTTTTCTGTTGCCGAGTTTCTTTCGACGACTACATAGCAGCACCGTCCTAAGACATAGACGATAAAGTATCAATCTCTCTGGGAGCCTAGTATAACTGTAGTCTCACATACATATTATTATTATTAATATGATACGGGTTGATGAAATTGCAAAGCTCGATTTCTACGCATTGGTGAAGTACTAGATTCCCCAGTGAAATACACAACCACCTCAACAAGATCAAAAACCTTTAGACAAGATGGCCAAATAAAAGTATTACCAATTACAATCAAGTGTGGCCTAGTTGTAAACCATAATCACCTTGCATCAAATCAGTATGGACAACCGTATAATGTATCAGGATCAAAGGTGGTCAAGTCACCTAAAACCTAGGCAAAAGCTCACTGGTCCTTCAATGCCCATTTTTCTGAATTTTCCAGTACCAGTTGAGGGTTTCCATCTTTGTTATAGAGTTTTCTTCTGACAAATAGCGGCGCCGTTGAGTCGTAGACGGCAAGCATAATCTCCTCTGGGAGCATAGTCTTCCCTGGGAGCATAGTATAGCTATGAACTCAAACAACTTGGTATTATTATCATCAAATCGGAATTACTTGAAAGGAATTTCACTCCATGGCTCCACTATGCCTTTCAGAACTTGGTTCAGAAATTCTGGTCCGACTATTCACAGGCAATGGTCTAACCAGACATTCTCTTTACATGGAAAAGGTATCGCTTGACTCAAACATATTATATCTTATCATATCCTAGTTACTATTTACATCTCTCTGGGGCTGATAGCTATAGTCTTGAATAAAATAATAATGATGACTTACATCTGATAACTTACCCATCTGGATAACCTACCCACCTATAACTCACCCACCTATAACTCACATCATGGATGAACCTCCTCCAACCCATACTCAGGCTTAAACCACTCCTCTCTCAAAGTGCACCACAACTGCTTGGCCAAACCCAACGCCCGAACCTCACTCGTCGATTTCCCCTCAATATACACCTTGAGCTTCGGCTCGGTCCCCGACCCGCGTGCCGTGAACCTGACAAACTCGTCGCGCGAGTCAAGAAACAACTCTCCCGTGATCATTTGCGAAGACGTGTCCACTGGCAAAAGAGGAACGCCGTCACTGGTCGAAGAGTCGTATCCCGTGGTCAAATCGCGCCACGACGACACGTTAAACTTGCCAATTGTAGTCGGCGACTGTGAGTACGAGCCTCGCACGGCAGCAAAGATCTTGTCAGTGACTGACAAGTCGCTGAACTTGTAATACCCGTTGTACTCCTTAAAGTAGCCAAACCTGTCAAACCCCTGCTGTAAGACTTGTACAAGGGAAATGCCCTGGTCGATGGTCCAGAAACGATAGAGCTGGAGGAACACAGTCAAGGCGGCAAGTCCGTCTTTGTCATGAACGTTTGGAAACATGAACCCAATGGCCTCCTCGTAGCCAAATGGCACGACAAATCCCTGTTTCTCCAAGTCAATGGCCTTGTTACCGATCCATTTGAACCCGGTCAAGGTGTCCTGGTAGTGGAACCCGAGTTTCTGGGCCATGGCTCGGATCATCTGCGACGATACTGTGGAGTTGAGCAAGTACACTCTGGACAAGTCGGGAATGTGCTGAACCACGTAGTAGGCAAAGAGGAACCCGAGCTCGTTGCCTGTGAGCTGCCGAAACGAGGATCCGTCGCGGACTGCGGCCGAGAATCTGTCGGCGTCAGGGTCGTTGGCAAGAATCAAGTCCAACTCTAGCTCGTTGGCACGGGCCATGGCCAAGTCAAGTGCGCCCTTTTCCTCGGGGTTTGGGAACCGCACTGTGCGGAAGTCTGGGTCTGGTTGCTGCTGCTGGGACACTGCGACGTAGGACATGCCAAAGAGGTCGAAAATCGGCCGGACAAACTCGTCGCCGACTCCGTGCATCGGGGTGTATATGAACTTGATTTTGTCGTAGCCAGACACGTCGCCGTGCAACACTGAGGACCGGAGCTTGGCGTAGTATTCAGTCATCACCAGCTGTTTGCAGCGGACCAAGGCGTCGGTTCGTGGAGGAAACAGCTCAAACGCCTCCCAGACGTTGTTCCACGGCTTGAGATTCGCGAGGATCGCTTGGGCGATGTTGCTGTCGTTTGGCGGGATGATCTGGCACCCGTTGCTCCAGTACACTTTATACCCATTATCTGCGGCCGGATTGTGACTGGCAGTGATCATGACCCCGCAACCGGCCTGGAAATGATCGACGGCAAACGGAACAAATGGTGTGGGCGCCAATTCAGAGCCGTCGTCGTCTAAATAGTACACCTTGAAACCCCGGACCAAAAACACCGAGGCAGCAATCTGGGCAAATTCCCTGGAGTTGTGGCGGTGATCGTGGCCAATAACCACGCTGCGGCTCCCAGTGATACACAGGGCCAATCCCTGAGACGTTTGCAATACCGTCACCCAGTTTATTCTCGAGAATCCGGCCTCCATCTTGGCCCGCAATCCTGCGGTACCAAAGGTGATTCTCGAGCCAAGCAAGTCATTCAAGGCGCTGTCGTTGCCAGATTCATAGAGCCGTGTGATCTGGGCCCGTGTCACCGGGTTTCGGTCGATTTCGAGCCACTGTTGCACCAATTGTGCTGTCATTGTTGATGATGAGGAAAACAGGCCTGATGACCCGGGGTCACGTGATACAGTGTGGGAGGTGGTATATTTGGCCGTGTTATCAATCTGGTTGTGTTATTAATCTGGTTGTGTTATCAATCTGGTTGTGTTATTAATCTGGCCGTGTGTTTATCAATCCAACTGTTTCTAGTATTTGTATTCGTAATGTGCTAGTGTATTTATTTACTCTACTTTCTGTTGTATAATCAAGTTTACTGTCATGAGAGCTGCCTAGTGTATAATTTAGTTCACTTTCAGCCTGGTGTTTATAATTTCTCCACTTTCCACTGTCATTCATATGAGAGCTGCCTAGTGTTTATAATTTTTCCACTATTCACTGTCATTCTTAGGAGAGCTACCTAGTGTAATTTAGCCACTTCTAGTCACTTTTACCTAGTCTACATACCTCCTAGTGACTTTATTAATAACCAACGACTTTTCCCATGTAACAAGGCAACTTCTAGTTCATTACCAATCCCTGTATCATTCCTGTTCCTTCAAGTGCTTGTCTTTCTATTGTCCGAGGATCCGACTGTGCCGCCTATTTTCAAACTCTAAATAGTTGGACATTAACTTCTCAAACAATGTAAACTTAATCAACACGATCTAGGTTATATTACGCCAATGAGCAGGCATCCAGTCTTGTATTGGCAGTCTATCTACTCTACAGTCTGTCTACTCTGCAGTCTATCTACTCTGCAGTCTATCTACTCTACAGTCTATCAGCTACTCTTCAGTCTATCAGCAGCCATTTTTCAGTGTTATCATCTACTCTTTAGTATTATATCAGCTACTCTTCAGTCTTATCTACACTTCAGTCTTATCTACACTTTAGTCTTATCATCTACTCTGCAGTGTTATATTAGCCACTCTTCAGTCTTACTATCTACTCTTCAGTCTTATAATAGCCACTCTTCAGTCTTATCTACTCTCCAACCTTACCCCTCCCTCTCCCTCTCTACCATACGTCAGTGTCTTGTATTCTAGCCTACTTCATACTAATTCCTATTCACACGCAGTCTACGCAACACTAGCTACACACCACTCATTTAAACCAAGTGTTTGGCTTGCCATCATGAACCACAGCCTGCAAACCAAGCTGCTTTGGCACATAGTTGATCCGTTGGTACGAGTTGATGTTCTTGCGCAACACAATCTGGTAGCAGGTGGCCGAGCCCTGTCTCGAGATAATCGTCGACGAGGCCAAGAAAAACTCCCAGATCCGGAACCATCTGATGCCGTACTTGTTGATGACCTTGTCCTTGTTTCCCATCCAGTTCCGGTACCATCTCCACAACGTGGCAGAGTAGTGCACACCAATGTTGTCAATCGAAGTGACCTCAAACCCAGTGGCCTCCAACTTGGACACAACAAAGTCCAATGGTGTCGACGCATCGGCACCCGGGAAAATGTACTTGTTCATGAACAAGCCCCAGATCAAATCCTCATATTGCCAGTACTTGCGCAAGCCGGCATACTGCAAAAAGAAAATCCCGTCGTCGTCCAACATGTCAAACACCTGCCGCAAAAACGACCCAAACTTCTTGATCCCCACGTGTTCCGCCATTTCCAAACAGGTGATCTTGTTGTACCCACCCTCTGGAACCGGTACGTCCCGATAATCCATGCACAAGATCTTGGATTGCTCCGGACTGATGCCGTGTTTTGCCAACTGGTTCATGCCGTAAGCGGTCTGGTTCTTCCCCAAGGTGATTCCCGTGACATGTGCGCCACGAACTGCCGAAGCATACGAAGCTAAAGTGCCCCAGCCACAGCCAAGGTCCAACAACTTCTCGCCCTTTTTCAAGTCGATCTTGTCACACACAATCTTGAGCTTGTTGTCTTGCAATTGCTCCAAGGACTCCTCGGAATCAATGTCCGAGATCACTCCGGAGGTGTAGATCATGCGTGGGCCCAAGAACCACGAGTAAAAGTCGTCTCCTCGGTCGTAATGATCACGTACCTGCTCCTCGTCCTGCGACCGGGTGTGCATAATCACCTCGGGAATCATGCCAAACAAGAAAAAGTAAAACAACGATGGCGTGAACTTGAAGCTGCTCCAGTCGTGTCTGTACTCCAACACATCGAGCGCGTCCCCATTGAAGCTCACCTTGTTGGCAAAATACAACTCGTGGAACGTCTCCCATGGGATCTTCGACCCGTGGTACTTCTTGGCCAACTTGTCGTCGTGGAAAGTAAGGTACTCCTCAATCGGTTTGCCGGGCAACTTGACCTTCTCGTTGATCCGCGGCGAGAAACTCGAGGCAAACGTCCAGTATGCCACGAGAATTGGAAGCGCAAAAAGCAACGCAAGAAAGAGCCAGGTCTTGCACCCGCCTCCCAACTTGCGAGCAAGGTAAAATGGCACCGCGACAATGAGCGAGATCAACACAAGGTTGGAAAAACTCTTTGATCCCGGGCCGTCGGCAGGCAATGGCGCGTTTTTAATCGCAGGTGACTGGGATTAGTATATATATATATATATATTCGCAAACCCCACTTACGTCAGTAGTCAAAACACCAGACACTTTCGTCGCTGGCGGCTGTGCGGCCGCCTTGGGGGTCTTTATAAACTCAAGATCCATTGGTGAAAGAATAATCGACTTGTTTTGCTCGCGTGAAATTTCATGCGACTTAACACGTGTAAAATCTCACCTGTAACACACGTCCCCTCCCCCTTTTTTTTTCTTGAAAAAAAAAAAAGCAAAAATTTGGCAGAGTCGAACTCAACGTAAATAATATGGAAAATCCGCAATTCAGGGTGCTCGACTGCGGTTACCAATTGCCGTCGTGTCATTGGCTAGTATACGACATACGACCCTGACCACGTGACCACGTAGTTGACTGGATTTTTTTTTTTTTTCTTCAGAGCTTATCTGCTTACCATGTCCAAGGCTAAGATATTTACACTTGAAGAGGTTGCAAAGCACAACACTGCTGATGACTTGTGGATGGTGATTGACGGCAAGGTCTACGACTGTACCAAGTTTTTGCCGGAGCATCCTGGTGGAGAAGAAGTCGTAATTGACTGTGGTGGAACTGATGCCACTGATGCGTTTGAGGATATTGGTCATTCAGAGGAGGCTCGTGAGCAGTTGGCCACGTTGTATATTGGTGATCTCGACCCAGCTTCTGCGCCAGTCAAGCGTGTCGTGAAGCAAAGCGGAAGTGGCAGTGGCTCTTCGTTGCCATTGCCATTGATTTTGACTTTGTTGATTGCTGCCTTGGCTGTTGCTTACTATGTTTTAGTTCTTCAGAAATAGATGTATTGACTGTATCTTGAGAGATGTATTGAGTATAGTGTGGATGAAGTGGGGCAAGGAATTTCCATGCGTCAGCGTGATTCCTACATATGGTTGCAAGATAATTTACATTTGGTGTAGTTAAGAGGAAGAGAAGAAGAGAAGAAGAGAAGAGAAGAGATGAAGAGAAGAGAAGAGAAGAAGAGAAGAGAAGAAGAGAAGAGAAGAGAAGAGAAGAAGAGAAGAAGAAGAAAAAGGGAAAATTCGTGTATAGAGATTTCCAGCAATTTGGACATGTAATGAGAAGGTGTTTTGGTAGGTACCGAAATTATGCATCTTGTCATCACGTGAGATCTATTTCCTGCTAGACTATATTGAAAGATACGAGATTCCACTAGCGCATTCTCCAAGCTAATGGACCTGGCTAGACCATTGTGTTGCGGCATTGTTTCTTTTGTAATTCCTGCAGCCTAAAAACTTTAATCATCCTTGTCTTTATTTTCTCGCCCAAGCTTTGGTACTGGCTAGGTCTAATTGTACAGAAAAGTTGGTCAGAAAGGTTAGTCAGAAAGGTTAGTCAGAAAGGTTAGTCAGAAATAGTATAGTATATATTTAGTCATTTACCAATTCGTATCCTACTTTATATTACATATAGTATTATATGCCAGATTCCAAGTTAAGCATACTGTCTCAATGTCCCGATATCAATAGGATGACCAAATATTGTTAGAATAAGATTTGGTGAGTATTGTGGACACTGCACATGTAGCAAGGTGTTTAAAGGTGTCCGGGATGACAATATTAGAATTGCAAATAGTGAGCCAAAGTACTGGGCCAAGTCCTAGAATTGCAAAATACTAGCAATGCGATTGCCATATTTGGGCAATGGCAATATCTTGGAATAGCAATATTGTAGAAATGACAACTTGGGATAGGAATATTGTAGAAATCCAAAGAATCTTGGAATAGCAACACCTTGACAACACCTTGACAACACCTTGACAACACCTTGACAACACTTTGACAATGTCTTGCCAATATCTTTGCAATAGAATATTCAGCAATAGAATATTTAGCAACATCTTAGCATAACATCCTAGAATAGCAACATCTTAGCATAACATCCTAGAATAGCAACATCTTAGCATAACATCCTAGAATAGCAACATCTTAGCATAACATCCTAGAATAGCAACATCTTAGCATAACATCCTAGAATAGCAACATCTCAACAACATCTCACCCACCCACCCACTACAACACATCAAGCACATCACGGCCCAACAGCTCGCTGCTGGACAAGGCCGTCGGCGAACGGAGATCAAACATGTCGTCGCGGCTCTTTTCAGGACTACTATCATTGGACACGGCCCTAGCGTCGTTGCCAATGGACTTTGTATCCACGGCATTGATTTTGTTCTTCCCCTTGAGGTCGTTGATGCCGATGGAGATGCTACTGCCGTTGTTGATCTTCAAGGCGTTGAACTTGGTGGTCTTGGTGTCGAGGCGGATTTTGTCCTTGTACGCCTGGTTGAAGCTGGTGAAGGAGTTTGTGCGGATCTTCTTGGAGCTGCCTGCGGACGCGGAGCGGGACTTGCTGGAGGGCAACGGCTGGTATGGAAGCAGCTCCTCATCGCTGAAGATCTCGAGAGCCTCGTTAATGTCCTGGAACGGGATCACCGGGGTCTCGATGTAGTCGTCGTCGTAGTCCGAGTCCGGATACTCGTCGCTGGGGTTGCTATCGTCGTCCAAGGACAGGCTGCCGAACTTTGCGTCGTAGTAGTCTGAGAACTTGAGTGGTTTCTGCTGTTTGCGGGTGTTCCAGTTGAGGTTGTTGCTGACGCTGTCAAAGTACTCGTTGTTGCCGTTCATTACTGTCGGGAAGTAGTATTCCGATGCCGAGACCACAATGTATGTGTCCTTGTTGAGTTCGTAGCGAGACTTGCCGTCAAACGACACCCAAGAGGTGTCGCAGCGGGACGAGCGAGGGATGATGACCTTCAATTCCATTGAGTCTGGGAGGATGATTGGGCGGAACGAGAGGGTGTGGGGGCAGATTGGGGTGACGGAGATTGCCGATACCGACGGATGGACCAAGGAACCACCGGCAGCAAGCGAGTAAGCGGTGGATCCGGTTGGGGTGGCGACACAGAGGCCGTCAGCCTGGGTGATTGTGATCAAGGAGTCGTTTCCGTAGAGAGCCAAGTTGGTGAGGAACGGGTTTGGGCCACGGTCGATGGTGATTTCGTTGAGGATCTGCCGGGACATGACGACGTTGCGGGAACGAGCATCAACCAAGTCGCAGGTCAATCGGAGGCGCAAGTTGGTTTTCACGTACTTGAGCTTGAGGATCTTGGTCAAGATCTTGATGTAGTTGCGGTACTTGAAATTTGTGAGGAAGCCGAGGGAGCCCAAACTAAAGGCTAGCACCGGGGGCACGATTTTCTGGAACAACTGGGAGACAAACAAGACGGTGCCGTCGCCGCCAAGCGTGAGGATCAAATCGAAGACGTCGCTATAACCCGGGTCGGCGAAGCTGGCAGCATGCCAGTACAAAAGCCTGGGGTTGGATAACGGAAGGCGGAGATCAGCATCGGCATAGACGGTCAAGGAGGAGTAGTTTGACAAGAGCCAGGAGATGAGGTTGGAAGTCAAAAGCACCAAGGTGGCGTCGCCCGGCTTGGTGACGATCATGATGGTGCTGACATTCAACTTGATGGTGGCATTGGAG
The DNA here is from genome assembly GCA_020342235.1 of Saccharomycopsis phalli. Lineage (NCBI taxonomy): Eukaryota > Fungi > Ascomycota > Saccharomycetes > Ascoideales > Saccharomycopsidaceae > Saccharomycopsis > Saccharomycopsis phalli. The sequence goes on from CP073214.1 coordinate 1,882,980, forward strand.
AGGTTTTGCGAGATGATGCGGACGTTGCTTGCGGTCTGGGTGAGCTGGGCATGGGACTTGACAGACTTGAGATTGAACGAGTCGCTGGACAACATTGGGCCGTCCATTGGTGGTTGGGACCTTTTGCAGTGTGCCGGAAATTTCTGGGATCGGCGATTTTACCAAAGGAGAAATCCTGCGCAGCAAATGAACTAAGCAATGTCCTTCACATTCCCAGCCAACCAGAACATCCAGTACATATATTCCAGCCAGCCCGTCGACACAGATGCTCTGGCGGAAATAGACTTGGACGAGATCCAGCGGCTCCTGGTCGCAGGGGCATCCGTGCCTCCCGTGCCGCCAAAGGACATGATCGAAATCCCCTCCTTCGACGAACAGCCCGACGAGCCGGGCTTCAGCTTCCCGCAGCACGACCACCGCGACTCGGTGCGAATTCCCACAGAGTACACTTTGCACATGATCTTCACCCAGTACATCCGGCTAGCCGAGCGCACGCTCTCGTCGCTTCCGCTCGAGGAACACGTCCCCACGCGGTTCATCGAGTCGCTCCGCCCGGGCAGCGACCCGTTGCTTGATAAAGCCGTCGCCAGCCTCGGCTATATTGCCCGGAAAAACCCCCAGCAGGTCATTGATAGCGTCATGTACTGGCGCAAGACCAAGGCTGAGATGCTCGACTTGGCAGTGGCTTCCTACAACGAGCTCAAGTCCAGGCGCACACAGGGATCCAAGGTCAGCCTCCACAGCCGCAACGCGTCCTCCGACGCAGATTTCGACCTCGAAAGTGCCCGTTTGGTGTACGTCCAGACAGAAAACAAAATCAACGTCGCCAGCCTCTTGGTGAGCCGTGTGTTGATCGAGGTCGTCAAGCAGATCCCGCTCAATGCCCATAATATCCTGGTCTATAACGTCTTGGAGGACAGCGTGTATCACCAGCTTCGGTCCATGGACCCAGCGGCGGTCTTGGGCGTGCAAATCAAGTTGGCAAACTGGAAAAGCGTCACCGAGTTGCTCGGACACATCTCGCGCAAACGCTTCTCCAAGATCAGCGACAAGTTCATTGCCGACTTGGAAAAAGTGCCGACGGCAGTCGCCCGCAGCGACGAAATGCACATCTTCCTCCTCCTCAGCGGCATGAAACGCCTCAGGCTCGCAAACTACCCATTGGAGGACTTTGAGGAGAGCTGCGGGTTCCTTTCCTCTCTCGCAAAGTTCTTTTACAAGTCCATGAACGAAATGGTCATCAACAGCTACTCAGACACCCTCGCAGAGTTGCTCCTCCCATTCTGTGGGGTTTTGAACGCAGAAACCGACTTGCCCGTGTGGATCGACGTGGTAAAGTTGGTCTTGAAGAAGATAAACAGCATCATCGACAAGCAGAAGTTCTGGGACACTGCCTTCACCTTGATGTGCGTCTGCCTCTCTGCTGCCCCAGCTAACATCTTCCACGATAATTGGTTCGATTTGATCGAGTACAACCTCAATAGCAGACTCTACAAGACAAGCCCCGTCGCCAGCGACTATCCACAGCTCGCAGCGTCATTGGGTGACAAAAAGTTGTCCAAGTACAACCCAAACTCCAAGATCGTGCTCCTCAAGTCCATTGCCAGACTCTCGTGGACATATGTCTTCCGCTGCACCGAGTCGCTCAACAAGACCACCAAGAAACTAGACTTGTTGGTCAAACTTCTTTTTTTTCAAAACACAACTTCCAAGAAACAGCAGTGGATCAACCACGATCCTGAACTCCTCAAGCCCTTGGTGGTGTTGGTCAGAGACATTGGCTTTTCCAACATAAACTACACCATGGAGTCCATTGTCATCCCCTTGATCAAACTCTCCTTCAACAATGCTTCCTTGGAGAACATTGCCCCAGAACGCTTGATCATCATCGTTCACGCCTACATCTTCATCCTCGACGACATGATTATCAACAAGCGTCCATTGTTTCCCACAAACGACGTCTTTGACGACGCCCTCTCGTTCCCAAACACAGACTTTAACGTCGTCAACATCAACGAGATCCTCAAGTTTAGAAACATCAACCAAAACGACATCCTCTACCACGAGGAAATCTCAAACTACTTTTGCAAACTCTTCCTTCTCTTGGACCAGGAAATCGGCGCATTGTCTTGGAACTCCACCTCCGCCCAATCAGCAACAGCAGAAAGCAGTCCCTCGGTTTCGCCCTCGTTCCTCAGCAGCAAGTCTCCGTTCCACTACTTCTCCTCCGAGTCCCTGGGAAACCGCAGGGTCATGAACTTGGACTTGTTTGACAAGCTCCTCGAGTCCATCCCGTGGTTCTACCAAATCTCCAACGTGATTCCATACAATGTGTTGATCGAAGTGCTCATCCGCAACGCCATCCATGAGGTGCCAAAAATCTCCCAGACGTGCATCAAGACCTTGAAGAAGTTGTGTGCCAAAAAGAACCCAGGCACGCTTCTCCGGCTCTATGCAAAAATCGCATTCCGCTTCCATGAAGACAACAGCACCAGACACAACAGCAGCTTCTTGACATCACACTCAGAGGTGTACCAGAAGCTCATCAAGATATACTGCGAGTTGGTGGTGTGTTGGTTGAACTTCCTCAAGGACAAACTCAACCCAGAGAAGATTGCCAAGGATGAGGACGACTTTTACATCTTGAACGGGAACTTCCGCATGAACATGGACAAGCGCGGCAAGGAAGAGGACTCAAAGGCGGACGAGAAGGACGAGTTGGTGTTCAGCAACATCACGCCGATCATTGACCAGCTAGAGGGCAACGGCCTCTTCTTCTTGTGCTCGCGATCAACTGGTATCCGCCGCTTGGCGATTGGCATCCTTCGGCTCATTCCCAAGTTTGATGAGATCGTAGGGAACGTCGAGGACGACCGGCTCATCCACTACCTTGAAAAAATCAACTTCTTTGACTTGTTGGCGTTGTCCAAGGTGCAGCTCAACATGCCTGAACGGAAGCGGTTGAGCAGCTTGAAGACCAAGAACAAGAGCCAGTTGCTATTGAAGTTGGCCGAGTCCGACAATGGTGTGGAATTGACGTTGTGGTTCAAGACGTTCCCCAAGTTGTTGACGTTGTTGTTTGAAAACAGCCCCGTGACCATGGCGTTGGGCCGCGAGATTGTGTGCCTCCGGCTCATCCAGATGCACAGCTACGTCAGCAAGTTTGCCGAGACAAAGGGCCGTGCCCATGATCTTGCTAGCAAGTGGTATATATTGGGAAACGACGGGGTGCAGCCTGAGATTTTGATTGAGCAGTGGAAGTTGTTTTTGATTGTCGCGTGTGCGTGCACCAACAACGACAATAAGCAAAAGACCTCGGGCAACACCATCAACAGTGCACGGCTGATCTTCAAGCTTGTGCTTCCGCTTCTCAGCACCGAGCAGAACTTGGTGCGGGACGCAATCATCTCCGGGTTGTCGTGCGTGAACATCAACATCTTCAAGGCGCTCATTGAGTCGGTGCAGCCGATCCGCCAGAACTGGGAGACGGAGATCAAGGCCGGGAGCATCAATGAGAAGAACATGCGGGTGCGTATCGAGATCACCCGAGTCTTGGTGGCCACATCAAAGTACCTCATGGAGCCGTTGATCTACAACGACTCGCGGATCTTGATCGAGGTCATCTCGTACATCAAGGCGGTGCGATCGTTTCTTGGCATTGCCAAGGTGCAAGAGAGTTTTGAGTACCAGAAGCTCCGGCGATACTTTTGCGGGCTTCTTGAAAACGTGTACCTCGGCATCCAAAAGACGGAGAATCCTGACAACTGGTTCCCGTTTGAGGCGCGGCTGGGGTGTTTTACGTTCTTGGAGGAGTGGTGTGGCCATGGGATATCGTCACAGATTGCCAAGCTGCGGTATGCGAAAATGGCGCCAAAGAACAGCAATTCTGCCACGTTTAGCGCGTCGTTGGAGTTGGAGAAGACTGCGTTGGAATACTCTGCCATTAGCTCGATGGCGACGCTTTGTTCTGGGGCGATTAACCAGAAGATCAAAGGGAACCGTGCGTATGTGATCATGGCGATTGACTACACGTCGCTCATGTCGTGGATCCAGGCGTTGTTTGAGAGCAGCGACGAGCTCTTGCACAAGCTTGGCAAACGGGGGTTGAAGAACTTGCTTTTGCTGAACCAGGACAAGCGGATCTTCGAGCTGGCGGTGCTGGAGTCGTTCCACAGCCGGGAGAATCCGATGACGAGCCGGAGTTATGTGATCACGGTGATGGAGACGTTGCTCGAGAACCCAGAGTATGTGTGCGATCGGTGCGACGTGATTGCGTTGGCGTTGTTTTCTGCGTGTTCCAGCAGCCTTGAGATCCGCCGATTGGCCGGCGAGTTGTTGTTGAGCATCGAGGGCAACGTGGAGGGTCTGAAGTTGCTTGTGGAGTCGTTGGCGGCGACGTCAAAGTACGTGTACAAGCAGGCCGGGCACAAGATCAGTGGGATCTTTGCCAAGAAGTTTACCATGGACAAGTACACGGTTTTGTCGTTGTTTGCGCTCCATCTCCCACGGGTGAGCAGCAAGAAGGATATGATGGCGTTGATGCTCCCGTGGCTCTCAACGGTGAAGTTGGTGCACTGTGACTACAACAAGAACTTCAAGATGGTGCTTGACGCAAACACCGAGATGACGATCAACAACTTGATTGAGATCACCGACAAGTATGGCGAGGACTATTATGAGGACGTTGAGGCGTTGTGGTGCGGCTTGATTGGCAACAGCCCTGAGAACAATGCCAAGACGATCTTGGAGTATCTCTACTATCTCAGCTTGACGCGGCGTAACTCGCTGGTGGTCGAGTGCTCCAAACAGATTGTCAGCTATATTGGCGTGACGTTTCCAGCAATTTCCAAAGTCGTGGTCGGCAACATTACTCCCAAGGCAATGATTCCGCCCGATGTGCGCCCAATTGAGCCGTCCAAGAACGCAAAGAGCTTCCCCTACATGTATGTGTTCCCCGAGAAGCATGACCGGGACTTGTTATCGCAAGGTCAGGTGTCATTGGTGTTTTTGGTGGATTTGGTCCGGGCCCAAGGCTTGGACAGCTTAGTGGGCCAACTCCCGTTGTTGGTGAACGTGTGTCTTGTGCTTATCGACCACTACTTGCCGGTGGTGAGCGGACATGCGACCCAGTTGCTTGTGACGTTGGTCAACGAGCTTGCCGACAACAAGGATTTGGCCCGGACCGTCACTGAGGAACTCAAGGAGGGCAAGTCCTTGTGGAGCTATGACGATCTAACAAACGATCATAGCGGCACCGTGACCCCCACGAACATGGACCGGCTCGTCAAGTCGTTGCTTGTGCTTCTTGACAACGTGCCGTCGTTGCAACAGGACTGGGGCCGCATGGCACTCACTTGGGCGACAACATGCTCGGTGCGACACATTGCTTGCCGGTCGTTCCAAGGGTTCCGCAGCTTGCTCTTGTTTCTCGATCAGAGCATGCTCCGCGATATGCTCCACCGGTTGTCAAACACGATCTCAGACCCAAGCGCAGACATCCAGGGTTTTGCCATGCAGATCCTCATGAGCATCGACACCGTGACATCCGAGCTTAGTGCCGAGCAGCTCATTTCGTTCCCGCAATTGTTTTGGTTTGCAGTCGCATGCTCCAGCACTGTTCTTGAGCAGGAGTACCTTGCGTCGATCGCCATCATCTCCAAGTTCATCTCCAAGATCGACCTCAACTCCCCAGACACCATTGGCTGCTTGATCTCCACGTTTCCGCCCTCCTGGCAGGGCAAATTCCCCGGTCTCCAGAGCTTGGTTTCCAAAGGTCTCCAGTCGTCGCTTGCCTGGGCACCGTGTCTCAATTTACTCGACCGTTTGAACAGCCTCGACAGCAACACCATCGTCAATGGCGACGATCGCTTGTTGCTCGCGTTGCTTGCCAACATGCCGCGGTTTTTGCACGCGTTCGACGCCCAGGACTTTTCTCCCGACATCAAAAACGCCGCAGAGGTGCTTTCTGCCATGGCAATCTCGCTCGACCAGCCGGCACTCTCACGGATCGTGCTCTCGCTTGCAAACAACAAGTTCCGCAAGAAGGAGGACTTTATCTCCCAGGTATTGCTGCACATTTCCCAGTTGTACTTCCCCACGTACCAGTTCTCCAGCTTGGTGTTCCTCTTCAGCCTCTTGTTCAATCTGATTGCCTGGGTCAAGCTAGAGACTTTGGACTTGCTCAAGTACTTGCTCCCGTTGATTGACTTTTCCCGCGACGAGTTCCAAGGCGTCGGCGCAGACTTGATGTCGCCTTTGTTGCGCTTGTTGATCACAGACTACTCAGAAAAGGCATTGGAGGTCTTGGACGAAACAGACAGAATATCAGGGTCCCAGTTGGACAAGGACTTTATCCGGCTCAGCTTGGGCAACCGCACTCTCCGCAAAGAGTATGAGAAAATCGCAACCTTGTTTGGTGTCCCTGAGGAATCCGGCTGGTCGGTCCCAATGCCCTCAGTTGCAGCTGCAACTACTCGAAATAATGTCCATGCCGTTTATCTCACCTGTCAGAGCTCGGAGGAGGTCATGCCAAAGGAGGATGTCATCGAGTTTCTTCGGGACCAGCGGGAAGAGGAGGTGCATCATAAGCAGCAGACGGAGAATCGTGGCCAGCGGTCCATCAGCAACATGTATGCTACGCTAAACTACTTTGAGACGTTTTTTGAGGCCGATGCCAATGGCACCCCAATTGCCGAGGAACATAACCGGTCGTTATCTACAGAGACGGCCCGAACCAACGGGCTCGATCGGACGGAGTCGAACTTGTCCTACCGGTTGGATACGTTTAATAGTAATAACTATAGCAACTACTACAACTATTGATGATTACACGATGTTTGTAGATCGAGTCGAACTATTCCTACCGAATGGATCGTTTAATAGTGATGACTATGTAGCTACTACAACTATAGCAACTACTACAACTATAGCAGCTACTACAACTATAGCAGCTATTACAACTATTGATGATTACACGATGCTTGTAGACTGATGTAGACTGATATTTATAGACTGATGTAGACTGATGTAGACTGATATTTATAGACTGATACTTATAGACCAATGCTTATAGACCAATGCTTATGGACCCCAGATACAGACCAGTCACGTGCACAGCCTGGAAAAAATTTGTGTGGCCCACATCACTACTAGATGGCCCCTAATAACCTCTTACGATTGGATATCCTTGAGTATGGGCACGGGCTCGGAAAACACCGCTATGCAAAGACCAAGGATATTTGCGAGTCCATGAAGCGCCGCAATGTGTTTCCCGACATTGCCGAGTCGCAGGCAGAGATTCTAGGCTTGAAGCAGCTGATTCTTGAAAAGAAGATTTATTTTGCTGAGCAGAAGTTGGGGCTGGCCATTAAAAAGGCAATTAAAAGCACCAAGTCGGAATTATTTGACGACTCTGTCGATCTCATTGTCAAGCAAAAGGTGGTCAAGTCGATTGAGAAGTTGTTGGTAAAGAGTATCCACAATGTGCCAGAGTATTTGCCAGAGTGGGTGTCTAGGGCATTGAAGGACAAGAGCGATGTTAATAGTCCAGGCAAATTTTACAGGGAGTGTGACGAGGAAGCCAGAAAGGCGTTGTCAAAGGTGTTTAATAACAAGTTGGTGATGGAGACTGTGAAGGTGTATGAGAATAATTTCAAGATATTAAATGGACGAGTGAAGCGAGAGGGAAAGGCGAGTGCCAAAGGACGAGAGGAGGTAGATGATGAAGAGGATGAGGATGATGAGGAGGAGGAGGAGGAGGAGGAGGAGAAGGAGGAGGAGGAGGAAGAAGATGAGGAAGAGGAAGAGGAAGATGAGGAAGAGGAAGATGAGGAAGAGGAGGATTTTGAAGAGAGAGAAGACGGACTTAGTGGACGCAAAGCTGATTATGAAATTGACAATGAGGATGACGAATACCTGCAATATGATAATTTAGTAGTGGCATCCGGAAGTTCAGCCGAGGAAGAAGAAGAAGAAGAAGAAGAAAAGGAAGAGGAAGAGGACGATTTTTTCGACTTTGATAACCACGACAAGAAAGAAAAAGAAAAGAAAACAAAGGAAAAGAAAACAAAGGAAAAGAAAACCAAGGAAAAGAAAACCAAGGAAAAAGTCAAATTACCAGCACTACAATCTGGATACATCTCTGGAGACAGCGAGTCGGAAGAAGATGAGTTGGTTAAAGAACTCACCCAGCCAAGAAAAAACCGCCGAGGACAGCGGGCCAGACAAAAGATATGGGAACAAAAGTACGGGAAAAAAGCCAACCACGTCCAAAAGGAAAACGCTCGCATCCAATCTGAAAGACAGAGGAAGCAAGAGGAGTACGAAGCAAGAGTTAGAAAGCGGGCAGCCAAGGCCAAGTTGGAAGAGAATAATGCTAATAAGATTCCGTTGGGCAAGCGGAACAAGCCGCAAGTACCTGCTGAAGAGAAGCCGATGCATCCATCTTGGGTGGCCAAGCGCAAGGCAGAGAAGGAATTGAATGCGAAATTCCAAGGTAAGAAGATTAAGTTTTAATGAATATATGCGAAGCGATTGTAAGGACATGTGCCCATTGTGAAATCTGTGTAGTTGAATTGATGGTGATGTAATTATTTTGATGGTGATGTAATTATTTTGATGGTGATGTAATTATTTTGATGGTGATGTAATTATTTTGGTTAATGTTTTACCACGTATTTTGGTTGATGTTTTACCATATATTTTTAATCAATAGTGATATTGTAATATTTCATTCCTCACTCAAAATGCCTTGATTATTTCCTTCAATCAATTCTCAGACGTATTCATGTGATCAACAGACTACATTTTTCTCCAAAAATGCTCCACCAACGACATTTCCATGGCGCTGCAACCGCATTGAATAAACTAGTCGGACAAAATGCAATCATCACAGGTGGCTCCAGAGGCTTGGGTCTTGCCATTGGACGGAAATTTGCCAGTAAAGGCTGTAGCGTGTTGCTAGTGGGAAGAAACGCAGAGGCCTTGGCCAAGGCTCGAGATAGCCTTGAGTCTACAAGTGCGCAACAAACACACGAGTACATGCAATGTGACTTGACGGACACTCTGAGCATTTCGCAAAAGTTTCTGGTAAAGCACTCACCCAGCAGTATTTTGTCCAAGGTAAACATTCTTGTCAACTGTGCTGGAATCAGCCAGGCGTCGTTGCTCTTGCGCACCAGCGACAGGGAAATTTCAGATATCATCAGCACAAACCTCACGTCTGGCATTCTTGTTTCCAAGTACGTGTCGAAGATCATGACCCGAACCAAGAGCCAGCACAAGTCGATTGTCAACATCAGTACCTGTCTCACCCAGAGACCAATTGTCGGCACTGTGGCATATGTAGCCTCCAAGGGGGGGTTGGAGACGTTTACGCGGGCATTGGCGGTGGAATTGGGACCGTTTGGCATCAAGGTGAATGGGATTGCCCCGGGGCTTTTACCAGATACTTTGATGGGCCAAGCGGCAAATATCGATGCCTACAGTCCCAAGTTGAAGGATAATCAAGACTTGGACACCTCGACTATTGCTGAGGTTGCATTGTACTTGACTCAGCTGAGCTTGACGGGTCAAGTTCTTACTGTTGACAAAGGGTTTACGTTGTAGATTGCGGGGTATAAAGACTGCTTGAGTTTGGTCTCAAGGATGAAAGTATAGGTAACCCAGTTGTTAGTCGGTCCGAGTTTATCTTTGACTGGGCAAGATACCAGTATAATCAGTTGTCGGAGTCAATGGCTTTAAATGAGCCGGTTTTATCTCAATTCTGTCCATCTTGGCCGTTTTATCTTAATGCTATCCATCTTGGCCGTTTTATCTTAATGCTATCCATCTTGGCCAGTTTCGGCTACTGCGGTTTTTGACTTGTTTTCCAGTTGTAGTCAATGGCAAGTCGGTATGCTTCTGGTTCCAAAGGTCTGTTGGTATATTCAGTCAAATCAGTGGCAGGAATGTTGTGAATTTAAGATAATGTGGTGGCTTCAAGCCAATGCCTTGTCAATATCTGGTGGTTATACAATAAAATAGAAATCTAATTAATGTGATGAACATTTTCTACCCAAGTTAACAAAACTCAACTGAAACTATCCTAATAAGCTACGCTCTTGCACAGATGTTTGAAACTGCTAAATGACAAAGACTAGTGGGGATCTAATTCCCACTCAAGATCTATACAGATTTACTCAAGATCTATCCACATTCACTAAAGAGCTATACCGATTTAGTCAAAGTCATCACTCACAACTTCCACTAAGTTCTAGACCAAATTTCAAGTCTGATTAGTCAATCCTCAGTAGAGATTTAGTATAAAGTACCAGACGCAATTTCATTCAAATTGCAATTCCAAGTCGCCTCTTGAAGATAAAAGCGGTGCGTGATATGGTTCAGCCTGGTTCGTAACTACCAAGAAGCCAAGTGTAATAAAAAGGGCTTCACATCTTGAATGGAGACTTTGTGAAGCCAATCATTGGATAATACACTCACTGGAACGAAAAACCCTTATGATAAAAGTAAGGTATTTTCACAAATATTGGGATGCATGAACCAGTGTATATTGCGCTGATTACCTCTAGATAAACCAGCGAGATTATCCATTTTCCAAGGAGATGGGAATTTAAAGTTTTTAAAAAGAAGATAAAAACATTGCAGTGTATGTAAATGATGCGTCAAAAGGAAGCAAGAATGATAAACCAAAGAGAGAAAATACCAAGAATTATAACTCTGAAAACTGAGAAGATGTACAAGCTCACAATTGGCCCATCTAATGGCGGATATAGATTCAATAGTCATGCTGTGATACTGGGTGCAACTCTGAAAACTGAGAAGATGTACAAGTTCACAATTGGTCCATCTAATGGCGAGTATAGATTCAATAGTGATGCTATGACACTGAGTGCAACACTTTGTACTGACGTGTATTTATTTTCCAACCTCGACGACTAAACCATTAATTGCAGACCACCAGGAATAGAAATCATGGGGCTAGGGAACATCAAAATACCTACAGGCGATCTGATAATTATGGTCATGATTACTGATGAAAAGGAGACTTTGGCCAAGATCTCTCTTTTTGATTAGAGAGAAGTGGCGGCCAATGCTGTGTTAATTTAAACCAATTAGTAGAGAATCCGATGGCTTGGGATGGACTAATGAGAAGATGTTCTAGTGATGATTGACGAATATAGCAAGATGATGCTATAATAGTTCCAGCAAAGGATACTACTCAGTTTATTGTTGAAAGGGTATACGTTTTACACGTTTCTATTTTGACCAAGGTGGGCTTTACGTCGACAGTTTTAGATAAACTTCCACGGTACGCAAGCACATTACTGGTTGTTTTTCTCGATTAATACATTACAGCAGGCCAGTGCGTATGGAGTTAATTAAAATATAGATTGAGTAAAGAGGTTTATCCAAGATTTGGTCTGGCGGAGTCGTCCTTGGTGTATTTCCTGAAAGTCTAGCTATGACGTAAATGAATATATGAATAATTTAGCTTAAGCTACAAACATAAAGCATATGGATAATCTAGCTTAGTAGCTACAAAAATAAAGCATATGAATAGTCTAGCTTAGTAGCTACATCACTATCTAAAGTACCATCACTAGATGCAGCAGCATGCCAGATGGTGCTGGAAAATGCTGAAATTTCTAATCTTCTGGATGAGAATCCTGGTGCTTCGCAAGTCAAAACTTTCTGGATGAGAATCCCAGTGCTTCGCGAGACAAAACATTACATCATTGTAAACAAGCCAGCGGGGGTATATTGCCAGCCACCAGCGGCGAAGAAGTATTATACCCACACGTTGGCGTACTATTTGCAAGACCAGTATCCGACATTGTACAATGTTCACCGTCTAGACTACAAAGTGAGCGGGGCAGTTTGTATGGCTCTTAACAAGGCAGCAGCACGGGGATTCAGCCGGAATCTTCGGTTGGGTGGGGAAACGGGCCATTTGATTGAGCGGAAGTATGTGGGGATTCTTCGAGGACAGGGTACGGTTCTGGAGCAGGGGCTCATTACCACGGAAATCGAGGGCAAGCCGGCTAGGACAGGGTATCGAATTCTCGACGAGCGGGAGGACGAGAAGTTGGCGATATTCAAGCTATATACTGGGCGAAAGCACCAGATCCGGGAGCACGTGAGGACGCTTGGGCAGAGAATCGTAAACGACTGGGAGCATGGAGGGCGAGCAATTGCGCTACATGGTGGGTATCTTCGGACACGGGTTGGGATGCAGATGGAGGAGACGTTTGCACCTGTGCCGGAGGGATGGCATTGGGATGGGTGGATTGAGGATGGGGAGATGACAGAAGGGCTTATGAGTGTGATGGCACTGATGTAACAAACTAGGTGGAACAACGGAGAATTTTTGTCCTAAGTTATGTAGAAGGTAACCAATGGCAAGAGATTGAGTCCAATGAGTGGTACCGTCCCATTACAAGACGATAAGGCTCGATTAAGTGACTAGTGAATGTTAAATTACAGTGAATGTTAAATTACAGTGAATGTTAAATTACAGTGAATGTTAAATTACATTCAGAAGCCTATTGGACCTAAGCAAATACTCGGCAAGATCAGCTACTCAGCGGACAAAGCTTAGTCTCATATGCAACCAAGACTCTATTCAAGCCGAAGCTAGCCATCATGAAATAGATGGATCTTACGCCTATAAAATTCCACAATTTTACTGCCCAGCACTCTTGCCTTCAAGGCCAAGAACAGATCTACAAAGGTATCACTCTCACCATCACTAGTGGAAAGTTTCATCTCTGTTGGGGAGCTTTCTCTGACTACATCGCTAAAATATATTCACCTGACTATTTAAATCTGGAGAAAGCAAGACATATTCTCTGGTCAAAGGGAATGGACTTGGCTAGGCTATTGACCTTGACTAGGAGATTGGGTCAAAAGCAAGTTTAAAAGACAATGGTGCCAAGACCGTTTTCTTTTTCAAATAGAACAAATCTCCTTTCCAAGTATAATTAGAGAATTGATAAATTAGAAATTGGCATGGAGTCGAGACCAATGTTGATTAAAAATAATCATAGTGCTGCCAAACAAACTACAGCTTACTAGAAATTCCGCCTGGAGTTTTCTATCATGCAGAGTTTTCTCTGAGCAACAGAGCGGTGTGGTTCTGAGTCGTAGATGGTGAAGTATACATCCTGAGCCATGTAGGTATAGTTAGAAGGGTGACTGTACAATCAATACAAGCATCAAGACCGATGATGCGATTGGTGAGATGGAAGTTTTTATCCAACTGAATGAGGGTTGGCAGGATTTTCTTTACTGCCGAGGGTTTTTAGCAATGGTGCTGATGTTGCTGTGTGAATATTAGTCAACCATATTGCCGAGAATATAGCTAAATACAAATGAATATTATTATTACGTTGGGAGGGTTGCTCCAGTCATTTACGAGCTAGGAAAAGCAGACTGCTCTACGATGTTTACTCTGTATAGTCATCAACATGGTTGAGTATTAATCTGTTGGAGTTTACTTTTGACATATCGTCCTTGGACATGAAGGCAAAGTATCTCCTCTGGAGGCTAGTATAGGTATGACTGGATAATATTATGATATCCTGGATGATATTATGGTATCTTGGATAATGGTCTGGATAATATGATATGGCTGGATAATGGTCTGGATAATAGTATGGCATGGTCTGGATAATAGTATGGCATGGTCTGGATAATAGTATGGCATGGTCTGGATAATATGATATGGTTGGATAATATGATATGGTTGGATAATATGATATGGTTGGATAATATGATATGGTTGGATAATTTGATATGGCTGGATAATATTATGGTATCCTGGACAATATTATAATATGGTTGGATAATATTATGGTATCCTGGATACCGCATTACACGTGACCTCAGCGGCGATATCCCGTGGAGTCACACGTGACATACCCGGCCGTAAGTGGCATAATTTTTCAGCACGATAACATTCCCTAGTGAGCATGAGCAAGAAGAATGAAAGCATAATTGCAAATGACAAGGAGGAAGCAGGCGAGCGGGCGTCGCCGTATGCGTGCAACTACTGTGGCATTGACACCCCCACGTCGGTGGTAAAGTGCAACATCTGCAACAAGTGGTTCTGCAACTCGCGGTCAAGTACCTCTGGGTCACACATCATCACCCATTTGGTGATGTCGCGGCACAACCAGGTGTCGTTGCACCCTGATTCAGATCTTGGCGAGACCACGTTGGAGTGTTACAACTGCGGGAACAAGAACGTGTTTATTCTTGGGTTTGTCACCGCCAAAGCCGACACCGTGGTGGTGATGCTTTGCCGGTTGCCGTGTGCCCAGACGAAAGATCTCACTTGGGATACAGACAAGTGGCAGAGCATCATTGACGACCGGAAGCTCTTGTCGTGGATTGCCATGCCACCATCGGACGAAACCGTGAAAGCCGCACGCAGCATCACCGCCGGGCAGATTGCAAAGCTCGAGGCGCAGTGGCGGATGAACCGCGACGCGACGATCGAGGACATTGACCGGCCCGACGAGACCGAGGCAGTGGAGCCGATTTTGATTCTGTACCGCGACGCGTTCCAGTACGAGGCGTCGTTCAAGCCGTTGATTGCCCTCGAGGCAGAGTACGACAAGCAATTGAAGGAGTCGCAGGCACTCGAGCACATCTCGGTGAAATGGTCGTTGAGCTTGAGCAACCGGCACTTGGCTCTGTTTGCCTTGAGCACCTTTGAGTCCAACGAGCTCAAGGTTGCAGTCGGTGACGAGATGGTGCTTCGCTACGAGTCGCCGACCCAGCCGCCTTGGAAGTGCAACGGCTACATTGTGCGGCTTCCGAGCGTGTACCAGGAGGAATTTACGCTCGAACTCTCGCACAAGCGCACAGCTCCTCCGACAATGTTCAGTGCTGGGTTTACAGCCGAGTTTGTGTGGAAGGGCATCACCTACGAACGGATGCTCGATGCGCTCCACCGGTTTGCCGAGCAAAACACCACAGTGTCACCGTACATTTACCACAAGATCTTGGGCCATCTGGTTGAGCCGGTGCACCTTCCGGCGAAAATCGCAATCAAGAACGTCATTGCCGACTTGAACTCGTACCAGACCACTGCCGTCAAGTCTGTCTTGTCGTCTCCGCTTTCATTGATCCAGGGCCCACCAGGAACCGGCAAAACCGTCACCTCAGCCACCATCATTTACCACCTCTGCAAGTTGCGCAAGCAAAAGGTGCTTGTATGTGCACCGTCCAACGTTGCAGTCGACCACTTGGCAGCGAAATTGGACCAGATTGGCATGTCGATTGTGCGTTTGACCGCCAAGAGCCGTGAGGACGTCGAGAGCTCAGTATCAGAGTTGGCACTCCATTCCAAGGTCCGGGCCCGGGCCACAGGCGAGTTGAAGAAGCTTCTCCGGCTCAAGCAGGAGTTGGGCGAGCTCTCGAACGAGGACAGCAAGAAATACGTGAAGCTCATGCGTCGGTTGGAGGGCGAGATTCTTCGCAACGCCGACGTGGTGTGTTGTACGTGTGTCGGGGCTGGCGACAAGCGGCTCGAGAAGCTCGAGTTCCCAATTGTGTTGATTGACGAGTCGACCCAGGCGTCGGAACCCGAGTGCTTGATCCCAATAGTCAAGGGTGCCCAGCAAGTGATTTTGGTCGGCGATCACCAGCAGTTGGGCCCAGTGATTCTCGACAAGAAGGCTGGCGACGCAGGCTTGCGCCAGTCGTTGTTTGAACGCTTGATCGTCTTGGGCCATGTGCCAATCCGCCTCGAGGTCCAGTACCGCATGAACCCGTGTCTCTCGGAATTCCCAAGCAATATCTTCTACGAGGGTTCGTTGCAGAATGGAGTTTCCATCGACGACCGCTTGATTGCCAACTCCTCGTTCCCATGGCCCGTCAGAGACACCCCAATGATGTTCTGGGCAAATTACGGCAAGGAGGAAATCAGCGCATCAGGCACGTCCTACTTGAACCGTGTCGAGGCCATGAACTGTGAGAAACTCATTTCGCGTTTCTTCCGCGACGGCGTCCAACCAAGTCAGATTGGCGTCATCACCCCATATGAGGGCCAACGTGCGTACATTGTCCAGTACATGACCATGAACGGCTCCTTGGACAAGAGCCTCTACATTGATGTCGAAGTTGCATCTGTCGACGCGTTCCAAGGCCGTGAAAAGGACTTTATCATCTTGTCGTGCGTGCGGGCAAACGACCAGCAAATAATCGGGTTCTTGTCCGACCCACGCCGTATGAACGTCGCCCTCACTCGGGCAAAGTATGGTCTTGTGGTCTTGGGCAATCCGCGTGCGCTCTCCAAGAACCTTCTTTGGAACAATCTCTTGATTCATTTCCGCGAAAAGGGCTGCTTGGTCGAAGGGCCGCTTGACAATCTCCAGTTGAGTGTCATTCAGCTCAAGAACCCCAAGCCACGGCAGCAAGGGGTGTCGCAGTTTGCCAATAAGTTTAATTTGGATCTTGATAATAGTTTTGGGTTTCCTGGGTTGGCTGCGGCGGAATGGCCGAGTCTTGGTAAGGATCTTAGTGGGTCACTTGGGAAGTTGCTGATGGAGTGATGAAGTGCAGATATGAGGTAGCAGTGACAAAGTAGCAGTTATTGATAGGCAGTGGTTTGATGCATGGGCAGTGGTTTGAATAGGCACAGTGGTCTGAAATAGAACCACAGTGGTTTGATGAATAAACACAATGGTCTGATGAATGGGCACAGTGGTTTGAATAGGCAGTGGTTGATGAATGGAACCACAGTGGCTTGACTAATGGATAGATAGTGGTCTCTTGGAGGGCCATGGATAGGTGATGTTTTGACTGATTGATGCGCAGTGATTGATAATAGGCACAATGGTCTGATAATAGAACCACAATGGCTTGGCTGATGGAATAGCAGAGTGGTTGATGGAATAGTATACAGTGGTCTCTGAAGTTTCTGACGGATAGGTAGTGGTTGATGGATAGGTGGTGTTTGACTGATGAATAGCAGTGATGATGAATAAGCACAGTGGCTCAACAGAATAGGCACAGTGGTTTCTGGGAATTGCTGATGGAATGGCACAGTGTTTAACAGAATAAGACAGTGGTTGACGGATAGGCAGAGTGGCTCGACTGAAGGAATAGAACTACAATGTCTTGATCGAACCACATGGGCTTGTCTTGATCGAACCACATGGGCTTGTCTTGAATAGTCGCAAATGTCGATGGAATAGACGGGTGCTGGGCTGAAACTACAATGTATTAGAACAGGTAAACTGAATCACAATCCCATAACTATAAATAATCCAACTATAACAACTCCTACACAACTATTAAACAATCCATGACTATTAAACTCCATGACTATTAAACTTCACGACTATAACAACTCCTACACAACTATTAAGCTCCCACTATCAACTCCTATCAACTCAAATCACCTCCATCATCTCATATCACCTCCATCAACTCATATCACCTCCATCAACTCATATCACCTCCATCACCTCCATCATCTCCATCATCTCCATCATCTCCATCATCTCCATCATCTCCATCAACATATCTTACACTAGCCCTTGCGCCAAAAAAGCGTCTTCTTAAACGGACTCCTACTGCCCGCCTCACGTGACTCGTCGAACGAGTTCCTGCTTGGGCTTATCAAGGTATTTGCACTAGCAGACTTGATAAGCTTCGTAAGCGTCGGCGTCGGACGGTCTGGCCGCGCCTTGAGAATTGCAGGACCGTCGTCGGCGATCCGCTTAAACGTCGGGCTTGTCGCTGTAGTATATAGGAGCCGCTTGCGGTGATCAATGATGCCGGTTTCCAAGACCGTGCTGACAAATTTGCTCCAGCTCGCGTAGATCAAGCTCGGGTTCTCAAACGACGTCAAGAGATGGTCGAGCCCGTGGATCTTCTTGATGATCAAGTAACTCTCCTGTTTGACGTCGGCTAGCGACACCTGCCGGTTCACAGCAAGGTTGGTGGAGATGCGATTTGTGTTGGAGAGCAGCGACAAGTTGCCGAGCAATTCGGCCGAGGCAAACGCAAGGTTGTTGTTCTTGATGACCTGTTCCTCGAACGCCGACGAGCCAATCTGGTACGAGTTGCGGAAGCTGTTGCGCTGCTCGAAGTTGAACTCGTCCTGCTGGTTGATGAGATCTGCAGCAAGAATCGCCAGGAGCTGAGTGAGTCTGAGATACTTGTCAATGAGAAACGGGTTGGTGGGAAGCTCGGCCGAGATCTGGGGCGAGATGCTGATATCTGGTCGCACCACAGTGTCGCTGAGATCGAGGATCTTTGGTCTGCGGTCAGAGGTACGGTTTGTAATGATGTCCAAGTAGTTCAACAACTCGCCCTCGTGCTGTTCCAAAAAGTAGTTCATCTTGATCAACCAGGGCTCCTTGGCACCAAACCGCGTGCGGTTCGAGAGCGTGAGCAAGATCTTGCTAATGAGTGTCAACGTGCGCTTGATGTTCCCCGTCTGATGGTCCTTGGTGAGAAAAAACAACTTTGGGTTCAAGATCGCCGGGCAAATGAGTCTGAGGAACAAGAACCCAGTGACGCAGTTGAGTGCTAGTGCCTCCGACTTGGGGTCGCTGGGGTCACATGCCGCTTGGAGCTTGTTGCGGAAGATCTCCAATTCCCGCTTGATTGGCAGCGGCAAGTCGTTGCAGGAGTCGTAGATGCGTCGCCAGATCAACTCGGCGTACTCAAACAACCGGATGAAGTTGTCGTCAATGGTATATTCCTTGTCCTGAGGCAGACCCAGAATCCGCGCCGGATCAATCTCACACTGTAAATCCTCGTTGGCGACTTGAAGCACAAACAGGCCGACAACTTTTTCCAAGAACTCCTGTCCGACCCGGAGATTGTACTTCTCAAACGTCTTGGTCAAGATGCTGTTGCCTCGGAAGAGCGTGTTGAAGAAGTTCGCCGAGATCCCGCTCAAACTCTGCCGGTTGCCCTTGAGCATCACCCCAACCTTGCCAAGCTCATAGTCTATGAGTGCGCCAAACCATGTTTCCTCAGTGTGGAGTGCCTGGAAGATGTCAAGCATCATGTTGGACGTTTCCTCGAGGTCTTCGAATTTCAGGTCCAGCGACCCAAGAAACTGGATCAAGTCGCCCGCCAGGGTGTTGAGAAGCATCTTTTGGAGCACGTCGAAGTTCGACGGCGGGAGAATGTGCCATTCCTTGAGGCTGAGCCGGAGACAGATCTGGCCGATTTTCGCACCACTGCCGTCGACAACAGGCACCCATGTCTCCATTTCCGAGGTCTCAATGAGCTCCTCGGTCACCATCACGGTACCGATCACGGAATCGGGTTCGGCGCGGCGGTTTTTCTTTGATGGAGCTTCGGCCACACGCTTGATGAGGATCTGGAAGTCGCTCGTGAGAATCGGAAGGTCAAACTCAAATTCCTCGCGCCAGAATGGAGACCCGGACGTCTCAACGACCGAGGTATGTGCCCATGTCGCGTTCCAGAGCACAATGTCGGCATACAACTTGGCAGGTCCGTCCTCAGACAGCACAAGCGGCAGGTCAAAATTGGCCTCGATAATATCGACATTGAGCTGCTTGGAGATGCGGAACGACGACTTGGTAGAGTACTGCGAGTTAATCCCGACATACTCACGGGCTGCAAGCGACTTGAGTGCGACAAACCAGTCCTCCAAGTCGATATGGAGCGGGAAATCAATAAGAACCCGGCAGGAGGCCTTGCCGTCGGTGAGTTTGACAAGCGGGCTCGCGTGGAAGAACTTTGGACGCATCATGTTGGGGCTGGTGTTTGGGTTCAAGTTTCCCTGGCGAAGACCGTCAATGACTCCGACAAAGAGCAAGTTGGAGCTCTCAAACAAGCTGTGGTGCACCTTGCGGATCTCCAGGCGGATTAGTGCGGATATATCGAGCGAATAGAGAAGCGTGCCGTCGGACTCGGACAACAAGTCGAGCATGCCATTCAGCTTCAATACGCCCATGGCGAAGAACCAGCCCTCGCCTGCACTGGGATAGAGCGGGTTCTTGGGCCCGGGGATCTCGACCGAGCGCTTGCCCACTCTAGGCACCGGGCCGTAAACCTTGAAGCGGCACACTAGAAGGTTCTTTTCCTCGCGATTGATGATGATCACGTTGTCCTGGTTGTCCTCGTCGCTTAGCTGGATGCTCTGCCCAATGGCAGTGTTCTTGGAGCCGCTCAGGAGCGGGAGCGGGAGCGAGAAGTACTTGTTGTGGATGCCGTAGATGCTCATGTTCTGCCACACCATCATTGCGGCCAAAAACCGCACAAATTGCAGCCGGTCGGACGCCGCGCGGAAGTAGCACTTCTCCTGGTTCACAGACACCACCTGGAACACCCCGACGGCGTGGCTTATGAATTGTACTGCCAGCGAATGCACGTTCTTCACCAAAATGTCCCGGTACGGATTCCGCTCAAGCTCGCTGGAAAACCGTCCGGTGCCGTCGGATAGATCAAAGAGATTGCTATTGCCCAACCGGATCCGGCTGTCCTCCACCACTGGCATCTGTGAAAGCTGGTAGGTGATCGACAACTGGCCAATCAGGTTTATCTGGAGACAGTCCCGGCTCCACTCCACATTGTCCCGGCTCCACTCGAGCTCGCCCGAAAATAGTCCCTTGTCCGCCTCAAGGTATCGTTTCACTTCTTCCACGGGAAACTGGTTACCCATGTCGTCGCGTTGGTTTCCCATTGCCCACTCGCGAAAACCGGGCAAAAAGGGGAATGCATCACGTGACGTCTGCCGCAGTCCGCATGGCAAACCCACGACTGACCCAAGGAGACTAAGATTAAATAGACTAAGATAAATAGACTAAGATCAAATAGACAAAGACTAAAGACTGATGACTAAAGACTGATGACTAAAGGCAAGCTGGATGGAATGTATCGTGCTATGGATGTAGACAATTGGCTTGGACTGTATGACGTAGATACATTGTAGATTTACATATAGACTAACATTGTCATGGACTCACTTCGTGACTCACTTCATGGACACTGTCATGGACACTGCCATAGACCGTCACTGTCACAGACCATCACTGTCATAATCTTTACCATCAATTGTATATCGTGCATCTACATTGGTGTACATTGATTCATTGGTATCAAAGCATTGACAAAGTCATCACATAGTCCATTTTCCACTGACATCAGTCCAATGGTCATTTGGTCTCAACTGGCATTACAGCTCCATGTCTCTGCACAGTTTTCCAACCCTTGTGTCGTCCTTTGACAAAATCAATTGTAGATGTACAGCATAGCTTATGTATAGCTAGCTTTACATGTCATTTACGTCGTATTGAATCACAAGATTGTCAAAGTCGCCCGAGTCATTCAGAATTGCCCAAATCCTCCAGTCTACAGTGGTCCAAGTCCATAATCCACGCGACCTTGGGTCAGTATTCACATGGCTCACCTACATATTGGTGCGTATTAATACGTCGGCTCGTAGATTCCGTCACCTGTGAATCTTGTCAATGGTGAGTTGTCAATGGTGGGTTGTCAATGGTGGGTTGTCAATGGTGGGTTGTCAATAGTAGATTGTCCATGGTAGATTGTCACTCAAAGATTCTGTCAATGCTAGATTGTCAATAGTAGATTGTCAATAGTAGATTGTCAATAGTAGATTGTCCATGGTAGATTGTCACTCAAAGATTCTGTCAATGCTAGATTGTCAATAGTAGATTGTCAATAGTAGATTGTCAATGGTAGATTCTGTAAATAGTAGATTCTGTCAATGGTAAATTGTCCATGGTAGATTCTGTCACTCAAAGATTCTGTCAATGCTAGATTGTCACTCGTAGATTATCAATGTAGATTGTCACTCGTAGATTGTCACTCATAGATTATCAATACTAGATCATCACTCGTAGATCACCAATGCTAGATCCTGTCAACTGTAAACCACACTCGTCATCTCGTCAGTAAACCCACAGCCATCCACCAACCTACCCTACATTCCTCAGATATCATATATTTATCTCTACGTCGCTGGAGACCCAGCGACTGGCGCCGGCCCTTCAACACCAACATATTGCGGGTCTCTCCATGGTCCAACATCCGCCAAGTATAAACCCCCATCAGCCTCTGCGACCTTGGACTTTCCGCCAAACTTCTCCGGCAAGTTCTCCGCTGGAATCTGCTTCAACAACTCAGACTGGTACGAGTACCCCAAGATGAAGATCTTATTCACAGTCACAGGATCCAAAAACGGCTTAAACAACCGGAACGCAGTCGAAAACCCAAACGGCGCATTAATAAGGTAGAACTTGCCCATCCGCTCCGGATAGTAGTTCTGACCAACATACGACGCCTCGCGCACATATGACAACACCTGGTACGCCGCAGAAACAGAAATGCCCTTCAAGTCCAAGATCGTGCACGAGGTCTCAACCAAGTACTTCTCCAATCTCGAACAGGCCGGCAATCTATGGTTGGCAAACGACTCATACTCCCAGACCAAGTTTTTGATCATCCGGTCCTGCGTGGTGATCTTGTACATCTCGTTGATATTCACCGATCCCAACTCCTCAATGTACACTGGCCGGCCATCCTTGTCGGTCTTGTGATAGTACTGCGGGTACAATTTGCCCACCACCGGTTTCTCCACGTAGTGGAAGTCGGTCAAAATGGTGTCAACTCCGTTTTCCTTCCGCCACTTCTCGCACTCCTCAAACATTAACTTGGCCTTTTCAATGTCAAACTTACGTGCCCGGAGAAATCTCAACTAAACTGTTAGACAAAAAAAAAAAAAAAAAATTCCCAATCTACTTACCAAGGTGGCATCGTCCAAACGAAGCGAGAATCCAGCAGCTTCAAGTTGCTCCCGAAGGGTCTTGACCTTGGCAGCCTGTTCTTCAGTCAAGTTCCCAGTGTATCCAGTTGGAGTCCCATCTGGAGTCTTTTGGGGATAACTAGCTCTATATTGTTAGCACGCGACAATAACCAGCATCATACGTACAAAATTTCTGCTTCCTGTTGGTCAGTATTCTCCATGCAAATTTCCACCGCATCTGCTCTCTATATACTTACAGTCGGCATTACTCAAGAATCAAATATTCTGCTACGTAATCCGCAACATCCAAAAATTATTAGCTGCCCCGGGCTCGTGACGCCGGTTGCGGGCACTGCCCAAGGTATATACATGTGCACACCTTGAGATATAAATACCTTGGGGGGTCGTTGTATTTGGCCATTCCATGAAGACACAACTTTCTATTGTATTTTTGGTTGCCGTGATGGCAGCAGAAGCGGCAAACATTACCAGCAACTCCACTTCGACGTTTGTCGGGGCCGCCAACCTAGACTCGTCGGCATTTGCTGGTTTAGCTGCCATTGGTGCTGGTTTGGCGGCTTTGTTGGTGTAAACTGGCCTGCGCAGGTGGCAATTGGTGCACGTTACATATGGTAGATGTATAAACTAATTAAGTACTCTAAGCATTGTATGGCATTCTCAACGCTACATTCCATGGAATTTACTGGCAATGGATTACTCTCTAATGGATTACTCTCCAGTGGATTACTTTCCAATGGATTACTCTCCAATGGATTACTCTCCAATGGATTACTCTCCAATGGATTACTCTCCAATGGATTACTCTCCAATGGATTACTCTCCAATGGATTACTCTCCAATGACTTGATATTTTTCAATGGATTCACTCTCCAACGACTTGCCATTCCATCAACTTGCCATTCCATCAACTTGCCATTCCATCAACTTGCCATTCCATCAACTCTCATCTTGACATTCCATAACTTTCTCATCTCGTCACTCATGCCTCCTCTAATTCCTCACTTCACCTTCTCCAACACCCCATCACTCTCCTTGTGCGACTCGCTAATCGACCCAAACCTCTCCCGCTGCTCGTCAGCCTCCTCACAATTCAACAAGTCCACAAATGACAAAAAGTCTAGCTTAGTGTTTGACGGCGAGCCCAGACCACTGGCGGGACTCATCAACGGAGTACTGCCATTGCTCTCTTTGGCCTTTCGAGGAGAGGAAAGCCCAATCAGAGGTAACGGCGGGGCACCGCTAATGTCAAACGGATTGCCAGTGGTGCTGCTCCGTCGCGAGACGTTGCTAGTCACACAGTGCAAGCTGTGACTGCTGGTGTTCTTGACCGGCTGCTTGTCGAGATAGTTACTCAAGGACGTCTCGATCAACGACGGCTGGTGGAGCGGCAAATAAAGGTCCGACGAGTGTGCAGACAAGTCAGAGAGCTTCCGTTCGCTGTCGCTGAGCGTGGCACTGTCCAAAACCGGAGCAATATAGTCCTCGATCTTGACATGATTCGGGATGTTCTTCATACCTGGGGGATTCAACTCTGAGTTTGCTCTTGAGCGTGCGCTGCGACTCTTTTGCGGCGACTGGTTGTAGAGCGACAAGCTGTTCAGGCTGATGGAGTTCTGCCGTGAGTAAGAGAGGTTGGGTGGCTCCTGAACGTTGCGCTCGAAGATCAACGAGTTTCTGCGATGGCTTGTCCCGGACTGGGGCAGCGACATGTCAATGTTTTTCTCCTGGTTGGGTGTCTGAGGAGGCTGGAACGAAAACAAGGTCAAGTCTGGTGAGAAATTAGGCAACGAGTGCGCGGCTTTCTTGAGTTCGTTGTCTTCCTTCTTGGCAAGATGCTTGGCGAAGAAGTAATTTGGGTCCTCTGGTATTTTCTCTGACGGCGTAACCACATGGGGCGAGTCCTGTGTTGGTTCTCCAGTTTGGTTGGCTGGGTTGAGGTTTTTTTTAGCTGGTCCATCATTAGCCGGTCCATTATTAGCCAGGCCTTTTTCCGCCAGGTGTCTTTTAGTTGGATCAGCCAGGTCCATTTTAGCCAAGTCTCTTTTAGTTGGATCAGCCAAGTCTCTTTTAGTTGGATCAGCCAAGTCTCTTTTAGTTGGATCAGCCAGGCCCATTCTAGTTGGTTCTTCAACCATTTCCTCTTTAGCTAAATCTCTTCCAACCATGCCTCCTTTGGTCAGCTCATTGGCTGGTTTATTGCCTGATTCAACCTCTTTGGTCCCATTTTCCGTCTCTTTACCCATGTCGTTTGACTCGTCATGGACTCCATCCTTGCCTGTGGAAGATTCCTTGGCACTTGGTTTGCTTGATTCCCGCATAAACAATCCAAAGATTGACTTTCGTCTAGGCTTTCCGCTCTTTTCATGATGTTTTTCAGGTTTCTCAGGTT
Organism: Saccharomycopsis phalli; assembly: GCA_020342235.1. Taxonomy (NCBI): domain Eukaryota; kingdom Fungi; phylum Ascomycota; class Saccharomycetes; order Ascoideales; family Saccharomycopsidaceae; genus Saccharomycopsis; species Saccharomycopsis phalli. The sequence continues at coordinate 1,908,155 of CP073214.1, forward strand.
TCTCAGGCTTTTCAGACTTTTCATGTTTCACATTCTTCCCATGTTTTTCAGACTTTTCATGTTTCTCATTCCTCCCATCTTTTTCATTCTTCCCATCTTTTTCATTCTTCCCATCTTTTTCATTCTTCCCATCTTTTTCATTCTTCCCATCTTTTTCATTCTTTCCATATTTTTCATTCCTCCCCTCTCGCCGATCCAACTCCACAATACTCAACAAATTACCCAACGACATGGAACTTCGCTTCATCCTCGGCACATCACTCTTGCAAACAGCCTCATCACTCTTGCTCATCATCTCCTCATCCATGGGATTTCGCCCCATAAACTTGTAGTACGAATTCACATTCGTACCATCCGACCCATACAACATCGCTTCCGTGACCCCTTCCAAGGTCGAAACCTCCTGTCCGCTCAACGACACGCTATCATTCTTGACCAACTCCCGCTCCCTCTCGTCGCTTGCCGCATCCCGCTTCTCCAGCCGCGTTTCCGCACGTGTCTTTCGGAATTTCCATGACACCATGATTGCCAATGTACCCAACCTTCAATATATAAGCAACCTGCCAAACCTGCGTCATGTGATGCACGGGGCTCGTAATCCAGATGGGCTTTTGTTTGTTTGTTGATGTTTTCTTCTCCAACAAATGTCTTCAGGCAACATCTCTTGCGTGCTTGACAGATACACCGCCATTGTTACTGACAATCTCTATCAACTCCCGCCGCTCAAGGCATTGGGCACGAACATTGACAAGTTGCCTTCCATCGCCTTGCTGTTGTTGGCAGTCCATCTCTTGGTGCTTGGAAGTTATGCCGCGATTCGCAAGCCAAACAATGCCAAAGACCCGAAACGCAACCACCCGTTGTTTGATCCGACCGACGTTGACCATTCCTCCGAGGATGTGATTTGCGACGATATCGATGGCCAGTATGCCGCTGCGATTCCACTCATTGCTGGAGCAGTGTTGTTGACCCTCAACTACTTAATCACAAACTTCTCCATTGCCACCGTCATGCACTACTTCAATCTCTACATCACCCACGTCTCGGTTCTTCCAAGTTTTGTTGTGTCCAGCTACTTGCTCAGCACGGCAAATCGAGTGGTGACCCGCAAGTTTGACTTGGGCAGCTTCATTTCTCGCTACAGAGTCACGCTTGCCGTGGACTCTGCCGTCAATCCCACCGGAGTGTTGGTCAACGAGGAGCGTGTCGAGGAGGAGCACAAGAAGTACTTCAACTCGTGGTTGAGCATCTTGAACCTCAGTGTGCGCGAGAAGCAGTTGAGCAAGCAGGAGCAGAAATTGCGCAAGAAGTTGCGCAAAAAGCAGTCGGCAGTGGCCAAGGCCGATCAGTTGCTTAATGTTTTCTACTCGTCCAGCGACTTGCTTGCTCTTGGGTACGCAATTGCCCTTGCAGTGTGTTTCTCGGCCAACAAGAACAACTGGCTCTTGAGCAACATCGTTGCAGCCAACTTTGCCGTCTACGGCATCAAGACAACCCGCATCAACTCGTTCAAGAGCGGCGTGATCTTATTGTCCGGCTTGTTCTTGTACGATGTCTACTTTGTCTTTGGCACCTCGGTCATGGAGAACGTCGCCACCAACTTGGAGGTGCCAATCAAGCTCGTGTTCCCCAAACCACCTGCTTCCGCAGCCAACGGCTCCGTCGGTGCTTCGTTGTTGGGATTGGGTGACATTGTTGTACCAGGAATCTTCACCAGTTTGGCTTTGAGATTCGACTTGTACAAGTATCACCGTGCCAATCCTCGGACCGAATTCCACTTGCTCAATAACTACTGCAAGCCCTACTTTGGAGCATCGGTGTTTGGCTATGTTCTTGGCATGCTTTCCACCATGGTCTCGTTACACGTCTACCAGGTCCCACAGCCGGCCTTGTTGTACATTTGTCCGTGGATTCTCGCTTCGACGTTTGGCTTGGCGCTTTTCAAGGGCGAAACCTCGTTGTTGTGGCAGTTTTCCGAGACTGATGATTTTGACGATGGTTCTGAACCTGATGACGAGATTGAGGAGATTGAGGATGAGGATGAGCTTGTGGAGAAGCGCACATGGAAAGACTTTTTGGAGTACAAGTTTGAGGACGATGAGGATGACAATGATGAGGACTATAGCGAACTTGACGTGTTGATTGCTGATGCATATATCAGTGACGAGGAGCTTGTCAACAGTGACGATGAGGAGGATGACGATGAGGATGATGACGAGACGTTTAATGCCGTGAGCTTTGCTCAGTTGACATGATGGCGCATGATATGTAAACTACGTCAATACAGGCTGGTGTAGCTGTGTTGACAAGTATATAGTTGAATACCTAGAATAACTGATTGTAGGTGAGTGAGTGGAGTGAGCTGATGTGGTGTTTGTAAAGGTTATGTTCATGAATAGCTGATGTTTGAGATAGTGATGTTCAACACAGATGATATTCAATATAGGTAATGTTCAACACAGATGATATTCAACATAGGTGCTATTCAACATAGGTGCTATCCAATATAGCAGTTATTCAATATAGTGATATTCAATATAGTGATATTCAATATAGTGACATTCAATATAGTGATATTCAATATAGTGACATTCAATATAGTGATATTCAATATAGCCATTATCCAAAATATGCTATCCATCTCTACCAATCACTTATATAAACCCACAAACTACAAATTCAATCACTGTATATTAATGCTAGTACTTGCCAGGAATAGGCTCCTCCAAACTTGGAGGAATGTTTCTCTCAAACTTGGTTCCACCAGGCCGAGACGACGGAATAATCGGATCTGGATGACGATACTTGTAAATCAACTCCTTAGTCTCGCTTATAATCTTGTTCAACTGCTTTGGGTCGTCAATGTGCTTGTTTGCATCAAACTGTTGCCGAAGCTCGACCGCCTTTTGCCGGTACAAGTCGCGCTTGTTGATCCAGGAATGCGCCAACTTCAAGGATTGACGATACAACGACGTCACTAATCGCCGATTGGCCTCAGTATATGGGAGTATCGCAGTCATGTTGCCCAGGCCTTTTGGCATACAAAAACAATATCATTGGTGGGTGAAGTTACCCGGGCCATGCACCAGGGCGCCTAGTATGAAAAAGTGACGGGACGAGGGCAAAGAAAATGGGTCCATGATTAGCTGTGGGGTATGCTCAAAGACTATAGCCGATAAAAATGGAAAGTTCAAATGTGCGCTGTGTGCAAGCCGCGCGATTTTGAAGCAGAAGGTGGCGTTTGTGGACACAGTTTTGCAGGTCGAGCAGCTCCGGCTGCAGATTGGGTTGGTGTTGAAGTACTCATTGAAGAGCAACGACAAGTTGAATATCGCGTTTTTGCAGCGGTATTTGGCAGACCACAAAGACAGCACCACGGCCGCACTATCTGCGCAGATTTTGGCGGTCGAACAGTTTAATCTCACCAAGCTGATTGCCCATGTTGGCGACAATATTTCCCGTGCAAAGCAGAGGATTGCCGAGTTAGCGCAGAGGAAACGCGAATTGGACGAGTCGCTTGCTACGCGGGAAAAGAACGTGGCTTTATTTGAAAAACGTATCAATGAGAACTACACCCAGGCCAAGCTCCGGCTCCAGAACCAAAACCAAGCGACTGTAACGAGGTTGGACAATGTGAGCAAGCGTGTGGAGATGGAGAAGCGGCAGTTGAAAGTAGGATTGTTGGGATTGATGTTGGTTGGACGTGATTCCGGGGTCCGGTTGGGGTATCATCCCATTATTCCAATTAACCAGATTATCAACTACGACTGGCGAGTGGTGACATCGTCGTTGGAGTTGGTGAGCCAGTTCTTGTGTTACTTGGCATATTATCAAGGCGTGGTTCTCCCCTTTGCAATTGATCTTCCCAGTGCCGACACCCAGTACAATTATATTGTCAATGGGTTTAATGAGAATCACGACGAGTGGCTTGTGATTCGGCCGGGCGAGGCGGCGCGGCACCATCCCAACAAGTTGATTATGCACTTGAACAAGCACAGCTACAACGAGTTGTTTAACAGCAAGAATGTGGTGATCTTGAACCGGCCGCTCAGCAAAATGAACATGGTGCAGTTGTTTCTGTTTTCGATCTTGCTTGCCAAGATTGTGTTGAACGTGTACAGTCTCTGCAAGCCCGAGGAAATCACCTACGATGAGTTGTTTTCGTACGACCGTCTTATATACGGTCTTACTGGGGTTGGTGAGAAGCCTGGGTTGAAGCAGCATTTGATGGAGCAGCTCAGCCGGCCACGTGCTCGGCGGGCCAGTGTGTTTTCAATGTTTTTTCATCCGAGGGGGTTGGAGGTGGAGAGTGAAGGTGGAGAGGGCGGAAGTGGGGAGGAAACTGGAAGATGGGAGGAAGCTAGAAGTGGAGAGGAAACTAGAAGACGGGAGGATGAAAGACGGGAGGATGTTGCTAGAGAAATTGGGGCCGTTGCTGGAGAAGTGGGAACCGTTGCTGGAGAAGTGGAGTCTGTACCGTTGCTGGAGAACCGTGAGAGGGTAAAGGATGTGACGTTTAACGATGTGACGTTTCGAATCTTTAAAATATTGTATGAGCAGTGTGTAAAGGGGAGGGGAAAGGATATGGATACGTTGAGGGTTGATGGGAAGGAAAAGTATAGTGAGAGTATAAACAGTGCTGAGTGGCAGGTGATATGAGGAAGGAAAGGGAACGTGAAATATGAATATGAAATATCAAAATGAAATATTAAAATGAAATGAAATATGAAATATGAATATGAAATATCCAAATGAAATATTAAAATGAAATGAAATATGATTATGGCTAATATACAATGATGATACATGTGTAAACTGACGCAACTGACATTGCAATTGCCTATACATTTCCATTAGGTAAGCAACGGCGGTGCCTGATTACATAAGACCTACCATAAGCGCAAAGTGACACATTCATGTCTCATGATAACTTCCTTGGAGCAGGTGATTGACAGCATTAATGAACCGACGAATCTAATTGTGCTCAATGAGGCAAACTTCCGGCACGAGCTTGACCAGATCAAGTTGGATCCCACAGTGGATACGTTGCGCCGGCTAGAAAAAGTCCAGGTGATTCCGGTGCACACGTACGCAAACTTGGTCGGGTACCTCAGTCTCTTGGAGATTGGCCAGGTAAAGGGCAAGGTTGTGGCGTGGAATATCTTCCATGATCTTTTGGAGTGGGCGAGCACGCGATTGGGCGACGTGGATCCGCAGCCGGGGGTGATTACTGCTGGAGAGTATAATACTGGGGCATTTAATCGGATTCTCGGGCTGCTTGTAGATATGTATGAAGACCTGGCGGTGGAGGAGTTTTGTGGGGTTCCGATTCCAATCAATTGCACGGTGACGGAGCTCAAGCTTGAGGAGGAGCGCACGTGGCTACGGCAAGGGAAGAACTTTAAGTATACGTTTATAAATGAGATATATAGTCGGTGGATGGATATATAGGTGATGGGGAGATTGATTGAGATCATGATTATGATCGTAATTATGATTATGATCGTGATGTGATTATGATCATGATCGTGATGTGATTATGATCATGATCGTGATGTGATTATGATTATGATGTGATTATGATTATTTTTGCAACCCTAATTGCAATACCTATATTATTGGATCACGTCTGTAGTCCCACCAGGTGGTAAATCGCGTGGAAAACGCAGAAGCCACCGCAATAAACAAGGTGCACACGGAAATAATAATCTGGATCGCCACACCAATCCAGATGGCAGCACGGGCATATCCACCGACACTCGTGCCAACGGTGTAAAACTCGTTAATGACCTCCAGGATCAACAAGTTGGCAGTCTTGACGTTGGTGTCCTGCCACACTGCAGCCACCACTGAAAGTGCCAAGGCAATGTACGTGAGAAAGAAGACACCCTTGTAGGCATGTCTGTGGATCATGGGCGACACTGCGGCCATGATTGCAAGCACAAAGAACGAAAACACCACGCTCACAAGAAGCACGTAGGGACTGAGGCAGGTGCTGCGGAACAAGTCTGCAGTGTTAATCACCAAGTTGTACAAGCCGACATCGACCGGGTTCCCCTGGTTGAAGTTTGGGTCCGAAACCAACTGCTGGAACGCGTTGATTCCGCAGGACCACGGCGACTTTTGTCCAGAGACACTGGTGGTGAAGATGCAGCTGCTGAAGTAGCCAATGCGGATCGTGGCCGAGGCAATCGAGTTCCCAGATTCGACCTCCGCGTTGTACACTAGCTGCGTGAGGTAGTACGACTTTGCTGTGGTGGTTGTGCAAGCTGCTAGGAGAATTGCCTCGAGAAGCACGTAGAGAAAGAGAAGCAACACCGCGAAATGGCGAGGCCGAAGCGACCGGTGGTACCGCAAGAAATTCCCGGATCGGTTGTTGTTGAAGAACATGTAACAAATAAACACGATTCCCGCACCATTATATTGCCTGCGATGGCTGGTGGGTCGTCTATTTCACGGTACATTTTCTACCGTAGATCAGAGTCCTGCACGAAATTTTTCATGGCTGGCAGCCTCACGCATTGGGAATTATGACGTTAAACCATATATTCCAGCAATACAACGACGCATTGGCCAATGAGTAAGTATATCCCGGTTCCAGGTACCCACTAATGCCAGGTTGCGCGTCAAGAGCCAATTGGATTTGTTGGAGCTTGCCCACAAGCGGCACTTGCACAGTATCAAGTCCACCATCCTGGCAAAATTCGCACTCGACTCGCTACAAAACAACCGTGCCGGTCCCCTGGTCACAGCCCGACTCGTCACCGGCTTTTTCGATTTCCAGACTCTGGTTCGTGCCACAGAGTGTCTGTTTGACGGCACCGTGCTCAAGCATCACGCACTAAAGAAAGTCGCCGAGGAAACAGTGTACTTGATGCTCCTCGAGCATTACGTCGTGGCTCTCCGGAGGCTTTTCCCCCGGCCGTCTGCCAGGTACAGATTGTGTGGCGAGGACGGGTTTATTGCGCCTTTTGCTGCGTTTGCTCTGCTAGAAATCAGCCACTATGACTACTTGCTTGGGTTGTTGAAGCTTGCGCTGGAGGTGACGGTGTTTACCAAGCGGTACATTATCGAGGTGTCGTGCAAGCCGCTTGCTGATAAAGTCGACTTTGTTGTGCCGGTGGTTAATCGGAAGCTTGTGGGGGCGATCCAGCAGGGTTTTCTTTTGTTGGACTTGAAGAACGACGGTCTCCGCAAGAAGTATGACGGGTTGAAGTATAATTTGAAGGATTTGGAGGGGATTGTGTATGATTTGGGGATTCGCAATAAGTTGGAGGTTGATGTTGAGTTGAGTGATGGGGAGGTGGGTGGAGGAGAGGAAGAGGATGGAGTGAAGGTGGATAAAGAGTAGTGGGGGGTTTCAAAGAGACTGGGTAGATGTTAGTGTATTGTATAGGTTGATTATGTTGATTTTGTATCACTCACCATTCAATTGTACCACTCACACTCACTCACCATTCAATTGTACCATTCACACTCACACTCAATTATACACTCAATTATACCCATATAACCCATATAACCCATATAACTCAATTTACCACATGTACATTCAATACCCAATTACACACTCATACACTACATCATTCATTACATCCATTACATCCATTACTAATGGCTCTGATATCACTAAATCTTCTCCTCAATCCCTAACTCATCCGTAAACTCATCTATCTGCTCCCCGACAAATCCCAAAAGACCCAACATCAACGACGCCAAAAATTGAAACGACACCCCGCACCAAAGAAGTCCCCGGTCCGCCGAGCCCAGCTGGGCATCCAACGTATAAAACTGGTCGGCCATTCTGCTCATGAGCTCGGTGCCCGTCTTGACGTTTGTCTCGAGCCACACTGCCGACACGAGCGACAAGATGAAGGAGAAATAACTGAAACCAGCAGCGTATTTGTACAGAAACGGCGCGTCCCGAGGAGCAATGAACGCAAAGCAGCACACACAGAGAAACGAGAGCACAATCGATACAATCAAGGCATATGGATCAATGCACAGGCGTCGGAACCGGCTGGCCGTGCCAAGGAAAAAGTTGAACAAGTCCACATTGGTGACAATCGACTGGTCAAAGTGGTTCTCGTCACTGAGTAGCACCTGAGTCTCGTTGCTCGAGCACGACAAGCTGCCAGTCAGAGACGGGGTGGAAATCTGCACACACGAGGCAAAGAAGCCGACGTTGGCGGTCAATTTCGACACAGCCAAGTTGCTCTGCTTAAGGGTCTGTGCCGTCGCAGTATAGGTGACTCTGGTGACAAACAACCCACGGCCTGCCCACGAAGTGCACCCGGCTACCACCAAGCAGCCAAAGACAATGTATGCCACCAAGAAGAACACGGAGGTGTGTCTTAGGATACGTTCCTGCGATCGTAGATGGCGTAGATATCCAAAGCTAAACGGAAAGAAATTCATGTAAAGCCAATAAAGTTTGCGGATATTGGTTTTATATGGCTTGGAAATAGACGGGTACCAAAGTATGCGTAGATCATCTGCCCGTGCCAGCCACCACATTTGCACTTACAAACTCGGGACGTTGGGTTTCCATATTTGGCCAATGGATATCGAAAGCGCATGGCATGTTTTGTGCTAATAATAGTGTCGGATCCATGGTAGCCAGCAAGACATGGGCCAAAAGACATGGGTCATAAGACATGGGCCAAAAGACATGAGCCAGCAGAGTATTTTTTGAGTTTGGGTACCTTGCGGTTCCATTGGGTCCGATTGACTCTGTTTCGGTCCATTGGGTCCATTAGGTACCTTGTGGTTCCATTTGCTCACTTCTCACTTTTCATTTTCACATTTCTCCACTCTCTCACTACTCTCACTACTCTCAGTACAATTGAAATACATGTATATTAATGCAGATGAAATATGCAGGCGGTCAACCGATGAAATATGCAGACGGTACCATCCAATGAAATATGCAGGCCCTAGACCTTCTCGTCAAACACCTCCTCAGTAATGTCCTTGATCAACGAGCCAATCAACGCCAAAAACGCCAACAATCCGGTGGAAATCAACATCAACCCCACGCCAATCCACACAAACACCCGTGCCGTGATATTGTACGTCACCGTCAACCCGTAATATTGGTCCGCAATGCCCTTCAACAAGCGCGTCACCGTCAAAATGTTCGTCTCCTGCCACACAGCCGCAACCAACGTGATGGAAAAACCAAGAAACCCGACCATCGCCGCGTACTTGTACATCCCTGGAGCCGACCGTGGCGACGCAAACGCAAACATCACTAGCGTAAGAAAGGCCACTCCGGCCGCAGACAAGACCACATATGGAGTCAAACAGTACTTGCGGAACTCAGCAGCAGTGTCCAAGTAGAAATTCAAGAGATCCTGGTTCACTGCAGACTTGGCGTTGAAATTGCTGTCCGAAAGAAGAATGTTCGTGTCGTTGGTGCCGCAGTTCCATGGATTCACTCGCCCAAGGTAGTTGGTCTGCACACACGACGAAAAATACCCAACATCGACCTTCAACTCGGTCAATGCGTCGGCATAGTACACCCCGGACTTTGCAATGCCCGAATCAAACTTGAACTCGAGCAAATGGAACGCCCGGGCCGCAGTGGTGGTCGACGAGACAATTAACAAGGCGTAAAACACCAAGAATATCAAGAGCACAATCACCACATAGTGCCGCGGCCGGATCGACTTGAATCGAAGACTTCGTATCTTTGCGCCCCAGTTCTGAAAATAGCCCATGATGTTTTTGCTGCTGTTTCCCGCGGCCCCACCTATTTATACGTTCCTCGCTTCGTCTAGCTGGTCTGTCCATGTATGCATGTTCCTGACCTCGAAAGATCCGTCTACCAGACCCAGAGACTGGCCGCCTGGCCGTGCGTCTGCCTACAGAGACCCATTAAAATATTGCTTGATATTATACACGTCTAAAATCATTGAAATTCGTAACATGCTCAACCATTGAAATTCGCATGCTCTCATTCCAATATCTATCGAAATTCGTAACATGCTCAGCCATTGAAATTCGCATGCTCTCATTCCAATATCTATCGAAATTCGTAACATGCTCAACCATTGAAATCCCGTACAGGCTCCAGCCATTGAAATTCGTAACATGCTCTCATTCCAATATCTATCAAAATCCCGTACATGCTCTCATTGCAATCATTGAAATCCCGAACATGCTTCCATTTCATATCATCAAACCCGAACATGCTTCCATTCAAATATCTATCGAAATCCCGTACATGCTCCCTTTCCAAATCATCAAAATCCCGTACATGCTCCCTTTCCAAATTATCGAAATCCCGTAACATGCTTCCGCTTCATATCATCAAAATCCCGTACATGCTTCCGCTTCATATCATCGAAATCCCGTACATGCTTCCGCTTCATATCATCAAAATCCCGTACATGCTTCCGCTTTGTATCATCAAAATCCCGCCGCAACGGCAACATGCTCCCATTGCGCTTCCCTACCCTCCCATAATCACTCTGGCCTCGTCTCTTAATCACCCGCCCAGGCTGCAAGTCAGGAACATTGGCCAACTCATTGCTCTTTAATATATTATCATTGAAACTCAACGACTTCTCCTTCAACTCGCTAATCACCCGCTTCGACGGCGACCGGTTCGGCGTCTGACTAAACTTGATCCGGCTTCTCACCTGTGGTGTCATCCCCGTCGGCAACGACAGCGTCCGGATCCTGCTCTTCTCCTGGTCCAATTCGTCAATCAACCCATTTATCATATCCTCCTTGTTCGGAAGAGCCACCCCCGCCTCGGGCGCAACATTCTCCTGGTTCTCCAATAGCACCTCGCTCTTTATACTGCTAATCTGCTGCTCAAGGCACCCGTGGATCTCGCTCAATCGATCAGCCTCTTCCCGTATCTTCTGATAATTGTCCTCCACCGAGCTGTTCAACTTGTTCATCAACAGCTCGTGGTTCTCCTCGAGCCCCGTTTGCGAATTCACCTTGATCAACTCACTCTTCACCTCCAACTGCGAGTTGCTCGTCTTGTCAATGACCGCCTCCAACTCCTCGCGAATCCCACTCACTGCCCGTCCCATGTCTTCCATCATCAAGTCGCGTGTCTTCAACCGCGCACTGAACTTCTCGTCGTGCACCAGCTTCTTGTGCTTCATCCGATCCCGTTCGCTGCCGATAATCTCCCGGTTGATCTTCATCACTTTATTGCGTAGCTTCTTCTTCTGCTTGGCACTATTCTGCCTCAAGAGCAGCTTGATATTGTCAATGATCTCATTCTCCTGCTCCTCCATTGCCTGCTCAATCTCACGCTCCATTTGCCCAACTAGTGCCTCGTCCACTGCCAGACTCCCAAACATCTCCTGGTTCGTCTCCTGGCACATCTTCTCAAAGTCCCCTAGCACGCTACTCGACCCTATTTCTTCTACCCGGGTAGCCAATCCCTCGAGCTGACTGGTCATGCCAGAATACACCTCGGACGAAATAAACGAGTCTGCGACCTTGAGCGAAAACTGCTCCATGTTCAGCCGGATCAGATTGAACTCAGCGTTTATCTTGCTCTTGACGACGTCAATGGCACTTGAATTGGTGACGCTGCTCAACTCCACAATGCTGTTGATGCTCTGCTCAAGCCGGTCGCTTTGCTGACACATGGAGTCGGCAACCAAGCTCTGGATGTTCTGCTTGATGGACTTTTCGTTGTTGATCAAGTAGTAGATGTTTTCGTTCATGAGGTCAATGATCTTCTTGAAACGCGACGAGTTCTCCATCAAGTTCTGATGGCTGGCGGACTGCCGGTCGATTTTCTCGTACAAGTTGGATATTATCTTGGACAAGTTCTCCAAGTCTGTGTTTTTCTTGAGTATCGCTTTGTTCTGGTCCTCGACCTGCTGCTGCAACGACTGGTTCTGCTTCACCAACGTATCATTTCTCGCCTCGCACTCGTTTTTCACCGTCTTGAGGTTCTCCAACTCGCTCTGCAACTCGTTGAAGTTACCCTCGTCCAAATAGATCCCGTTTTTCCGCCGGCTTGCATTCAAATCCGCCTGCAACTTCATCAACTCCTGGCCAAGCTCCCGAATAAGCACGCTCTTGGCAACCAAGTTGCCAATCTGCGGCTTGTTTTTGATGTTTTTTGCCTTGCTCGCATACTGGAGGGTGCTGAGCGTCTCCTCACAGTTGATTTTCGCAGGGGAGATGTTGGCTATTAGCACGGTCTTTGTCTTTCCACCAATCGAGTCCTGTAGCAAACGAGTCAACTTGCTTTCCCGATACGGAATGTGCGATTCACCATCAACCAATGAGTTGATGACCCGACCCAAGGTCAATAAACTCTGGTTGATGGACCCGGCTTCTCTAGCCCGCTGGTTGAGTGCGCCTGACCGGCCGATGTTTTCGCTTCCGGCCAAGTCCACGAGATTGAACTTGGAGATGCGGAACTCCTTCAACTCGTTGTCGGAGGAGAGTTCCTGCTTGAAGAGGGTGATGGTGAACACGGTATGAGAGCGCGACGACACGTCGTTCATCTTGGTTGCTGCCACTTTGCGCTTGTCGATGCCGATTTGGAGCATTTTCATGCCGTGTTCGGCGTCTCTGAGCAACACTTCCAGAAGATTCTGGGTGGTTATAGTACACTTGCTGCTGCTTCCTGCCTTGGAGTCAAAGATGCGGAGCCTTCTGCCGTCATCGGCTGCAAACAAGTCCTTCAACTCCTCGTTGTACAACTCTAGGAACGAGCACTTGACAAGGAAATCAGAACTCTCCAAGCACTTGAGCGTGTCAAACAACGTGTACAAGATGCGGGGGATGATTCCTGCCTCGGGGCTGAACGATCCATGGGAGATTTGCTCGTCGCCATGCATTGTATAAGTCTTGCCCGTACCGGTTTGGCCGTAGGCGAACATGGTGCAGTTGAACCCCTTGAGAAACTCCTTGAAAAGCGGCTCGGCAATGCCTTGGAAGAACTGCGACTGCTCAGTCTCCGGCCCGTACACATGGTCTACCTCGAACGTCCTGGAGGTCATGTCGCCGGCAATGCCTCTGTCGTTTGTGGTGTTGATGCTGATCTTAGTGGGCTCGTCGCTGGGCATTTTCACGACCAAGGCCGACTTTGCGTCGATCTCCGACCGGTTGCGCCCGCGACACCGCACCACCACATTGATGTTGGCTTGGTCCATGGTTTTGATGTTTACATTTATTTTGCTATACCCTACACATGTAAATACCAGTCACGTGGTCCGGGTAACGCTCGTCAGTAGCGCACCTCATAGGTGCCGACCTTGGACAAGTACTTGACCCACTTGACTGTGGAGTAGTTGGACGGTTCTTCGACTTTTAAGTATTGCACCACCATCCCGGAGCATGAGAACATGTCTATGTAGAACGATACCGTGATTGGTGGCCGCGACCATCCAACAATGCTCGTTGAAGAGTCGCTGCTGCCAAGCTTGTCCGCAACAGCAGCCGAAGTAGTGGTGGTTGCACTTCCTGGAACAACCTCGACCGTCGCTTGTAGCACAAACAGGTTCTGCCCGGGGAACTTGGTAAACTTCCACTGGAGCAAGCCGTCCTCCGGCAGAAACTTGGCTTTACCTCCGGTGGATTCAATGGTGGCTTTGATTGATCCTGGCGGCACCGGGATCTTGAGCACCACATTGGTGGCGGTGATTTTCCCAGCAAACAACGACGACGCCTTGACATAGACATTGAGCCGGGTCTTGCCGTCTTCTTGGATCTTGGGCTGGATCAAAAACGGGAGGTTTACGTTTTCCACCGACCGATATCGCATGAGCTCAAACAGCCCGTCGGGCGGAATGAACCGAATGAGCCTGTCCGAATCGAATTTGCTGAGCTCCACCGACTGGTGGAACTTTACGTCTTCGAGCACAACTGAGCCCGAAGCAGCTTCAGGGATGGCCCTAGAAGTTTTTTTCTCGCGCAAAAACGCCCGGGACCGTTCTTCATTGACCACAACCGAGTCGTTGAGGCCAAACTTGCACACAGGCATGCCACTCAACTTGCTCTTCATCTGGATGTGCCCGTTGACGTACGACTTGAGAATTCCCCCAGTGGCATTCACCAACACGTTAATATCCTCGTGGATATCCAAAAACACCTCGTTCTTGCGATACTTGATGCCAGCCGGCCGCCAACTGACGTCTGATGGCCCAAACGAGCTCTCGGAACGCCTGAGGTCGGGTGGACGGATCATACTACTGATCCCCGGCGAGAGCACCTTGCTCCTGGCGGAAATAACCCCAGAAAAGAGCTCATCCTTACCCACGACCATGTTCTGTGGGTAGCCAAACTCCAAGGTTTGGTCAATGATCTCGTAGACAAGCACAAAGTTTTTCAAGATCGAGTCTTCCTCGGTGGCGCTGCCTGTACTATTAGAAATACTGAAGTAGTTGCTCGTCTTTGGTGGCTCGTTGGGAGACATGACGGACCGGTGGCTGCACAAGCTCAGGGTAATGAGGTCGCGCAACTTGAGGAGGTACTCAAACACCACCAGGGCGTCCTGATTGGAGCGAGTCACTGCCACATACCATAGAGATTCGCTTCGAATATGGAGAAACGTGGTGGAACCTAGCGTGAGCACCGGCAGTCTGGACTCGGTGCTGCTGATGACCTGGATGCGGAAAACGTCGGAGATGTTGCGGCGGATGCCATCGCGGAAGAGTCGAGATATAAGAACATCGCCCTTGCGGTTGAAGATGAAGAACGCGCTGATCATGCTCTGGACACTGGATGAGAAGCTGGAGCTGGTGAGCCGCTGCGCCCGGGCACGCAACCCTGGCGGGGCTCGTACGCCGAAAAAGCGGGAAATGTTGCAGGCTCGAGTTTTTCGCGTCTTTTCTACTTTTATAATAAACAAATGTCCGGAAAAGTTCATGGAGGCAAAGGCAAGTCCGGGGCGAAGGATGGCGGATTGGCGCATTCGACGTCGCATTCTGTCAAGGCCGGATTACAGTTTCCCGTGGGGAGAGTCAAGCGTTTCTTGAAGAAGCGGGCCCAGAATAAGATACGGGTCGGGGCAAAAGGTAAGTATGTTATTGGGTGCCGGTGCGTACTAACAGAATATAGCTGCCATCTATTTGACTGCAGTGTTGGAATATTTGACTGCAGAGGTGTTGGAGTTGGCTGGAAACGCCGCCAAGGACTTGAAGGTGAAGCGGATCACCCCGCGTCACTTGCAGTTGGCGATTCGAGGCGACGAGGAGTTGGACACTTTGATCAAGGCGACGATTGCCTTTGGAGGTGTTCTCCCGCACATTAACAAGGCGTTGTTGTTGAAGGTTGAGAAGAAGAAGGACAAGGGCAAGGTTTGAAGTACTTGACCAACTGCCAGGTGGTGCCTGATTATGTTTATTTGTATACTAGTGGTTGGAATAAATATGTTACGTCTGTAGCTATGTGATGTGGTGTGATGTCATTGTAATTCACGTAATTGTTCACGTAATTGTTCACGTAATTGTTCACGTAATTGCTCATTGCAATTACTCACTGGAATTGCTCATTGCAATTACTCACTGGAATTGCTCATTGCAATTACTCACTGGAATTGCTCATTGCAATTACTCACTGGAATTGCTCATTGCAATTACTCACTGGAATTGCTCATTGCAATTACTCACTGGAATTGCTCATTGCAATTACTCACTGGAATTGCTCATTGCAATTACTCACTGGAATTGCTCATTGCAATTACTCACTGGAATTGCTCATTGCAATTACTCACTGGAATTACTCACTATAATTACACTCACTGTAATTACTATCTCATTTCCTTTCTCACCTTCTATCTCATTGTTATCTCACTACTATCACATTGCTATCTCACTTCCTATCTCACTTCCTATCTCACCTTCTATCTCACTGTTATCTCATTGCTATCTCACTACTATCACATTGTTATCTCAATGCTATATCACTACTATCTCCCATATCCCTCTTATATCTCCCATATCCCCCTTTCCTCCTCACCTCACTGCTCCTCCCCACTGCTCTTCTCTTCCCTCCTCACTGCTCCTCCTCACTGCTCCTCCTCACTGCTCCTCCTCACTGCTCCTCCTCACTGCTCCTCCTCACTGCTCCTCCTCCCTGCCTCCTCCCATTCCCCCCTTTATCTTCTCAAGAAGCCCATTAATCCGTGGACCCATGAGCGGCTGACCCCGCTTCGTCTTCTTGCTCATGCGCCGCTGCTGCTGCTGCTTCTTCTCCTCCCGTGCAGCTCGCCGCGCCTGGGCCTGTTCCCGCTCCTGCAAGATATTCTCGAGCGCCTCCTTGCGCTTTTCCTCCTTGCGCCTGCGGATTGTTTCCGCACGCTCACCATATGTGGTTGGCTAGACGTTAGACACTGTAAACTAGCCACCAGTACTCACCTTGGGCTCAGGGTCTGTTTGCGGCTCGGGTACGGCCTCGCCCTGCAGTTTTAATAATTTGATATATTTGCGTTTCAAGTTCGAGCGGTGCGCCAACGACCGCTTAATATCCTCGCGTTTTTTATTTCTTGCGTCCTTGTACTGACGCTTTCCTCCAGACATGTTACCCTTGATATGGGCTTTGGCCAAAAAAAAAAAGTCCCAGCTCGATGAGCACGTGATACACACCTTGGATTTTTTTTTCTCTCCATATAACCTGATCTCTACTACCCATGGGCTTTGAAAAATCCCCAGCTAGTCACGTGACCCGCACCTTGAAATTTTCGCTCCATATAACCTGATCATGATACCATGCTCAACACCCGGCTGCTTGAGGCTGCTTTGCTATGGAGTATCAGGTACAGTTGTGTCGCCAGGTCATGTGTGCCGCGTCTCGATCTGCGCTTGAGGTTCCGCCAGAGGCGTGCCGAGCCCCACCGAGCAAAGCTACCCTGGAAGCAGAGCCTCCAGACCCGCCAATACACGGCAATTGAGCCCCGGCGCGAGTCGTCGGCCCGCGAGATGGCACAGGCCAAGGACTACGCGGCAGTCGTGCAATTGTACCAGGATGTGCCTGCGTCCCAAATGGGTCCGGGCGAGATCCACATGAAGCTCCAGGCGTTGGCTGGCACGGGCCAGATTGAGCCGTTGAAGCAGTATATCACGGAGGTGGTGAACCTCGGCGACGACACGCTCAGCCGCGAGCTTGGCCAGGTGCTTGTGCCGTTTTGCCTCGAGCACAGCGTGTCGACTGCGCTTCTAACATGGGCCGAGATCAACATGCGGCTCTACGGCCATTTGGACTTTACAAGCTACAAAGTGTACCGGACGCCGCTCCAGGACTTGGGCCGCATCGTCGAGCGGCTTGCAGACTACTCTGCCGAGCGGCTTCGGTACATTGGCATCACCGACGAGTTCAGGCTCCAGCGAGTGCTCACCTCGATCATGTACGTAGCTTCGAAGCGACAGCTCCATGGGCTTGTGGCAAACTGCTGGGCCGCCAAGCCTCAGCCGTATCGCGTGACCCTGGACCTCACAAGCTTGCTCACGATGTACATCCGCACCAAACAGTACGCGTTGGCAGTAGCCACGTACAACAACCAGCCCGAATTGCGCGAGGACTTTCAGTTTGACAAGATCCTTCTTGCGCTCGGCAAGACCCGCGACTGGCAGCAGCTCCAGGTGTTGTTTGACAGTCTCTTTGACAAGGACCAGCTCCCGTCCATCACTCAGTACGGCATTGTGATGTACCTCTTGGCTCAGAACGGGTACTACGGCAACGTGCGCCAGTTGTACGACCAGATCCTCCTCCGGAAAATGAAACCCGGCCTGTTTGTCTACTTGGCGTTGATGAAGGCCGCGCTCCAGCGTGCAGACTTGTCCGGGCTCTTCAAGTGGTTCCTGATGTTCCTCAAGGTCGAGGACGAGGCCACCAGCTTCGGAGCACCATCCAACGTCCGCTTGAAGCAGTTTGCTTACGACTCCTTGTTGCGAGGCCTCTCCCAACATGGCAAAATCGCCCAGGCCTTGGACATCCTCCAGGTGTTGCAGACTCGCGCTATTGCAGACAAGTACCACTACACCAGCATAATGGCAGGATGCGCATCCATCGGCGACGTGCCCCATGCCCACAAACTCCACGCCATGGCGTTGGCGGCAGGGCTCGTAATGGACCATGAGTACCATCATGCCTACATGCAGGTGTTTCTCGCCGCCAAACAGTATCGTGAGGTGTATCGCGTGTTTAGCCAGTTGGCCCGCACCGGCCCGCCGCCAGTTCCAGTGTATTGCCAGTATCTAACTGCAGCAATCAAGCTCTATGATCACAACACCGTCGAGCAGATTGTCCAGCAGGTCGCCAGCACAGACTTTGGTAATGACGTCCAGTTGTTGACGCTCCTCATTGAGTATTTTTGCAGCACCAGCGACTTTGAACAGGCCCATGCCGTCATCAGCCAAATGTCCGCCTCAGGTCTCAAACCACAACAGGCCGTCTACACCAGCCTCATCCGCAACATGATCAAGTACGGCCAGCCGGATCACGCCCTCAAGGCCTACAACACAATGGTCCAGGATAACGTTCGTGTCACCCGTGAAACCGCCAGCCACGTGCTCAAGTACCTCATTGGCCAGGCCCATCTCTTTTCAGAGACGTCCAGCTTGCTCGACTCCATGCTCGCGACAAAACGCTTGGTGCCCAGCTCCACGCTCGCACGCTACTTGGAGACGTACGGTAACCAGATCTCTCCGGAGCAGAGCTCCCGCATCTTCGACTATCTCAGCGGAAACTCCACCCGCGACCATTTAGGCTTGCTCCGCGCCCGCATCATTGTTCATGGGATGCGTGACGAGTGGACAGAAGTCGATCGCTGGTTCGCCCAGTTTGCCAGCCTTCTCCTAGACACAAAACTACTCGCCAACGGCAAGGTCCAGCCGGGTCACCGGTACTTCTTCAACCCGGTCCTCAAGTACAAGCTCCAGCAGGCCGTGTTTGATCGCGACTTGCCAGACTTTCTTTTCATGCTCGATAGGATCTTGGCCGCAGGGTTCCGCATCGACAATCGCACAATGAATCGCATTATCGTGGTCTTGTTTCGCGACCACAGCCTCATCGAGCACGGCCTCCGCCTTGCAAACGGCGAAATGGTGAAAAACTACCTATATATCCGCCAGAGGCGCCGCGACCGTCGCAAGGAGCAGACTTCTGTGCTCGACGAGCCGGTCCATGGCATTGGAGCAGAAAAGATATACCTCACGTACGCAACCGTGGTGAAAATCAGAGACTGCTTTGCCGACTTTCGAATATCCTTGTCCATTGACGAGATTGAGGCCTTGCGGTCAAAGTATCCTAGCATTGTGACCCTCTTGTCTCCGGCATATCTCAACAAGAGACTCTACGATAATATGTAAATAATACACTGCATAGTATATGTAATGATTAATGTACCTCATCTACTAGGTGTCGTTCTGCTTGTCTTTGCTTGCTCATTTATGGGTGAGTTGTGCATTGTTTTTATCTGTATGTATTGAGTTATAATCCGTTGGTTCTCACAGACTTCTCGGGTGGCATTTTTACATGGTAATTGTCTAGCTATCAATTGTCTAGCTATCAATTATTCTTCTTCCTTTCTGAAATCCCAAAAAGTCATCGCTTCTGACAAAAGGTCATTTCATTACAATAATATCTATCCAAGGCTATATATACTAGCCTCCCAGAGAAAATTCATACTTTGCCGTACATGACCAACGACGGCCATGCAGCCTTCAAAAGAAAACTCTGCGACAGAGATAAACTTTTGTGGACCTGTTCTTGGGCTCGAAAAGCCAAGAGTGCTGGCCAGGTATAATAATACTTATTCTTGTATTTAGCTATATATTGTCTCTGGAATTACGATTATTTGACAGATATATCTTCACTCAGGAACATCGGGCATCATTGCCAAAGAAACCCTTTGTCAACCCTCATTCGGTTGTTTGCGATTAAAAGCTTTGGCTTGAGCAGTTGTATTGTTGATGCTTAGTACTTGTATCCATTGTGTAAGTCTGGTCGCCTTGATGCCAAGTTTGACTGGTAAATCTCGCCATGTGTTGGAGAATCATGTTCCAACACGCTCTACTAAACTCAATGAGTTTGTGGAATGTTATAGGCGTATGATCCATTTATTCCATGACGGCTGGCTTCAACATTGAATAGAGTCCTTGTCTTGTATGAAACTAAGCTTTGTCCGCTGAGTAGCTGATCTTGCTGGTAAAAATGTTGAGAAACAGGCCTCGGAGGAGCAATGAGCTTTGCCATATCTGAAAAGAGGCAGACTTGATTGGCAGACCATCATGAATCTGTTCTTGGACTCAAGAGGCATTCCATTCAGTATAAATAGTCAGACTTTTTTTAAATAGTCAAGCAAATATATTAGCCACTTCCCTAACTCGTATCCTAGTCACTATACTACACCATCCGCTATATAGTCTTTCCTACACGTCCTGCTCTACACATGTGCTTGTATCTATTAAATATCTATACGCCAACCAGCAGCATATTAACCTATCCATCAGATTATTTCTTTGGAAATGAACCCCGGTGTCCTCTTGACCAGTAATCTCCCACCAGTCTAAATCCTCTCCATACGTTTTTCTTTTCTTGAACGTCGTCGGAGCCAGCTGATGCAACTGGAGCTTCGGCATCAACTGGAGCTTCTGGAGCTTCAATATCAACTGGAGCAGCTGGAGCTTCGGTAGCAACTTGAACTAATGAAGTGGCCAAAGTGGTATCTTCCCCAATTGGTGAAGCAGCAGCAGTCAAAGCAACGGAAAAAATGGTAAAGAGAATCTGAAATTGCATAGTCAATGTAATTAATTTTATTGATACTTCACTGGAAATTTGTCCCTTTTATATTACAAAATCAACTACATTTTCATGGTCATGTCGGCCTTCGATCGCGTGAGCCGTTTCACGTCTTACATCAAGGTACAAGGTCAAAATTGTGGTAGCGAAGCATGTCTCACCTAGGCCTGATGGTACCACCACACGTAGTAAGTTCACGAATAATCGCTTTTCTACCGATATAACTTCCATATGACGTCATTGTTGTTGTTGATTGGCTGGCTTGTGTTAAATATACTGCGCTTCACTCTTACAATGATGTTTATCACGAATTGCATGTCTCAATTCACAACAGTCTAAACCAGGAACCGCAACACAGTTTGGTTAAACCTTGCTAATTACGCCAATTAATTAAAGGCAATGGCCACTTGTGTAGTATAGTGCTCAATATGTACTCCTATGTTAGCAATGTTGCCCAGGAAATGTCAAAACTCAAACTTCCCTTGGATAGTTAAAACTAGAATAGGGCATGGTTGTTACTTACCATTACACAGTCTATGTATTTTGTTGTTTTACCCCACATGTTCCTTTGTGGCTCAGGCCGTGTTTACCAGATGGCTTTCTCATAGACCTCACAATCAATGGGGCCGAATCTGTTACTAGGTCCATCTCATATCTGACCGTGCCGAGTCTTGTAACACAAAAAACCTAGTTATTCCGACGTAAATAGGCCAGGTTATATCTACTGAGCCGGGGTCAACCTGTTTGCAGGACCCTAGAATCATTTTCACATTTTAAAACCAGTCCATAATAAACGATACATTATACAACTTACAGGTTTGTCTTGTCTTAAAATCATGACTTGTTGCTTTATTCATGGTGAAATATATTCACGTGTAATGACTTTTATACGATGAACTTTGCTTATATAGCTTAATAGGCATTGTTTCCATGTTAATATAAGCACCATTGATACTGTAAAGAGTATGAAAACACCACAATAGTATGAAAATAACCTCCAGCTGATGTTCATTTACATACAATCTTTCATATAAACTAATTTGATACTCCAATGCCCACTTTGATACAGGTCGTCCCTTTGATACAGGTCGTCCCTTTATACAGCTCATACCACCCCATATTACTGCTCCTCACCAAGAAGCTGCTCGTGCTCCTCAGCAACATCATTCTTTGCCAATATCGCCTTCAAGTTTGCAATCACCTCATCGTCGTTGCTAAACTGCGAGTCTGTGCCAAACTGCCGGATACTATACAACCCATAGAACGCAGCCACAATACACAACACCATGGCAATATACCCTTTGGCAGTGAATCCAGGAGGCAATTGCCGCTGCTGGACGTTTTCTCCGTCGAGGTCGGTGAAATCCAAGTTTCCTGCTGCGTTTCCCTGGTACGAGACCCCCACTGCGCGGCACACCTCTTTAAAGTTGTCGGACAAGCTCTGTCTCTCTCTAAGAGTCTTTGGGTCCTCAATCAAGGTGATGGCCAACCCCTGCTCCAAATGCCAGTCCACATGGCAGTGGAAGAACCACACTCCCGGGTTGTCTGCACGGAACCGCAACACAATGTGCCCGTTTCCGTCGACATTGACGGTGTCTCTTACCGCAGGATAGTCAGGGAACGGCGGGTGGTTGTTTTCGTCATAGTCGTTGGCGTCGGCGTCGGACTTTTGCACAATCTGAAAGTTGTGTCCGTGCAAGTGGAACGGATGCTTACCGTCGTCGTGGTTGTTGAGCACGATTTCCACGACATCATCCTTCTGAAGCACAAACGCATTGGTGTTGGAGCCGTATATTGCCGTGTCGAAGATCAAGTCGTGTGGTGCTGATAATACTGTGGCCAAGGTAGGCACTTTTGGCGGGGTGTAGGTCAAGTTGTTGAAGAACGCGTAGTTGACGCCATTTGCCAAGTTTTCCATTTCAATGTTCAAGACAATACGGTAGTCGTAGTCGGTCAAAAGCTCGGTCTTGTCGAGCGTGGTCAAGTGGAAGTCATTAAGCTCGGTCAACTGGTCCACCATGTGGTGCTCGGGTAACGGCCTGTCCTTATCGTATACAAGCCAGTTGGTCGAGTTCAAGGGCAAGTCTGGCGGAATGACGTCGAGCATCTCCTCGTCCAACACCTGCATGAAGCAGAAGTTCCGTTGGGGATGGTTCTTGGTGGTCACTAGCACTGTGTATCGCTGGGCTACGGCAATGTAGAGCATATCAACGGTGTATGGTTCGACATACACCCCGTCAATCTCCACGACTGTCATTGTGTGGCCCTCGATAAACAAATACTGCGAGACAAATCCGCCAATGTTGACAAGCCGCACTAGGTAGGTGGTATTGTCCTTCACGTGCCACTGAACGTTGCGCGAGTCGTTAAACAACAGGTTCTGCGGCACAGGCTCGGCTCCAGTGGGGTTGTACCGGCTAAGAAACAGCCGGATAAGGTCCTTGTACAGATGATGATACCAGTCAGACACCGTGAGAACCACCTCCTCGTCATATTCAAACGGCTCTTTCAGATCATGCACAATCAATGCGCCTCGGAGCCCGTCAAGGTACTGGTTTCCCGTATGCGAATGATACCAATACGTGCCATGCTGTTCCACCGTGAAGTTGTAAATATATGTGCTGCCCGGGGCAATCGGGCACTGGGTCACGTGCTCGGGCCCGTCCATCTGGTTGGAGTCGTTTTGGAATATCCCATGGAAATGGAGCGACGTGTTGGCGTCACGGAGTCCGTTGGTGAGATACATTGTGATTCGGTCGCCTTGGTCCACATGAATGTTGGGGAGTGGCCATGTATGGTTGAATGCTAGCACGGTTTTATTGTGCACCCCATCCGGGTTCATGGTCACCTCCGTGACGTTGTAATAAAACGTGTGAGTCTTTGCATAGCATGCCTTTGCCACAAGTAAAAGCAATGCAAAGAGCCGTAGATAATTTCCCAAGCCTGATGGTGGGTGTGCCATGGTGTAAATGAAATAACAATGTAAAAGGATTTTGTTTTCCAGCATGCACTTGGATGCAGGGTTACTCGAAATTGCTACAAACCATGAATATCAGCCCTGGTATATTCAGCTCTCAAATACGCTCCAGTTGTCGATCTTAGCCATTTGGATTGGCACACAAGGGTTTTCTGACTTTTCAGTCGACTGCTTCGACTCGTTTTCTACTTCCTGTATCGTAAACTTTTCCACTCTCGCTTCCTTGTAGTCTCCAAACAAGTTGCAAATCTCCTCGTTGGTTTTTTGAAAAGTCTCGGGAATCCAAAGCAATACCACAGAATTAATCACACATATAATCCCAAACACTAGAAATGTTCCCCACTTCAAGTACTGGAACAACACAGGACCAACAAACGTCAACATTGCAGTCAATGCCCAAGACACGGAGATGCACATGGCCAATCCAGTGGGCTTTGCGTTTCGAGGAAAGATTTCCTCAGTATAGACCCAGCCCGCACAGGAAACTGTAGATGCGAATATCGCAATGAACAAATAGCAAAGTGCCAAAACCGTGGACCCTGCCACTCCGTCAATCTTCCATTGGATGGCTGGATTCTCAAACGAAGCAACCACAGGGTGGCCAAACAGTTTCATAATCACCGAAATGCTAATCAAGCAGAGGCCAAGCATGGCTGCTCCAAATACTAGTACGTCTCTTCGCCGCAACTTGCCAAGACAAAAGACTGGGATTATTGTAAACACCACATTTATAAGATACTGCAACGCCGTCGAAATCTTTTTGGTGTCATCGCTGAGACCAATCATCTCGCAAATAAACACAGTGAAATACATTATAATATTGATGCCAGTAAGCTGGATGACGGTTTGCACCATGATGCCGGTGAATGTGTGCGTGCGGAGCCTATGTCTAAAGAGATCAAGATACGTATCTTTCTTTTTCAACTCTTCTCCATAAATGTCAATGACCTTTTCTATATCCGAGGTCTGGCTGTCGTCATTTATTTTTCCGTTTTTGAAGCTGTGCACGTTCAGCACCTCTTTCCACAATTTGCGCGACACAAGCCATGTGGGAGTCTCGGGAAGGTTTCTGAAGGAGCAAAATGCTAAAAAAATCGCAGGGACCATTTCAATGCCCCAGCTGATCCGAAACGAGTAAGGCCAGTTCAAACTGGCACAGGAGAATAGAAACATGACAAGAATCCCCAAGGTAGTGCAGCTTTGCACAGCAGCCAACAAGAGTGACTTGCGGTTATTAGCAATTACCTCGGAAATATAAACTGGTAGGTACGACGTTAAAATTCCCACGCATATTCCCTTGACCAATCTTCCAGCGGCTATCATTAGGGCATTGACTACAAAGATGGAGACGATTGAGCCTGCGATCCATAATAATGCAGCAAGTTGAAACAACCTGGCCGAGCCAAAGTGCTCGCCAAGATACCCAGCAGACAAGCTCCCGCCTATCAATTAGAAATATAAAAAATACAACGGGACCGAATTCACTTACAAAGACCGCCTGTAGGACAAGCAGCAGCAATAATGCCTTGGATCAAACTATCGGGATACCCAAAGTCGCGGATAAAGTGGGGACTGCCCAAAAAAATGGTGAACGAGGAAATATCCATACCAATAATCAAGCCGGATATGCAGACGGTGAACACCACTAATTTAAAGCTATATTCAGTCATTGGTCGTGGGAAGCACGGTTTGTGAATCTCATGTTGAATTTGTGCGGCTGTCCGGGCGGGTAACGATGCCACCTCAGCAAAAGGCGATTCTAGAGGAGCAGTGTGCAGCATGTTTTCCATTAGCCAACGGTTCCAGGCGATATCGAACGCGACGCTTACGTATGTTATCTATGTGTGTATAGCGATTATCGCGTCGTCGCTTTACCAGTTATATTTTGATGGGGCGTTTTCCACGCCAGCGACGTTGGATAACATCAAGGTGAAGTCGACATTGAAGAGCAGCAAGTCGTTTGGTTCTGTCAATCGAAAGCCCAAGGAGAACACGCGATTGACGTTTGATTTGTCGACGGATCTCAGTCTGTTGTTCAACTGGAACACCAAGCAGGTGTTTGTATACTTGACGTCTGAGTACGAGGGCAAGGGCAACAGTTCGAACAAGGTGACGTATTGGGACAAGATAATCACCAGCAAGGAGGATGCGAAGATTGAGATTAGCAACCAGCGGTCAAAGTACCATGTCTGGGACGTGGAGAAGACTTTTCGGAACCGGGATGCTACCTTGAGACTTGAGTGGAACATTCAGCCATGGGTTGGTCCATTGTTATTTGGGTCGACTGAGAGTGAGACTTCTATAAAGTATGAGAGTAGCTAATGATATGAGTAGCATTGATGTAGGATGGTTGTTGTGTGTATTGAAGTAGATGTGTAAGTATTGAAGTAGATGTGTAAGTATTGAAGTGGATGATATGTGTAATTGGGTAGGATAGACAAGCGAAGATTAGTGAAGGATTAGTGGGATAGTGAGGATTAGTGGGATAGTGAGGATTAGTGGGATAGTGAGGATTAGTGGGATAGTGAGGATTAGTGGGATAGTGAGGATTAGTGGGATAGTGAGGATTAGTGAAATAAGCAAATAGATTAATAAAATAAGTAAATAGATTAGTGAAATGATTAGACCAAGTGAATAAATTAGTAAATAGTCAAGTGACAAGTGAAAGCGACCTGGCAAATGTATAATACGCTATTCATAATACCTAACTCGTAACCAAATGATACCAACTGAACCACCTGCCATGGTAAACCATCATCCCTCTATAACACAATTCCCTCCCATGTACCTCCCTATCTCTTCAAGCTATCCAACCGCGCCTGCAAATCGTCCTCCTCCCCAACAGCAACTGGAACCTTGTCCTTAACAATGTCACTCGGCGTCGCAGTATCAATCTGCTGGTTCAAGTCCACGCCAATCTCGTCCAACACCTTATTGACAATCTCGTCCACCTCCTCCTCATCCTCCTCATCCTCACCCATTGCATCGTCTATTGCATCGTCCATCAATTCCTGGCGCTGGTCCATGATGTCGTTCTGCTTCTCAAACTCCATGGCAATGCGCGTCAACTGAGGCAAGTTCATTTGGCGGTTCATCCCCGATAATAGCTTGGTGGCTTCCTTCATGGACTGGGTCATGGACTCGTTGCTGCGGACCGTCTGGATCCGCAACGAAATCGCCTGGAGCTGGGTGCCCATGGCATTGAACTTCTCAATGTATTTTTTCGTTCTAATCAAGTCCTTGGCCTGGATCTTGGCCGCTGACACTTGCCCACTCTTGGCCGACTTTTTGATATCGGAAACGAGGGTCTTTTCTTGCTTCTCCAACTTCATTTTTTCCCGCTTCAACTCCCGCTGCGTCCGCTCAAGCGCCCGCTGGTTCTTTCTTAACCGTTCTTGAGGCGTAAGCCTCTTTCCAAACGCCCAGTTAAGCATATCCTCCTGCTCCTGCCCTTTGCTTTTATCGCACTCAAGCAGGGCTCGAAACCGGAGTCACTCGAGGCGGGCGTATACTTTTCAATGCCATAGACTTGTCTTTGATCTATTAATGATATGCTTTAATGGCTCTATGATCTAATGTTAATGATCTAATGATCTAATAATCTAATGTTAATGTTCTAATGTTAATGTTCTAATGTTAATTTTCCAATGTTAATTTTCCAATGTTAATTTTCCAATACTCTAATGTTCCAATGTTCCAATGCCAATGTTCTATGCCCTATTGTTCCAATGCCAATGTTCTATGCCCTATTGTTCCATGCTTGATTGTTCCAATGCTCCATTTACACTCAATCCTACTCATGCCAGCCGCACTCAGCTCCACTCTCACGTGACCACAGGTCAAGAAAAATTTACCAGTGTCCACACTACATCATGCTTTACGAACTCATTGCTATTGCCAGAACGCATACCAACAAGGCGGAAATCAAGGCGATCCATGACGACGCACGTGCCGTAGCCAGCACCATCGGCAAGTTGGTTATAAATAACCGTGGCGTTGTGCGAAGAATATTGTCCCTCGGACCAATGTACTTGCCCAAATACATCAAAAAGGACCAGCAGGTACATTTCCAGGGAAGCTACTTCACCATGTTATTCGACTCGTCTCCTAGTGTGCAGAACGAGTTGCTCCGAATACTAAAAGGTGACCCTCGTGTGATAAGATCGTCCATCTTCAAGGTGGACACCAAGAAGAACTTGAACCGCAAGTTGTCCATTGACAACCTCCCACACTAGCTGTGCACGGTTCGGTACTTCCAGAAGCTCTTGAGCACGCGTTCCGCGCCCCTTTTGCTTATATCAAACTCTGTACATATGTGGTCGAAATGTCTCAGCTTGTCTAGGTAGTGTTTCTTCAAGTGGAGAACGCTGAAAAGCGAGTAGATTTCCTTGCTGCTTCCCCTGATAAATTTGATGTACTTGTCACTAGAAAACTTCTGTAGGCTGATTTTGTTGTTGTTCGCCGGGAGATTGGACCCTGGCTTTGGAAAGATCTTGGTGTCGTACTCCACCAACTGGCTAAAATACTCCAGGCCAAGCGGATTGAGATTGTACTTTTGCTTAAAGCCCTTCAACTTGTCTGTGTTCTCAAGATAGTATACCCTGCAGCGACTCAACCACTTGGAGTTGTACTCCACTAGCATCGGGTACGCGTAGATTCGATAGAGAAGCCCCTGGAGAAGCCCGTAGGTGACAAACCGCCGGAAGTCCAAGCTCAAGTCCCTCAAAAGATTCTCATTCTCCAAATACCACTTCTCGACCGTGGTGCCCGGCTTGAACTTCAAGTACAACTGGAATATCTGGATCGTGCTGAGAGTGTAGTTCAGCTTATCATAGTAGCTAGCAGTGCTGTGGTTAGCAAAACTGCCGCTCTCAAAGCTCCCAGACAACTTTTCGCTCGACAATTTTTCGCTCGACAACCTCTCACTCGACAACTTTTCGCTCGACAACTTTTCGCTCGACAACTTTTCGCTGACAACCGAGTTTCCGTCCAAAGACGCTCCACTTCCGTTGCGCAACTTGTATGGCATGCTGCGGATGGGGTTCGAGTCGTTGTATACATAGCTTTTGCACTCCTCACCAAGCAAACTATGGTCAATGAACGTGGAGATCTTGGAGGTGGTTGCATATATGTTCTGGAACGAAAAGGTATCCAACAAAATAATACACCGGTAGCTCATGAGATGCTTGATGTTCTCGCAGGTGTAGTCGTAGTCTGCGTTGCAGAGCTTGGCGATCTTGTAGATGTTGTTGACGCCATTTATGTGCCGCACCATCCGCAAGAGGTTTGTGTCCCAGTAAAAGTCCGTCAAGGAGGTCAACTCCACGGTAGAAATGGGCACATCGCACGGCAAGAGATTGATGTCAGGGAGCCTGATCTTTGGGAAGAGCTTGATGTCAATGGCGTTGCCAGCATTGATTTTGATCAGGCACTCCGAGTAGCTGTTCAAGTCCTGGAATAGCTGCTGAATGAGGTTGTTGATGGAGAACTCGCCATTCTTGTTGATGTCCTGGTTGCGGAAGTGGTTCAAGATCAGATAGTACTTGTTGTTCAAGTCCCGCTTCAGAATGTAATCTGCAATGTTCTTGGTGTTCATGTTGAAGTACACACTGTCCTTGCTACTCTTGGAGAGAATCTGCAGCTGCTCTTCTAACACCTTGAACATCCGCCCAAGTCGTTTCACCACCGGCTCGTATATCGTCAGATCCCACTTGTAGTCGAAAATAAAGCAGAAGTTGAAGTTGAACGAGTTCCGCGCATAAAACTCTTCTCGGATGTTCACCGGATACCCAATCACCCGGAAGTCCCCGGCCTTTACTTCTAGGAGCCGGTTGCAAAACTCTGGCTTCGGTATCACATGGTTCTTGATGTCGTTGAAGTTGATGAGGCTAGCTCCCCGATGTTTTGTACCGTCCTGTACCCCGCCAAACACACTGTCCTCGATACTACATATGTTTTCGGGGACTTGGTGGAGGATCTTGGTGCCTTCATGAGGATGGAAAACAGCATAGAAAAGCCCCACAATCGGTGTAAAACCGTCTAAATTGGACATTCAATGGTGTGCAGTACCAATTATCACTAAATAGTATTGTTAAGCGCACGCAGGAATGAGTAATGCACAGGGTAAATAGTAACCGACAAGATATATAGTAAATCAAAGTGATAAATAGTAGCCAACAAGATAAATAGTAACAACAAGATAAATAGTAACCGACAAGATAAATACTAAACCAAAGTGATAGATAATAACCTACAAGATAAATAGTGACCAAAGTGATAAATACTAACCGACAAGATAAATACTAAACCAAAGTGATAAATACTACAACCACGCAAGACAATCGCACAACCGACGTAACAGCAAAATACAAATAACACACCTTCACCATCCAATAATTCAGCACCTACACTACACCAATCTATTACCATCGTTAATAAGCATATATTAATAGTACATTTATGCCTTGAGCGCCTTCTTGGAAGCCAACTTTCTCTCCTTCTTCAAGACAGAAACCTTAAATCTTTGGAAATCAGACAATGAAGCTCTGGTATTCTTTTGTGCAATCTTCTTGGCCCAGGAAGTGGCAGCCCACTTCTTCTCAACTTCTTGTTCCTTCAATTTCTTAGCAATAACACCGGATCTAGCACCTCTTGGGAACTTGGCAATAGTCAAAGGAGTCAAGACCAAGTTGTTCAAGGAGAAAGATTGTCTGGTGACACCGGTGGTTGGTCCGTCAATCAACACTCTTCGTTGGTCAATGATCTCAACTATAGTAGCTAATTTGCCGGCAAATTGACCCTTATTGATGTAAACAATACGGCCGGCTTGAACAAGTCTCCATTTGCTAGCTTTGACTGAAGTTTCGTTGGACATTATTAATTTCAGTTATTAGAGAAAACGCTAACTTTTTCAATTGGTATGGCCATCGTGACATTGAAAAATCTGGTTATGTGACCCCGGCATCGCCCGAAGGAAAAAGTTTGTGACCGAGTAAAATACCCGTATGTATGCACGTGTATATATCGTGACCAAATATATTAGCTGGATTTTTTTTGGAGTATAAAAATCGGTAAACAATTGGTGAGTAAAGATACAATATCAATTCAAATGATGATATAATTTGCGATTGAGAGCTTATGACTTGGGGCTTGCCGGCCTCATTATGGGTCATAAGTGGAATGCGATTACTTTTTATACTGAATGAATTGTCGATGAAGTGAATGAACTAACAGTAGTTTGTGCAATTTTATAAGCAAAGTATTAATACACGACTTGAAAAACTGGTTTGTAGCCCCGTGCCATAGAAAAGGGAATTTGGCAGTGGGAGAATTGGAGACATGTCTCGACTGAATGAAGCGTATGCTGGGAATAGAGAAGCGGAAGTGAGTAGTTTGGGCGAGTGTTGGGGTGAGTGAATTAATTTTAGAATGATGAGCGGTTCAATATGTTGGCGAACAAGATATCCAGTCTTCGGGCGGTGACGGAGGATATACATGCGGAGGCACTGAATAATGAGATTATAAGCGGGCTTTCGGCGTCGTTTTCGCAAATGGCGACTGATTTGAGATCTACGAGTGCGAGATTGGCGCGGAGTATGGCGAGTGGAAACGGGGTGTGGCGAAACGTGGGTATTGCTTTGGTTATACTATTTCTCTTGTGGACATTGCTTAAGCTTTAGGAATACATGGATTGTAATTTGAGGTGTAAGGAGGAGAAGATAGAAGGAAGGAAAGAAAGAAAGACAGAAACAAGAAAAGGATAGAAAACAAGAAAAGGATAGAAAGCATAATGAGAATATAAAGCCAAACATTGAAAAGTATTATAGTATAGGCATTATGGTAGTCGTGGTATAGCATTGTATGGTCATAGTAAGGACATGATATACATAGTATGGACATAATATAAATGGTATGAACATAATATAAATGGTATGAACATATACATAGTACGGACATGGTATAGCAACATAATATACATGCTATACATAATATGGTCATGGCATTGACATGGAATATAGATCATTATTGTACAAATTCACAACATGACTCAACCAGACAATGGCCATTGTATTCACCTGAATTTCGCAACCCACTACAAACACTGGAAAACATTCATCAGGTACTAACTAATTATGCATTGTTGACTTTGCATGCAGGTCCTGACAACTGGTAACCTCCTATATGCCAGCCTCACTGGCATCCTTGCCTATTCTGTAATTGCCAATGGCCTTCCCCCAGTTGATTTTGGCGCGAGTCACTGGTAACTGACGTCTGAGCGACTTGAACTCGACGTCGTTCAACTTCAAGAACTTCTTGGCAAGAAGCTCCTCAAATTTTTGCTCATGGGCCTGGATCGCAGCCACCAACTGTTGTTGCGACGAGTTGCCCGAGACAGTTTGGCTTGTTTTAAGACGCACGTTGCCGTCCTCAAAGTAGTGGATATCGACTGCGATTTTCCCAGTGTAGCTGCCCGAGTCTAGGTTGTGATTGTAATACGAGACCCATCGTCCGCTGACAAAATTGCCCGGGCTATATTTCGTGTTAATGATCACGGTCAAGGTCTCATTGGAGGCCACCTCAAACACGTTGTAGGCGATCTTGCCCTGGGTCTCGGTGGGAAAGTGTTCCTCTACATAATGAGCCAACAGCTTGGCATACTGACCACCGGAGACGTTTGCTGGCTCAATGTCCAAGGCACGGTTGTTTAGTGGCTGAACGTTGAACAACACGCCCAATTGCGGGTCGGAGTACTTCAGGCCAACTTTATTGGCCTTGCACACCACGCTGAGCTTCGCCTCACTATCGGCTTGCACCAAGTCAAAATAGCCGTCGAGGTCAACGAGATTTTCGGCGACCGACTTTACGATATCGCGAGTCTGTGGGGAAATGACGGCCAAGTCGTCTACGACGTTTTTGAGCTCGCCAGCCGGCGTGTCGGCCAAAAACTCAGCGACGATTTGTTCCATACTGGACTCAAACAAGTGCGCGCAATTTGTCACCTTCCCAGGGGCAGCATTACCCGGCACACGCATGGATCGGGTGGCTGCGACCTTTAGATGTTTTACAATCTTTTTTCCTTCAAAAGCCGCACACCCAGCACTTTAATCCACGCCACGGCATCACTATCCACTTTCCAAACGCTCAACTCTTGCAATATGATATCTCCAGTCAGGGCCTTCCACCGGTTCTTCCTCTCGGAGAAGCCGGTGGGGGCTACGGTTGCTGATTTGGAATGGTCCTTGAGCCCCAAGGTGTCAATCAGGAAGCTCCGGAACTACGAGTTCACCAGGGCCGAGATCCTCCACTATGGATTTCTCGCGCTGATCATTGTGTTTGCATTTTTCATTTCTCCCGGGCCGTTTGTGCTCAAGGCCCTAGTCGCGGCCGCGTTCGCAACGTTGCTCCTTGTGCCCTTGACCAGCCAGTTTGTTCTCAGCGCGCTCCCGATTTTCGCCTGGCTTGCGCTCTTCTTTGTCACCGGCAAGATCCCGGCCGAGGTGCGTCCTCCGATCTCGGTGCAGGTTCTCCCGGCAATCGAGACGATTTTCTATGGCGACAACCTCTCGGACGTGTTGGCAACCCTGACCAAGTGGTACCTCGACTTGCTTGCGTGGCTCCCCTACGGGATCATCCACTTTGCATTGCCGTTTGTCTTGGCTGCGTTGTTGTTTTTGTTTGGCCCGCCAACATGCCTCCGTGCCTATGGGTTCGCGTTTGGCTACATGAACTTGTTTGGTGTGCTCGTCCAGATCTTGTTTCCCGCGGCTCCGCCATGGTACAAGATCCTCCACGGGCTTTCGCCGGCAAATTACTCCATGGGAGGCTCGCCCGGCGGGTTGGCTCGCATGGACGAATTGTTTGGCTTTGACATGTACACCTCGACGTTCACCAACGCCCCAGTACCGTTTGGCGCGTTCCCGTCGCTCCATTCGGGTTGTGCCACCATGGAGGCAATGTTCTTGTCCTACATCTTCCCTAGACTCGCCCCAGTATGGTGGGGCTATGTCATGTGGTTGTGGTGGTGCACCATGTACTTGACCCACCACTACTTTGTTGACTTGATGGCCGGAGCCGCGCTCACGTTTGCCATCTACACCTACACCAAGTACACGTGTTTGCCTGTGGTCAATCCGGGGATGTTTTGCCGGTGGTCGTACTTGGACGTGGAGAAGCCGGACCTCCAGGGCATGGACCCGCTCAATGGGTGGAACTACGAGTTTGTGCAGGACGAGGAGACCCAGCTCCCACACACCAGGGAGATTGAGGAGTTTGAGATGAACTCGTTGGTGTCGCGCAGCTCGTTGTCGAGTCTCAACATGTCGCCCCGGTTCACGCAGCCACCGTTTGACGACGCCGACAACTCGCCAACCGGCTCGTTGTTTGACGACGCGGGCTCGATGAGCAGCTCCAAGACCTCGCTTGACTTTGACAGATCGTCAAACGTCACCAGCAAGAAAAACTAATGACCACACGACGCGTTTATACATTTTGTTTGCCGATATAATAATTGAATATACAGATTTTAATACAGTAGTTGGGGATGATTGGGCTTCGTGGAGTGGTCTTCGTGGACTGATTGGGTCTTCGTGGACTGATCCGGTTTCATGGACTGATCCAATGGTTTTTGTGGACTGATCCAATGGTTTTCGTAGGCTGATCCAATGGTTTTCGTAGACTGATCCGGTTTCGTAGGCTGACCCGGTTTCGTGGAACCGCAGGTTGAATGCACACCTCATGGCAGATTTTTTTTGCATACCCAGCTAGCCGGGTTGGGAAGCTATTTTCCTAGTTGACTAGTCTAGTTTACTCATTGGGAAACTTGCACGCGGCTTGACACAGTTCTGGTACATAGCCTGGATATGGAAAGGCTATATGCGAGTCGATGTTGGCCCGATCGGCCATACAGTGGATATGGTTGGGTTGGATGGGGTTGAATTGGATTGGATTGGATTGAATTGAATTGGGTTGCATCGGATTGAATTGGATTGAATTAGACTGGGTAAATTGGTGGTTTGGTGGTTTGGTGGTTTGGTGGTTTGGTGGTTTGGTGGTTTGGTATGGATTGGCGTGGATTGGCGTGGACTGATGTTGGGTTAGGTGAATTGGGATAGATTGACGTTGGATTGAGGCAAATCGGTATACATCGGGTGGGCTTGGTTGGGGTCATATGTCTAGGAAGATTGTCTCAGACATTACCGATGCAATGCTGTTGAGACGTTGGATTGTACCAATACGGCCATTATGACTAGTGTGGAGTACTAATTTATAATACGATGATTACTAGTGTTGTGTGCTGGAGCTGTCTAGTTCATGTATATTGGTGATATTTCCCTAATTTCTTGTTTACTAATTTCTTGTTTACTAATTTCTTGTTTACTAATTTCTTGTTCACTAATTTCTTGTTCACTAATTTCTTGTTCACTAATTTCTTGTTCACTAATTTCCTGGTCCACTAATTTCCTGGTCCACTAATTTCCTGATTCACTAATTTCCTGATTCACCAATTTCCTGATTCACCAATTTCCTGATTCACCAATTTCCTGATTCACCAATTTCCTGTTCCGCCAATTTCCTGTTCCGCCAATTTCTATTCCACATGTCCAGTATTATGCCACTCTCACTATACACTATGCCATTATATATGCTAAATACATCACTACAAAATAACATCCCACACTACAAAAATCAAATCCCACACCATCCCACACTACAAAAATCACATCCTCTCATATAATCACATGCCACCCATCACTCCCAGACCCTTGATCCACAGTAGCCTACCCCAATCATCCGCATCAGTGCACGAAAAATTTCTTCGATCCTCCCACACCCACCATGACCGAACATCTCAGTGTCAACTCCACCAAAGGACGAAGCCGGAAGTCGTCCGTCGGCAACATGAACTTTGTCGGCCAGTCAAGCTTGACGTTGTCGTCGACGATTTCCACCAAAGATAAACACCGTCGCTTAAAGCAATTGAACAGCAGCAGGATCAAAGGGGACCGCGACTTGCTCTTGAAGTTCTACAACAGTTTTGTGGAATTGTCGTTCCGCGTCACCTGGCTCGTTCCGTTTCTAATCATCGCCTCCACTTACACCTGCTACTTCCTCTCGAATAACTACACTCCGACCAACCCGTTGCACCGGTTCGTGGCAATCTCGTACCAGACGGACGAAAAGGACGCCAACGGGTATTATTTGTACGACAAGGGCCCCAAGGACTTTGCGTTTGTGCTCTTCTACATGATCTTCTTTACGTTTTTCCGCGAGTTTTGCATGCTCGTGGTGGTCAAGCCGCTTGCCATGCGTGCAGGGTTCAAGAACCACAACAAGATCAAGCGGTTCATGGAGCAGTTCTACTCGTTCATCTACTACGGTATGAGCTCGCCGTTTGGTTTCTTTGTCATGATGAAGTTGCCCGTCGGCTGGTTCAACACCCACTACTTCTACGAGTCCTATCCGCACTACACCATCTTCTCGTGGATGAAAATCTTCTATCTCGGCCAGGCAGCCTTCTGGACCCAGCAGGCCACAGTGCTCGCGTTGCAGTTGGAGAAGCCCCGCAAGGACTACTACGAGTTGGTGTTCCACCACATCATTACCATGGCTCTCATTTACGCTTCCTACACCTTCAACTTCACCTGGATAGGAATCGCAGTGTACTTGACCATGGACGTCTCGGACTTTTTCTTGTCGCTCTCCAAGCTCCTCAACTACCTCGACAGCGTGCTCACCCCAGTGTTTTTCGGGTTCTTTGTCTTTG
Source organism: Saccharomycopsis phalli (assembly GCA_020342235.1). Taxonomy (NCBI): domain Eukaryota; kingdom Fungi; phylum Ascomycota; class Saccharomycetes; order Ascoideales; family Saccharomycopsidaceae; genus Saccharomycopsis; species Saccharomycopsis phalli. The sequence goes on from CP073214.1 coordinate 1,944,625, forward strand.
TTTGGATCTACATGCGCCATTACATCAGCATCAAAATCCTCTGGTCCGTGTTGACCGAGTTTCAGACCGTGGGGCCCTACGAGTTGAACTTCCGCACTGGGCAGTATAAATGCTTTATTAGCAAGCCAATTGTCTTTGTATTGCTCTTTGCCCTTCAAGCGGTGAACGCCTACTGGCTCTTTTTGATTCTCCGCATCTTGTCACGCTACATCTTCTCGGGCGAAACCAAGGACGAACGAAGCGACGACGAAGACAATGGCGAAGACAATGACGAATACGAAGGATACTCCACCGACAGCAGCCAGGACACCAAAAAGGATAAATAATCTATATACTCAATGTCACGTGATATTACCCTGCCCCCCTAGTGTGGTTGGTTACAGTTTGGCGGTGCCCTGTCAAGAGAGGCAAATACAACTTTCATGTTTGGAAACTCAGAGGCACCAAATCCTCTAGACGCCACCGTCGTCAAGGCAACCGATGAGTCGTTGGTCGCTGACAACTGGGAGTATATCATAGACGTCTGTGACACCGTAAACGACGACCCTGACCATGGGGCTGCCAATGCCATTGGCTCCATCACCAAGCGATTGCAAGTCAACAACGCCAACGTGTTGTTGCGCTCGTTGTCGTTGATCCTATCGCTTGCCGAGAACTGTGGCTCCAAGATGAAGCAGGAAATCAGTTCCCACGACTTTACCAGCTTGTTGTACCGTCTCATTGAAGACAAGGCGATCCACTACTCCATCAAGGTAAAGTTGATTGAGATCATGAACCAGCTATCGCAGTCGTTCAAGGGCGACCCATCCTTGAAGAATATGGAGGTCACGTATGCCAAGGTGAAGCGTGAGTATAGCAACTTGGCTCCTGCTGACTCGGGTGTTGCCACCAACCAGACACAGGCCAATGGGGATGACGACTTGCAAGCGGCGTTGAAGGCTTCCTTGGATGAATTTAATAATACGGAAAAGTTGCGCCAGAGCCAGGAAAATGCCGTGTTTCTGGCTTCTCAATCACACCAGCCAGGGCAATCAGTCCAACCTGAATCTACTGGACCAGTTTATCCTGTTGAAAGTGGAGCCAATCCGGTTGGAAGTGGAGCCAACCCTCTTGAAAATGAAGCTAATCCAGTTGAAAATGAAGCCAATCCAGTTGTCAATAAGGTCATTGCCATGTACGACTTCAACGGCGGCGCAGAGGACCAGTTGTCGTTCAAAAAGGGCGACGTGATCATGGTTTTGGAAAACATGTACAAGGACTGGTGGCGTGGGAGCTTGCATGGGCGTGTGGGGATCTTCCCATTGAACTATGTGACGCTCATCCAGGAGCCAACCAAGGAGGAGTTGCTCAAGGACATTGAGTTGGAGTATACCATCAGCCAGGAGACCCGGAACATTGAGCGATTGTTGGTGAAGCTACAGAGCTTGAACTCGAGCGAGGACCCGGCTGAGATTTTGGATGCGTCGAACGACGAGTACATCCAGACGCTTTACAATAGCATTACGCCGTTGAGACCGCAGGTGACGAAGTTGATTGACAAGTACTCCAAGAAGAAGCAGGAGTTGATTACCTTGGACACGAAGTTGACTGATGCCGAGAAGAAGTATAATAGTCTCATGGATGCGGCGGTGTCGAACTATCAAGGGCAACTGTCGAACTATCAACCTGTTCAATCTCAACAGTATCAACCTGTTCAGTCTCAACATACTCAACCTGAACAATATCAACAATATCAACCGGTTCAGTCTCAACCCGCTCAACCGGTTCAGTCTCAACAATATCAACCGGTTCAGTCTCAACCTGTTAAACCTGTTCAACCTGTTCAACCTGTTCAGTCTCAACACACTCAACCTGTTCAATCTCATCATGTTCCGGTTCAATCTCAACATGTTCCGGCTCAATCTCAACCGGTTCAACATGTTCCGGCTCAACCGACCCAACCGCCCCAACCTGTTCAATCTCAACACGTTCCGGTCCAACCGGTCCCCCAACACACCGTCCAAAGCCAATCAAGCACGGAGTACCTACCCTACCCAAAACCAACTGGCGTCGCCCCGCTTGCCAATTACCCTACAGGCAGCGGCTTTGGCAACGAACCCACACCCTACCCAACGTCAAACCCAATGTACCCCCCAACGCCGGGCTCCGTGCCGTCGTTCACGGGTAACCCCGTGTCCGAGCCGGCGCCGTTTCCAGAAAACAGTAGTGTGTTCTTGCCCAAGCCGCGCGACGTTGCGGAGTAGTTACGTGGAATGAACGTTATCTATTTATAATACGCGACGTCGCGGAGTAGCTACGGAATAAACGTCCATTTGCAATGCGCAACGTAGTTACGTGGAATAAACGTGTCTCGATTTGTAATATGCAGCGTAGTTGCGTGGAGTGAAAGTCTATTCGTAATGCGCAACGTAGCTACGGAATAAACGTCTTTTTGTAATACACAACGTAGCTACGGAATAGAGGTCCATTTGCAATGCGCAACGTAGCTACGGAATAAACGTCTTTTTATAATACTCTACGTAATAAACGTCATCCATTTATAATACCTAAGACAACAAAAACGCGCCCAGGCCTTCCTGGACTGCAGTCAAGACCCGCTCGCGCATCTTCGCCTTGGACGAGTACTCGGGCAACTTCAAGTAGTTTGCACACGTCATCACGCTCGGCAAGAAGTCGTCGGCAGTCAAGCCGTTTTCGCTCGGCTTGCGCACCACGGTGAGCTCGGGGTTCAACGCCTTGAACCCGCCAATGGGCAACTTGGGCGACCCGGTGATGAACTGGAGGAATCGGCGGCGCTCCGGTAGCGTGAACTCGCTGAGAATTTCAAGCAACCACCGGACAGCCACCGAGTCGACGTTGTACCCATGGTTTGCCTGGATGCTCGCGTACAACGTCGGGTAATTCCAGTCCTCCTCGACGCTGCCAAACACCTCCACGAGCTCACGTGACGTGAATATTGCAAGGGCCTCAAATGGAAACACCTCGGAGAAGCCTTGTACAAACGCAGTAGTCTGGCTCTGGATGCCGGATCCCACGGTGTAGTCGACGACACGGTCGATGTAGTCGTGCACGTTGTCGTTGGTGACCAAGACGTTGCTTCCGTCCGCCACAAGCTCAATCTCGGTTCCTGGAAGCGTAAAGTAAATTTCCAACTGCTCGATTCCCAGAGGCATTTCGGCCAACTTGCGCAAAGATTGGGCCAACTGCAGATCGACGGCGGCAACTTGCTTGAGCAAGAGCGTCGCTGGTAGCTTCTGGCTGCACGCAAGCGACTTGGCAATGTCAAACCACACTGGGTTGAACTGGAAGTCCACCAAGCGGCTGTCCAACAACGAGCGGGCAAGAAACTTGCCCAAGACGCGGAACAATCGGAGCGACCGCTTGTCGTGCGCCATAGGCCGCGGGAAAAGCCCCTGGGGATGCTGGACGTACTCACTGTCGGATGGGTTCCGCCAGAGGCGCAAACTAGACTTGCACAACTCCAACGAGAACCCCGCGAAAAACTCGAGCGTCGGGCCCAAGCCGCTTCCTTCCTCGTCAAAGTACTCAATCTCCAAGACGCTCGGCACGTTGCCGTACATGTCCAACAACTTTGCCCCACTCTGGAGCATGTCCTTGCGCGAGATGCGGATCTTGTGGCGGTTTGGCCGGCCCAACTCTGCGAGCGCGTTGCCGTCCTCGCTGGCGCGGATCTTCCACTGCTGGATCAACCGCGAGTAGCCAAACGACGTCGACTGCAAGAAGAAGAGCCGGCTATCCATTGGGAAGATGAACGGGAACTCCCGCGTGACCTCAACGCTCCACCATGGCATCGTGCCGCTGACGACAATCAACGGCTCCTCCAACTGCCGGTTCAACTTGGCGGTCACCTTCCAGTTCAAAAAGTGCGTCTCGCTCACCCGGCCCTCGCTCATGTCAAACAACACCTTCAAGAGCTGCAAAATTCCCGTGGCAGGGTCGTCGCCATGCTCGGGAACCGTGCCGTAGCTCAACTTCTCGAGCCGCTCCTGCTCCGGCGCATCGGCTTTCCGCTTGAACCGCACCGTGTGCGGCTGGCTCCACACGTCTTCGGTGTTGACTTTTCCGGTCTTGAGCTGGAGCGACTTGTACACTGCGCCGTATATCGTGGTATCAATCGGGATCAACTTGTCGTCAATGAAGAACTGGTAGTCGTGCTCCTGGTTGCTCTTGTGGATTTCTTCGACCGAGATTGGTTCCTCATTTTCAATCTCATTTTCAATCTCATCTTCAATCTCCGCCTCAATCTCCTCCTCCACTTCATCTTCATCGTCTTCCTCCTCATCCTCCTCATCCACTTCCTCGTCAAAGTCTCCCGATGCCACTCCCTCGTTCTGCGGCTCGCGACGCTTCTTCCACAACTCCCGGCTCAACGTGTTAAACATCGCAAACCGCCCGTTGATAAACCCGCGGATAGACTTAAACGTGGCAATCGCCTGCGTCGACAACATGATCGACTTGTAAAACTGCGGAATCGACTCGTCTTCGTTCACCAACTTGATTTTAATCTGCCGCGCCATGGCAATCGCATTGTTACTCGCATTCTGCCCAAAACCCTGCGGCCGCGTGTCCGACGCTCCAGACACGAGTATCTCAAACGACTCGGTGCGGTTCAAGGCCTCCTGGAGCTTGCCAATGAACAACACCACGTCCTCGGTGTCATCAAAGAACGTGGAAACAAACGCCTCGTAGCACTCGCTGCCCACTTGCCCCTCCTCATGGCCAAACACTTGGATTAGCAGGGGAATGATCCCCGAATGCGTCAATTCGTAGCTCGAGATCTTGGTGCCGTTGTAGTTGATGCTCGTCTTGAGCTTGGCCCACACCTCCAGCCAGTCCTTGTCGCGGCTCTTCAACAGCTCGATGATCTCCGCATGGAGCCTCATGCTTGGCAGCTCCGGCGACTTGGCACTGGTGTTGTTAAAGTGCTCGGTGACGTCCTCCAAGACCCCCTGGATCAATATGAGCGTGTGGTGGTTGTCCAAGAGAGACACCCGGAGATTGCCGCTAATGGACGCGTCCACCAAATCCTTGCTGGGGCTGATCACCCGCCGATACACAAACGGGTCGTCCTCGTCCTCATCCTCGTCCTCGTCCTCGTCCTCGTCAAACGCATATCCTGGAGCCACCTCGGCAAAGTCTTGCGTGGGTGCTTTGGAGCTCTTGACTGCGTCTCTGACCACCAGCAACAACTCGTGCAAGCTGCTGATCAAGCCCTCGCGCTTGAACTCTTCGAGGTACTCGTCGTTCAAGTTGGACTTGATGAAGAGCAAGCCGCCCAAGAGCAAGATGTTGCTGGTGATGCTGGTGACGTTTTTCTGGAGCACGGTGGACAATAGTCTGGTGACCTGTAACTTGTCGTTGAATTTGATGAGCTTGTTGAAGCGCAAGAGCGCAATCAAGATGCGGCGGCGGATCTCAAAGTCGACGGTGGAGCTGTACAAGTTGACGAGCAACGGCAACAAGTCGCGGGCAAACGAGCCCAAATCGTGGTCGCGATACAAAGCAATGCGGTTGCGATTGATGTCGTGTTTGCGGTCGTTCAACTGCGAGTAGTAGCCCGTGTTCTCAATGTCCTTGCTGGTGAGGATCGGGAGCAAGGAGCAGGTGACGTTCAAGAACTTGACCAACAACTGCTTGGACATTTTCATCAAGGACTCGATGGAGATGGCCTGGTTGAAGAAGTCCGTCAAGCGGCAGTTTTCAATGAACATGAGTGAGATTGCCGGCGAGCCGGACATGAGGAGCGTCAATGCCGAGAGAAGCTGGTTTGCAATGTTGGGGCTGAGGATGATGCTGCTACTGCTGACAAGCTCGACCACCCGTTTGAGAAGCGTCGCGTCCACAAGCTGCTCCAACAACTCCGGCTGGTTCTTGAAACTGAACACCACCCCGCTGATCGCCTTTAGTGCGCTCTCGATCATGCTCAAGTCCTGGCTCTCGATCGCCACCCGGATCAAGATCGGGAACACCTCCTTGACCATCGCAAAGCTCTCTTTGCCCACGTCGTGGCACGAGTTTGCGGCAATGACCAACGCTTTGCGCTGCGCATGGATCGTGAAAAAGTCGAGGTACTGGAGACACGGCATCAAGCAGTTGCTCTTCAACAACCGCTTCCCCTTGGTGCGCGACAACATCTCCAACGTCTGAAGCACCTGCTCCGCCAAATCAATCAGGCTGATCTCCATCATTCGCGGCCGCAACGCCTCCAAGATGCCAAGGCTCACCAACGTGTGCGAATACTCGGGATTCACCTCAAGCAAGTTGTACACACACCGGCACGCCACCAACTGGAGCTCCAAGTTCGCTTCGTACCCGGGATTCCTGATAATCTCCACAAGAAGCTTGCTGAGCCTCGTCGCCTGTAGACCCCGCTCGGTTAACGTATTGATCATCAAGAGCCGGTCAGAGATGTCGCTCAATATCTCCTGCACCACGAGCGCATCCTCCTGCTCCGCCAACCCGTCCAACAACCCATTCAACGCCGTGGTTTCGCTACTGCCCATGAATCCTCCGCCTCCAAGTGCCCGGAAAAAGCTAATCGCCTCCGGAAACAACTCGGACATGCTCGGATTCCCGAGCACCCCGTCCTCCGCTTCCTCCTCCTCTTCCTCTGGGTCCTCCAACGGCCCCAGCCCACTTGCTCCATCGCCTATCCTCGCCCCGCTCATCTCTTGATCCTGGTCCATTGCACTGATATCTATTGACTGGATCATCTCCTCGTCGTCATCGACCATTGCTTCGCCGCTTATGCCGTCTCCCGGCTCTGTGGCCTTGTCCTTGGTCATCCTCCGGTTTTTCGTCATGGTTCCTTCACCACCCTACCCAAACCCTTGATGGCAACTGGTTATGAGCGCGTGGGAATCGCACCGCCCAAGCAGCTGATACCAGGCTCTTCCCTGGTGTGTGGTGGCTGAAATTTCGCTTGGGCTGTTGGCTTTGTACTGTATATCTGGCATTTTATACGCCACAATGGTGGAAAAGTCAAGCTACAAGTGTTGAAATTACTCAAGGTTCTTACAAAAGTCTTGCTGTTACTTGTAACCAGTCTCACTGTACTATGCCAGTCTCACTGTACTAAACCACTCTCACTGTACTAAACCACTCTCACTGCACTAAACCACTCTCACTATACTATCAAGTAAGAAACTATCATTGCACTTGTCAAATGTGAATTTTCATCAGCTGCATAGCCAAAAAACACGACATTTCCAGATGCTTTCCTTGGATTGTAAATGGGTTCCCAACATACCATTGTATATTGCCATTGTATTGAATATTGTCATTGCCGTATTTAATATTATTAAGTTTGTTAATTATTCCATTGTTGATATTTTCATCGCCATTGTTTCCGCATTGAGTATTTGGCACAAGGCGTATTGTTTAATGTATAGACATCAAAGCCCAAGTCCTTGTGTAAAAATAGAATTTTAATTACCAATCCTTTGGAATTTATAACTCTTTAAATATATACAATTTTTTAAGATTATTTACTGGAATAATAATAATAATATTTATCCAAGGCTGCAGCTCTACTAGGCTCCCAGAGAAGATTTGTACTTTGCCGTCTACGACTGAAGACAGTGCTGCTAAGTAGTCATTGAAAGAAAAATATGTGACAGAGATGAAAAAATTTCATCTGGAGGTTGTAAAAATCTAATTTAATGAGCATTGGAGGAGCATTAGGCTTCCACTTAGATCTTTAGAGGTGACTTGAGCCCTACTGGATAATAAGCTGTGATCTGTAATCTGTAATCTGTTTGTCATCGGATATATTCGATAATACCCTCTTATTTTGGCTTGGATTATCTCTATACAATCCGTTTATACAATACATTTTAGACCCATCTGATCAATTGCTTTGCTACCATTGACCAACCACCATCTATTCTTTGCAAATACTATTCTTTGCAAATACACTCCTTGACTCTTTGTAAATAAGCTCCTTCACCATTTACAAATATACACTCTACCATTTACACTCTACCATTTGAACTCTTACCATTAATACACCCTCTACCTCCCAGTCGTATCAACGCACCTCGCCCGTCCATACACCCGTCGCGTTGGCTCCCGACTGCATAAATAAAATTTTTTCGGAGATGAGATTTGTTATACCATGCCTAAATCCAAGAGAAACAAGGTCGTAAGTTTAACCCAAACCGATAAAAAGGGAAGAGAAAACAAGGAAAGAATATTTGATGAAGTCAGAAGCAATTTAGACAAGTTCCAATATGTATGGCTTTTGAATTTGGAGTCTATCCGTAACAATACTCTCCAGCAAATTCGAGCAGACTGGGAGGGCTCAAAGTTGCTCATGGGCAAGCAAAAGGTGTTGCAAAAGTCTCTCGGGGAAACAATAGAAGAAGAATACAAGGAAAATATATCCCAATTGTCAAAAATATTTGAGGGTGTCGTCGGGATCTTGTTCACCGACGAGAAGCCAGACGTGGTGCAGTCGTACTTTAATAGCTTTTCCAAGACAGATTTTGCACGGGCAAACACAAAGTCGCCTATAGATTTTACCATTCCAAGCGGCGTGGTATATAGTAGAGGAGGACAGGTTCCAGAGGAAGATGATGTGGTTATGCCACACACCATGGAGCCACAAATGAGAAACCAATATAAGATTCCAACCAAGATGAAGGCTGGAAAGGTGTTTTTGGAGAACGAGTACCCTGTTTGTGTAAAAGGGGAGACTTTGGACGTTCGGAAGGCGTCGATTTTGAGACATTTTGGTATAGCGTGTGCGGAATTTAAAGTGAAGTTATTGGGATATTATGATAACAATAGTAATAACATTGAGAAATTGAGTTAAGTGCATATATTAGCTGAAGAGAAAATTTATTGAAAAAGCATGTAGCATGACGTCGTTAAGTAGTAAGCAGGAATCAGTTTATAGCCTTGATGATCGCACCCTCATATGTGATCTGGTCGAGGGGAAACATCGTATACTTACTTTGCAAAAGCCTAGTAGTTTTGACACTTGTTTGTGTTTTAGACTTGTCGGGACTGTTGCAAAGTAACACTCCTACTCCGGTTTGGTATTCCAAGTCAATGTCCACCACACGAAGCAAATCGCCTTTGGTCAATTCACTCACAGAATTTATCACGACTACAACCGTACCTATTCCAATGAAATTGCTGCTATTGTGATCCTTGAACGACTTTTCGTTAGAGTATTTTAGAAGCAGGTTTGACAGTGCCATGTTACTAACCGTTTTAGTACATGGTGACTGATCCAAGGACTGAATTTGCTGATATCCTTGTTTTTCAATTGATAGATTATTGAAACTGTAGCATTTCCACCAGAGCATGGTAAACAAGAACATTAACAATACCAAACCCAGGGTGATGAGCAAGACAGATACAATGACCACGGCATTGGTGACGTCTCGTTTACTGAGTTGTCGCAGATCCAAGTCTGAAGTAATTCCATATACTGTTACTAAAGTTTGGTTTACCATGTGAGCAATCAACGGCATTGCGATACGATGCAAACGATTGTTGCTGGTTTTTTATATACGCTACATCGGAAATGTAGGATCGGAATTAGAGTTTCCAAGAGTGACTACACGGTCGGAAAGCCTGGAATCTATGCACAAATTGCCACCAATTGAGTCGGGCTGTCGTTTCTACGATAATTCTAGTATGTGATGTGTATTGTCTTTTTATTGTTGACTGGTGCAATGTGGTTGCGCATGGTCAACATGCATGGGTTATGGAACTATAAGTAGAATAACTACAATAGCTACAATAGAAAATTTTGGAGAATGCAATTATAATAGAATTGCTAAAAGAGTCAGAAGTGTAAAAAGTGCTATTAATGCCATTTACGTACACTTGATCCATGTCTTGTTACTTTCATTGTCACCACATACGACCCGTATATAGGAGACTCCATTATTGATGATTATCGCTGTAGCAAATTGACCCAAATTAATTCAAGTTTATTTACATTGTCTATTCAGTCGCATTTCTTGGATGTATGAGTCTGAGCTTATTCAGTTCCGGCAGATCCATAGCATGCCAATAGGCGCATATAGATTTAGAAAGGCAATTAAGCTTTGGGAATTGATGTAATATAAATTCACAATGGTCTTTTTCCTAATTGCTATCCTTGCCTTTTATTATTCTTGCTTAATCTTTGTTTAATCTTTACTTGTTTAATCTTTACTTGTTTAGTCTCATTCAATCTTTACTTATTCAATCTTATCCAACCTTCACTATCATCTTCACTATCAACCTCACTACCATCTCCACTTCAATTCTCTACAGTATCCTCGTGAATATGAATTATCCTATTTAATGGTGCTCGGCCTTCACATCCTCAACAACAAACCAGTCCTCGCCATAACTCTCAGACCCAGCCTCAGTACTGTGGCTCTCAGTCTCAACCTCGGTAGCCTCGTAGGCAGCAATGTCAGTGGTAATGTCGCCCTCAACTTCTGGAGCCTTTGGAGCAACTGGCAACTTCCATGGCTTGGTAGCAGAGGCAGCTTCCTCAGCGCTCACTGGAGTTGGCTTGAAGCTCTTCAACTCGGAGACGTACAAGTCAGAAATGATATTTCTTCTAGCTGGAATTGAACTGAAGGCTCTGGTGGAGACCTTTGTAAACTAACGTTAGTATGGAACCGGCCCAAACCAAGACAGCTGTGGACTTGACGCCCATTGCGAAATCCACCTTGGCAAAAACTGGATAGATACCTACAGCTGCTCTTCTCACTGCTTGAAACATCATGTACAATATTTTGCAACTACAGAGAATAATCGACACCCAAAATCACAAGTCACATTACCCGGCCCATGGCATTTACCGGTCGTTGATTCGCCCACGCGTGGAAAAAAAATATTTCAAGGGGGGTGCATGCGCCCTACAACATCTCTTACTCTACTTTACCTTAAAAGTATATAATTATTAAACTACGCCGTGTAGGTTGATAAGGGAGCCGGGTAAGAAACAGAGGAGCCACCAGGGACTTCTCTTACAAATCCTCGTCCTCATCTGGCAATGGCAAAGCAGCGGCACTTTCCATTTCTTGTTTGTATTGTTCCATCAAGTTGCTGTCGACTTGAACTTCTGGTGGAGCCAATGCTGGGGCGGCGACAAACTCCAATTGAGCGTTACCACCCAACTTTCTGGCCAACCACAAGAATGGCTTTTCGAAATTGTAGTTGGACTTGGCGGAAATGTCGTAGTATTGCAAGTTCTTCTTTCTGTGGAAGGTGATGGTCTTGGCCTTGACCTTTCTCTCCTTGACATCGACCTTGTTACCACACAACACAATTGGGATGTTCTCACAGACTCTGACCAAGTCTCTGTACCAGTTTGGCACGTTTCTGTAGGTGATTCTGGAGGTGACGTCGAACATGATGATACCACATTGACCGTTGATGTAGTAACCATCTCTAAGTCCACCGAGCTTCTCTTGACCGGCGGTGTCCCAGACGTCGAATTTGATTTCACCAAAGTTTGTGGTGAAGGTGAGAGGGTGGACTTCGACACCCAAAGTGGCAATGTACTTTTTCTCAAACTCACCAGTCAAGTGACGCTTGACAAAAGTGGTCTTGGGAGTTAGTAATTGAGCTAGAGTGGCTTGAAAAAGTTGTACTTACCTTACCGGTACCACCGTCACCGACTAAGACTAATTTGAAGGTAGGGACGTTTGATTGTTCAGCCATGACTATAATATATGTTTATAGAGTGAAGCTAGATGAAAAAGGGAGTAGAAAAATTTTAAAAAGGTAGCAAACGTAAACATTACCCGGCCGTCACATTACCCGAGTGAGTCGGAGGGAAATAAATGGGATATTTGAGGAGTAGGTGTATGGATATTGGGTGAGGTGATTTGTTGGTGGATAATGTGGATAAGTAGGTAGTGTGGGTAGTGTGTGGGTATACAAGTGAATGGACTGGGTGCAACTGGTGAGTGCAGGATGAATATGGAAGTTGGGATTGATCGAGTGTTGTGTTAGTGGTGGGTATTACTGTGGTGGGAATATATATGGGAGTATATGGGAGAATATGGGGGAATATGGGAGTATATGGGAGTATATGGGAGTATATATGGGAATATATATGGTAGGTTGAATTGGTGCAGAATGCACTTGGGATGTACTGTAGAAATGTCCAAGTGGTATAAATATTGGATATGCAATACTGAATATGGATATGGAATATACTAGATATTAAATATGCTGGTACCAAATATACTGATCTAATATATTGATCTAATATATTGATCTAATATATTAATCTAATATACTACTATATACTACTATATACTACTACTATATACTGTCCACAAATATATCCACCAAATATACCCACCTAATATACCCACCAAATATATCCACATCACTGTACACTAATACTGTATACTTCCAATACAGAACACGGTATACCTGCCAATTTCACAGCACTAGGCGTATTGCATGGTGTAGTAATGTAAACACACAATGTGCTGGTGTATTGGTGTGGAAGCCCTACAGCTTTTCAAACAGAAATGTTTCATTGGGCGCATGCAAAAACTGTAATTTCACCGTGGAATCACGGCCGAAAACACAATGAGCATTGGCAGATTGCAACTTGGCCAAGGGATTCTCCACTGGCAACTGGCAATGCATGGTTGGCACATGTCAGCAAACAGCTCGTGTGGAAATGTGTCAATACCTGTAGAAACACAACCCAGAGGCGGTCCCTGGGCAGATTGTAGATGTTTCACCTGGAAAGGCCTAGACCGTCCCCCCCCTGGGGTGTGCCCGAGACATGTGGGTGGGAATCCAAGGAGACGGATATTTGCAACCAAGCAAATTCACGGAGCTTGACACTAGAATAGAAGTGCAAAATACATTGGGCCTCACTGACTGGACTAGGGCTTTTTTTTTTTTCGTTATATTGATTTGTTACTATTGAATTTTTTCCGCTTGATTTACCATGGAGTCCTTGGCCAGCAATCTCGAGGCAGGGCCCGAGGGCATCACGCCAATCATCACCAACCAACAGCCAGAGAACTTTCTCACGACGTTCCCGATCCCGAATCCGCCCTCTGCCACCGCTGCGACGTCGCTGACCCCTCCAAAGACCCTCTGGATGGGCGACATCGACCCGTATTCCGACGAGGACACCATCACCAAGACCTGGCAGGCCGTGGGCAAAAGCGTACTTGTGAAGCTCATCAAGGCAAAAAAGGGCTCGCCCGCAGCCACGTTGAACACCGGCCATGCCGGCTACTGCTTCATCGAGTTCCCGTCGCATGAGGACGCGAAGTTGGCACTCTCGTTGAACGGCAACAAGATCCCCAACTCGCCCAACCGCGTGTTCCGCCTCAACTGGGCATCCTCCGCGACCCTCAGTGCCCCGATCCAGCAGTCCCCCGAGTATTCGCTCTTTGTCGGCGACTTGGCTCCAACCACCACCGAGGCACACTTGTTGGCCATTTTCCAGCAGAACTTCAAGACCGTCAAGACCGTCCGCGTGATGACCGACCCAACCACCGGGGCGTCCCGCTGCTTTGGCTTTGTCCGCTTTCTGGACGAGCTCGAGCGGCGTGAGGCTCTTGTCAAGATGCAAGGCGTGTGGTGTGCTGGTCGACCCATCCGAGTTGCCCTTGCGACCCCGCGCAACTCCAACGTGTCCAACCTCAACAATGCCGCCGCCGCGTCGTTGCTCAGTCCAGGGTTTGGCCAGGACATGATGCTCTACAACATGTACCCATACTACGGGTCAAACTACTACGACGCCACCAACACCACGGTATTTATAGGCGGGCTCAGCAGCAACGTGTCTGAGTCGACGTTGCTTGCGCTTTTCCAGCCCTACGGCGCGATTCTCAACGTGAAAATCCCCCCGGGAAAGGGCTGCGGGTTCATCAAGTTCAGCACCCGCAAGGACGCCGAATCCGCGATCCACGGCATGCAGGGCTTTGCCATTGGCGACAGCCGTGTCCGGCTCAGCTGGGGCCGGTCCCAGAGCCAGGCCCGGTCGTACAACCCCGAGTTCTACCGCGAGCCTGAGCTTATGTCTGCGCCTGGTGAGGCATATGTCTATGGGGGGTATCCAGAGTACTACCGGCAGTATCCTAGCTTTCCGTACGGTTACTCGGACCGGGCCGAGGGTGAGGTGAATGACGAGAAGTTGAATGAGATGTATCATGCCGCAGCAGCTGGGAAGTTGGATGCTTTGAATTGAGTTGGCGACGGGAGTTGTTGATGGACGCTTTATAGGGAATTCATGTATAGGTAGGTGGTTGTAGTATTTGTATGAGGATTATACAAGGATTATCCAGATTGTGCAACGTTTTGTATGAGGATTATCCAGATTGTGCAACGTTTTGTATGAGGATTATCAAGATTGTTCAACAGTATCAAGATTGTTCAACAGTATCAAGATTGTTCAACAGTATCAAGATTGTTCAATAGTATCAAGATTGTTCAACGGTATCAAGATTGTTCAACGGTCATCAAGATTATACATCGGCCATCAGGGATTATCCTAGGATTATATATACCACTATTTATTCTACCGCGTATTTCAATTTTACTTGGAATTTCTATACCAATTTCTATTCTACCACGTATAGCAATTTTTACTAATTATTTCTATACCAGTTTCTATTCTACAACGTATAACAATTTTTACTAATTATTTCTACACCAATTTCTATTCTACCACGTATACCAATTTACCAAGTATTTCCATACCACACATTTCTATACCATTCTACCACGTATACCAGGTTAATTTGAAATCATGCAAATGCACATGGATACACTCACCAGCAATGGAAATTTGCAAGTGCCTATACGCTTATACCTTGAACAACAACTTTAATTCAAATCATCGTACGAAACAATGCTCTAGTGGCCTCGAGAGCACCTTGCGAGACTAGCCAACTACCAGCGGCCAACTCTTGCCTCATACAACCATGACCGTTCAATGCCAAAGCCAACCCTAAAATCATTACCGTGAGACATTTACAAACTGATGGAAATTTATAGTCAACTGCATCAATTGCAAGTTAATACATTGCAAGTTTACATCTGGCAGAACTTGAAATGTAGGACGTATGTCACTAGGAGAGGTACAATGCTCAGTGTGACCTAGGTTAATCAATGTCTAAGATGATGAATGGCATATGTGTTTGTCGTGGACTGTCATGGAATTGTCATGGCAATGGCTTTGAGATGGATTTATGCACCTATCCAATGTGCTTTACAATAAACTTTACAATCATGGCTTGTCTCAAGGCCTATTTTGTTGCAAGGCGGAAATAGTCAAATCAATACGTTCTACACCCACCAGACATCTGTCACAAGTTGATATTTTTTTACATCCAACAGACAACCTTGTCACAATAGTCAGTATTAGTATTGTCAGTATTAGTATTCTTATATTCTTGCAGTAATATTCCTATTCTTGTATTAGTACAATACTTGGTATTCTACTCTACATAATCACGTGCACAGCGTAAAAAGCTGCGAATTTTTTCAAACCGGCATGTTGCAAACCAGACTCACGGCCAGACAGCTACTCGCAACCAGACAGATATTCACATCCAGACAGATATTTGCCAGGAACGTGTCAAATGTCTCGTCAGAGGTAGCTGCCCCGACTGCCTCTTTGGATACCCCCTCGGAATCCGCTGCGCAAAACGTGTCTCCAGAGACGCTCCACCAGTATGCGGTGGAGGTGCTCAACCAGGCCACCAACATGCCTGAAAACAAGGACAGCTTGTCATCCGAGCGTTCAGAGGAGCTCAATGAGTCGATGCGGCTGTTTTTGCGCGACTTTGTCGGAAGCAAGTCCAAGTTCACCGAGGTCGATCTGCTGGCATCCGACTACAGCAGCTACGCCAAGTATCCGTACTTGAAGAAATCGGCACACAACGAGCCGTACACCGACCAGGAGTTGCATTTGCGCCAGATCCACCACGCCCGGACATCGGCTGCGCTTGGTTCGACCGTCAGCAGCGACATATACTTCCCGTACCGCGACATTTCGTCGCCAGTCGACTACAAAGACGTCACCGTGGAATCGCTTCTTGCTGCCGGAGCACATCTTGGCCATGCCAAGGCCAATTACCGGAGCTCGACACAGCCTTACCTCACTGGAGAGTACAAGGGCGTGCATATCTTCGACTTGGAGCAGACCGTGACCCATCTCAAACGGGCTGCGCGGGTCGTGGAGGGCGTGGCTGAAAAAGGCGGCTTGGTGGTGTTTGTCGGGACCCGTCCGGGACAGCGCCGGGCGATTGAGAAGGCGGCTCAGCGCACAGGCGGATACTATGTCTCGGAGCGGTGGATCCCAGGGACCATCACCAACTGTACCGAGGTGTCCAAGAACTGGGAGCGGTACGAGGTCGATTTGGCCGACGAGCCGACGGGACGCGAGTTGCGGAACCGCGAGACCAATGCCCTTGTCAAGCCAGACTTGATTGTGCTTCTCAACCCAACCGAGAACCGCAATGCGATCCGCGAGGCGTCGCAGTCGCGTATTCCGACAATCGGCATCATCGACTCCGACAGCGAGCCGTCGCTCGTGACGTATGCGATCCCGGCAAACGACGACTCGATTCGCAGTGTCAACTTTCTCTGTGGGGTTTTGGCCAAGGCAGGGCAGTCGGGCAGAGAGAGACGCTTGTTGCGTATGAAGGCATATAAGGAAGAGTTGGCTGGAGTCAAGTTGTAATTGTAAATAGACGACTTTATTGGGTGTAGATGGTGTATCAGGGTGTAGTTTGCAAATTACATGGCCAAGGCAGCTGAAACCAAGACAACTGGAAAGCCTTAGTTGGTCCTTGTATAACTGGAATTAAAACATTGCGAAAGCCGTGTAACTTTCATGGTAATTTCATGTATGGTGGAAGCTCTATGCTTCATCACATCTGGTAAAACACCATGTGTGGTCAATGACTTTTCCAGTGTAAAGACATTGTGTAGTCAAACAAGGTGTTATAAGAGATGACTCGTTTCTTTCTTGAAGCTACCCTATTCCTTGTATACTCCTTGTCCATTTACAATTTCCCATTTTTGCATTGTGCTCGTCTTTATCATCATGTCATTTCTTGCCAAAACGACCATGTTGCAAGATACGAATTGACACCAATGGGTCTAATTGCACCACGAAGGCTGATTCATTTTCTGACTGGAATAGTCATGCAACATTAGCCATTCTACCGACTCGTATACTAGCTACCATTACAGCTTGTTACTGAGTATCAATTAAATAATATATATTTGTATTTAGCCATATTATCTACGAAAAAAACGGCTATTTGACGTGTACATCACTAGAAGCATCCAGGCTGCCTGGGATTAAGACTCTAATTTTGGCAGTTTGAATGTTGATTTGTAGTACTTTCGAGGTGGTGCAAAGACTAGTTGCCCTTGCTGACAGATTGGCAATACTTTTCAAGTGTTTTGCGTATTCTACGGAGGAGTTGGTATTTTACCAATTTGCAATAGAATTCGGGCCAAGAGCTCTAGACAATCAATGGACTGTAATATAAATTAGCCTAGGCAATCAATGGACTGTAATATAAATTAGCCTAGGTAATCAATGGATTGCAGTATAAATTAGCCTAGGCATTCAATGGATTACAATATAAATTACTCTACCAATCAATCTAAATATAAGCTGATTAGACACTGTCTAGCTGATATAACCAACCGTAGCATACCTCTGCAGCATGCTGCGTGGGTATAAACAAACATGGCCAACAAACCCAGCTCCAGACCATCCAAACAGGCATGAGCATCCAAACAGGCATATCCAACACCCCAGAACTCTCCAGCTGCTCCAGGAGGCGAGTGCTTGCGAACCCATATCCAATTGGCGGGTCGAGTTTCCGACCGGGGTCAATGCAGTTCTCCGCATTTTCAATTGCTTATATACCCACGAGGGCGAGAAAAAGAGCACGAGAAAAATGGCATACAACAACATTATCGTAGAGGAGCTTGACAACGGGGTGGTTCTCATCCGGTTGAACCGGCCAAAGAAGTACAACACTCTCAACCGGGGGCTCACCGAGGAGTTGCACACCGAGCTACAGCGACTCCTGGCCGATCAGGACCGGTACGGGTGTGTGGTGTTGACTGGGAACGAGTCGGTGTTTTGTGCTGGGGCCGACATCAGCGAGTTGAAAAAGGCGAGTTCCGACTCGTCGGCGGCGACTCTGTGGGCCCAGAACCTTGCTGGGGTGAAAATCCCGGTGATTGCTGCGGTGGACGGCTTCTGCTTGGGTGGAGGATGTGAGTTGGCGATGCTCTGTGACATTATATATGCCACGCGCGACGCGATTTTCGGGCAGCCGGAGATCAAGATCGGGGTGATTCCAGGCGGAGGAGGTACTCAACGGTTGCCGATTGCCATTGGCAAGTCGCGGGCGACCGAGCTTATTCTTACTGGGGATACGTTCAGTGCCGAGGACGCGGAGAAGTGGGGGCTTGTGTCGAAGTTGTTTGACGACAACGAGGAGTTGCTTGAGGCGGCGATCAAGACTGCGGAGAAGATCAGCAAGGGCCCACGGGAGGCTGTTGCTGTCGCCAAGCAGGCGGTGCTGCGAAGCTACAATGTTCCGCTTGGCCAAGGGACGGTGGAGGAAGCGGAGCTTTTTGTTGGGTTGCTCAGCAGTGAGGACAAGGAGGAAGGCATGAGTGCTTTTTTTGAAAAGCGACGGCCTACCTGGAGATGGCGCAAGGCTAAGTTGTAGGTGGATAGTGATGAGTATATGGTGTGAGAGGGATGTAGGGTGAGGTGGATATAAGATGTGGGTGTAAATGAGAAGTGAGACGTGGGATGTGAGTGAGATGTGAATAAGTTGCGAGGAGTATATGGTGTAAGATTTGAGAAAGTCGTAAGTAAAATATGAGAAAGTTGTAAGTTGTAAGTAAGTTGTAAGTTGTAAGTTGTAAGTAAGTTGTAAGTTATAAGTAAATTGTAAGTAAGTTGTAAGTAAGTTGTAAGTATGTTATAAGTTGTGAATAATTATAAGCAAATTATAAGTTGTAAGCTATCGTCAATTATAACCTGCTGCCAGATGTAGTTAATTGTAGTTAGTTGTCGTAGTTGTAGTTAGTTGTAGATCTTACCACCAGACTAAGCAACCCACTGCATACTAGCTCAGTGTACCGTAATCTGTAGCCCGCTCGTATATACATCACGTGACAACAAAAAGTTGGTGAAACAGACCGACTGGCACAAGGACTACAGGCAGCATGAGTAAGCCAACGAATTTGTTGAAAAAGTACAAGCTTGTGTTTCTTGGCGAACAGGGCGTGGGGAAGACGTCGCTCATCACGCGGTTCATGTACGACAAGTTCTCATCGCAGTATGCCGCCACCATCGGAATCGACTTCCTCTCCAAGACCATGTACTTGGACGACAAGACAATACGCCTCCAGTTATGGGATACCGCGGGCCAGGAACGGTTCCGCTCGTTGATCCCGTCATACATGCGCGATTCAAACGTCGCCGTGGTGGTGTACGATGTTTCACTGAAGAAGTCGTTTGAGTCCATTGACAAGTGGATCGAAGACGTCAAGTTGGAGCGCGGATCCAACGTGATAATAGCAGTGGTGGGCAACAAGAACGACTTGAATGACAAGCGGGAGGTTACTACCGACGAGGCGGAGTTGAAGGCAAAGAAGCTTGGGGCGTCGATATTCTTTGAGACCAGTACCAAGACGGGCCACAATGTGAAGCTCTTGTTCCGGAAGATTGCCCAGCTATTGCCTGAGTTTGAGGACGGCGGATATAACGAGCCGGAGGCAAGCGAGGTGATTGAGGTGACGGCTGATGATGTTCAGGAGGGAGGATGCCAGTGTTAGATGCTGGTGGATGAAATGGTGGTGGAGATATATAACCCAGTGGAGGGAGCTCACTGGTAGAATCAACAGAACTTACTAGTGTGCTTACTGGCAGAATAGAATAGAGCTTACTGGTACAAGTTCAATTTTCTATTAGACATAGAGAAGATGCTCATTTTATAGTGAAACACGCAAAGCAGCGAAAGTGCCCACAGCAAGCGCACCGGAGCCTATCTAGAAAATCCTTAAGTAGCCCTTTTTTACTCTTGTTGTAGCTCCAGCAATGATGGCATTCCCAGTACTCTTGCTTCTGCCGTCGGCTAAGTGCCGTCATTTGATCTCTTGTCTCCCAGCTGAACATTACCATACACAATTAACCAGATTGCCCTACACATTCTTTATACCATATTCCATGGTACATGTGTATCCTATACGTTCTTTATATCATATTACATGTGCATCCTACACATTCTTTATATCACATTACATGTATACCCTACGATCCTTTATACCATATTACATATACACCCTACAATTCTTTATTCCATATTACATATACACCCTACAATCCTTTATTTCATATTACATGTACACCCTACAATCCTTTATACCATATTACATGTACACCCTACGATCCTTTATACCATCATATCTACATGTATGCAATATCTTGGCATCTGCATGGGTGATGCTCCCATTTCTAAATGCACAATCTACATTGACTGACAGATCCTCTCGCCAATATCTCGACCAACCCAGTCCATATCCCGATGCGTGAAATTGCTCTTCACATGCCCTTTGGATTCGCTGCGCGGCCTCATTGTCGCTTGTAGTCAGACCAATGCGCGACTTGACACAAAAAAGCACTATTTAAACCAGGCGCCAGCTGGGTTTCGCCATGTCGCTTGAATTCTCCCGCTCAAACGAGTACCAGAGATATAAATCCACCCACTCAAACGAATACCAAAGATATAAATCCACCCACTCAAATGAATACCAAAGATATAAATCCCAGCTGATTGCAATCCATCCCCAGTTGCAATACGCTCCCGAGGACTGGTTCATCCATAGGTTCCATAGACTACTCGAGTCCAGACGGAATAGGCAGCCCAGCGACATTGGGCAGTACTTTGAACGACCTCAGAAGGAGCCCTGGAAAATAAGGCTCCTGAGGTATATATTGGAAATAGACGACAAGCCAACAGTCTGGCGACCAAAGAGGCACCGTTTCAGCCCAAGATTTGGTCCACAGAACATGCCGGCAATGTACTTTTGGCCCCACGAAGACCCATATTACCTGTGATTTATCGGTGAATAGCCACCTTGATTTATCAGTGAATATCCATCTCGACTTATCGTGAATATCTACCTCGATTCATCATGAATATCCACCTTGATTCATCATAATGTGATTCATATGCTATTTATGCTATACCATATACGTTGCTAATGTATTGTAGCAGCATTCACACACGCCGCAATTCCCGCACCATTGATGGAGCTATCCTCCACACAATACAAATTATATACATAACCAGGATCAATGGCCACCAACCACTTCTCCAACGCCTCTCGATAGAACCGAAAGTGCTCAAGCACCGAGCCAACATACCCAATGTTGATACACTTGCAAGCCAGCTTGAACTTCCGCATACTGACAATTAAACAGGCCATCACAATAGCACCGCGCTCGACAACCGCTTCAATGATATCCCGCACAGCCTGCACTTCCCAGGACTTTGCTTCAGCTCCAAAGACGTCCTTATACGACCGCAGACCATGGTACAAGTCCACGCACATTTCCCCAGTGAAATAGTCGTACTTGTGGTCCCATTGCTTGGTCACGCTTCGGCCATCAAAGAGTACCCGCTTGTCTATTAAATCAGCTACTGCCAACCGGACAAGCTCCGAAAAGTACCGGCCAGAAGTCAAAAACTCAACGGGCTGGAACAAATTGCTAGGGTCGTTCTGCATGTAGGCATTGCAGACTTTGGCATTGGCCCACCCTGGATGGACCATGGCATCGTACTTGGTCACATGGTCCCGTAGACACTCGCCATAAAAGCTTGATTCTACATTAACCAACAACGTCTGGCCAAGCTCGTTGACTCGGCACGTTTTTTTCTTCTCGGGATCAATGCTAAACTCACTTGGAGAAATGCTGGTGCACATATTTGTCCCGGTTCCTAGCACAAGGCCGAATTCCGTGCGACCGGTAAGGTACTTGCTGGCGATATAAACGGCAACGGTATCGTTGATAATAGAGCAGATGGTCAACTTGAGCCCGTTGGCAGCACACGACTCTTCAAACAACTGCTTAAGTGACACATTTTCCAAGTCCTTGTCCAACAGGTACCCTTTCCCGCACTCGTTAATGATCCCGTCGTCAAGAGCAGTTTGCACCAACGGGAAGCTCCAAGTCACACCGGCGACAAGGGAATCTCCACAAAACAGCGGGGGAATCACCGACGAAATTCTCGCAGCTATCCAGTCAAAGAACCCTCGGGTGATGTGCTTCCTGGAATCAGGGATGCAGAAAGACCCTGACTGGATCACCCGAACAGCACCTCCGAGCTTCAACAACGAAGCTCTTAGAGTAGAGCCTCCAATATCTATAGCAACACAGATACCGGATTCATGGCCCAGTGGCTGATAGTTAAATGTAGGAAGCATAGATATGCTGGAGCACTCCAAGGCTTGCTTGAAGTGGCATATAAGACTGGCCTGAAGAAGATTTATAATACTCAGATCATTTTTAAGCTGCGAAAACAGCTCAACTACATTCAAGACCTCCAGATCAACACCGAAAGTCATTTGATGGGTAATATGAAATGTGTCGTGAGACACGATGCACCCTCACGTGTCAACGTACAATGATATGCACATGGCCGCGCATATCATGGAATCATTGTACATTGAGACTTTTCAGTTTCGCGACGCGACCATGGATGTTCCCCAGTTTGAGCTAAACTTTGGCTCGTCCATTCTCCAGGGCCACAAAAATGAGCCCGAGGCTCCCAAGGCGTTGGAGAAGAGCCACGAAGAAAAAGCCCCGGAATTCCGCGAGCCAAAGGCACAAGTGCCCAGCTTCCCAGTGTTTGGCGATTCAAAGCTGGTGAGGCTCTCGGATGGAACAGTGATACGCCTCCAGAAAAAGACCAGCAGCATTCTCCAAAAGACAAAGTCTCCCAAGACGTTTGGCGTGGACATTCAGAGGTTGTACAAGGAATTGGAAAAGGAGCAGAGCACCACGAAGCCAAAGAAGCGTAAGACAAGGTCTGCTGGCAAGCTCTGGGTAGAAAAATGGCGTCCGCACAATTTCACGGATCTCGTGGGAAACGAGCGTGCGAACCGTTATGCCATGCGGTGGTTACGACACTGGTCCACTGCGGTATTTGGCGAGGATATTAGCCGGGAAGTGAGCGAGTTGAAGGGCTACAAGAGGGAAGAGAACGTTGAGATCGATCCGTTCAACCGGCCGTTCAAGAAGATTCTTCTTCTCCACGGTCCTCCGGGAGTCGGCAAGACCAGCATGGCGCATTTGATTACCAAACTTCTCAAGTACGACACCATTGAGATCAACGCCAGTGACGAAAGGGCCGGGCAGCACGTGCGGGATAAGATATATAGTGCGTTGGACAACCACACGTTTTCCGGCCGGCCTGCGTGTGTGATTGCCGACGAAATCGACGGGGGTGCGGAAAATGGATTTATCAAGACGTTGGTGGACTTGGTGTACAAGGATGTGCGGGCCACGAAGAACATTGTGAACAAGCGGCCCGGGAAGAATGACCGGCTATTGCTTCGGCCCATCATTGCCATATGCAATGATCTCTATTCGCCTGTGCTTGAGAAGTTGCGGCCACACTGCGAGATCATTGCCTTTAAGCCGATTCCTGCGACGGCAATCAAGGAAAAGTTGCAGTTTATATGCGAGCAGGAACGGTTGCAGATAAGTCAAAAGGGATTGCAGCAGGTGGTTGTTTTGGGGAACTCGGATATCCGCAGCTGTTTGAACCTCCTTCAGTTTGACGGCGACAGGTTGAGCGAAGATATCGACACCAACCGGTTAAAGGACTTGAACTACAACTGGTTTGAGCTCGTCGAACGAGTGTTCCGCTTGAACCTACACGAGTCCAAGAGCACCACGTTTTCAAAATTGCAAAAGAATCTTGTGGGTAGTGGCTCCATCGAGAAGATTGTCAACGGGTGCTTTCAAAAGTACCATGAGAACGTTTACGAGGATCCCGAGCTACTTATCAAGTCGGACGCCGTCGGGAACTGGCTCTACTTTTACGACATGATGCTCAGCAACAAGTACCAACAGAACTCAGACCTTGGGGGATACTGCAATCTCGTGCCGTTGAAGTTCTACAACTTGTTTGCCGAGGCCAAGAAGACGCGGCTGTCACGGTCAAATGCCGCGTGGGAGAACCACGAGTTGTACAAGGCGAACTTTGACATTTGCCAGCGGACGCTCAACAATGCCAAGGCCAGGGCCTCGACGTTTACGCTTCTCAACAAGAAGCTGCACATGGCCACTGAGATTCTTCCGATTATCAACAACTACATCTTCAACCCTCATCTTCTGGCGCAGAACAAGGTGCTTCTAACCAACTCTGGTGATAAATGGAAGGTGAGCCACTTGGTTGAGTTGATGAAGGACCTCAACTTTACCATTGAGCGACAGGACTCGGGGCAGCATTACGACGGGTTGATTTTGCTTCCTGCGCTCGACTCGATTACGCTATTTCAGGAGACGAGCATCTACAACTCGACCGACAACAAGCGGCAGCAGTTGCTTCGGTACTTGAACTATGAATTGGAGCGGCAGAAGCAGCCTCTGTTGAAGCGCAAGTTGCCTGAACTTGAGCCTGAAGACAGTAAAGTGGCCAAGAACAATGGGTCGGTGGACTTTTTCAAGTCGTCGTATGCTACGCTCCAGACCCAAGAGGCGTTGGTGAACCAAGAGGATTTGAAAGTGTGGGTGAAGTACCACGAGGGGTTTTCGAATGCGGTGAGAAAGAATGTTTCGTGGGGGGATTTGTGGGG
Source organism: Saccharomycopsis phalli (assembly GCA_020342235.1). Classification (NCBI taxonomy): domain Eukaryota; kingdom Fungi; phylum Ascomycota; class Saccharomycetes; order Ascoideales; family Saccharomycopsidaceae; genus Saccharomycopsis; species Saccharomycopsis phalli. Next base: position 1,969,504 of record CP073214.1, read on the forward strand.
GATGGGTAACTGAAGGGAGGAGAGAGAGAGAGAGATGCCAAGGAATGATGAGGTGTTGTCAAGGAGTGAAGAGGTATCATAGGGTGTTGTATATTATATTATAGAGCATTAAGGTAAAGAAATGTAGAAACCGGAATTATAGGATTAACATAGGAACAGAAATTATAGGAACAGGAATTATTGGATTAAGCATAGGATCATGAGGCACAGCAACAGGAAACACGATCAACATGTTACTACACCGTGCACCTCATCACGTCTTGCATACCACCAGCATTGCCATGGATCAATATTCAATCCACAACTTGAAATATGCACCGCTCAAACAGAGGGCAACTGAACAAATCGCTGATCCTGAGTATACTTTTCTGTGGCCCCCAAGGTGCTTACACCCCTGGGCTGGCAAAGCCCCAAGCACAAGTTGAGGAAAACATTGCCCAGATTGAACGGATTGGATGTCCAGGTGGAGCTGAAAAAGTCGCGCACCGAAGTGAGCCGTGCGCCATTGAGAAACTCTCTGGTCTTCATGTTGACACAGTTGAGATACACATGGTAGACAAGGAGCAACGACGGATAGAGGATCAAGATGTGGGTGTAGACGGTGACGAAAAACACGCCTGGGTGGGTGCGGATCAGGGCCGCTAGCAGCATGGGCTGGTGCCGGAGAAGATAGTACAGGAGCACGTTCCCATAGAGACAGGTGCCAAATGCCATGAAGATGAAGCTGAAGAAGTAGACGTAGTTGCGGAGCCCGACACAGTTGTTCAACCAGACGCAGTGGTGGTCGAGGTCTGTGACGCAAGCCTGGCAGATGCCGCAATGGGACATCCGTGGCGGACGCCAGATGCGACAGGTCCGGCAGTACTTGATGTCGACGGCCTGTTTTACATTAGCCACGGGAAGCGAGATCGTGCTGCAGTACTCTGCGGGAATCTTGAACGGATTGTCGGTGACACCGATGTTTCTTGGCACAACGCCCGGATCGGTGGTGGCGGCTTTGTAGAAGGACATGAAGCAATGGAGCCAGAGGTACTCAAATATGATCACCACTGCGGGCGACAAGTTGTGCCACAACCACTTTGCGAGAAACACGTTGAAAAGGATCCCGGGCGACACGATAAACAACACGGTGGCCACGACAAACGGCCTGCGGACGGTTCTGATGGTCCTGGCTCTCCCACCAAAGCAAAAGACGTAGTTGAACACCGCCAACCGTTGGTAGTTCTGGGCAGCATGATGCGCATTTGCCGGGGTCTCGGGCTCGGGCACCGTCACAAGCCACGACCTTATCCTCCGCTCGTGCGGAGCTGCTTCTGTGGGCTGCTGGACGGGAAGAAGCGGCGCCATATGGTGGAAAATCACCCAAGCATTTTGAAATACACTCCCACAGTACAGGACCCGGCTGCAAGGGTAACTCGCCAGGGCACGCAACCCGGGCAGGTGTAGATGGGAGTGGAAGTGGAGGAGCAGCAATGGACAAGGTCAAACAGGTGTTGGCGGAGTACAGCAGTGTGGATGATTTGAAGAGCGGGGTGTTGTCGGGCAGCTACGGCGACGACAAGCCGAGCTTCTCGCGCTGTTTCTTGTGGAAGTGTATATTTCTCGTCAAGACTCTTGACGTCGATGCCTGGGAGGCCAGCTTGGAGGCGTCGCGGAGCACGTTTGCGTTTCTCAAGAGCCAGTACCGCGCGCCGTTTGAGATCCTTGACGTTCATTCGCCGTACTACGAGGCTCCAAGTCCTGGTTTGGCACCCGCAACTAGCGACCCATTGCTAAACGATACCCGAGACGTGGAGTACAGCGAACTCAACACGATCATCTTGGACATGGAGCGGATATTTCCCGGGCTTGTGGAGTTGCAGGACCTCGCAGTGAAGAAGTCGTTGGTCGAGTTGCTATTCATTTGGTACAACTTGAACCAGGACATTCGCTACCGGCAGGGCATGCACGAAATTGTGGCCTTGATTTACTTGCTCATCAGCCGGGAGTCGTTCACACGGCCCGACAGGTTGTGTGACCGCGACAGCAAGATATTTGAGATCTTCAACCAGGACGCAGTGCTTGCTGACACCTTCCACATCTTCACGATGTTCATGATCAACACCCAGGCGTCGTTCTACACCGAGACCAATTTGCTAGCAAACTGCGAGCAGTTCAATGGGTTGCTCAGGGAGTTTGACCCGGACTTGTACCGGTACTTGATTGAAAAGCTCGAGTTGGAGTCCCAGATCTGGTTGATCCGCTGGTACCGCTTATTGTTGGTGCGCGAGTTGAATATCCCCTTGACGTTGCCGCTCTGGGACAAGTTGATCAGCTTCCAGAAGATCAAAAGCTTTGACAATTTGAGTAGTAATCATGACTTTAACTGCATCATCTCAATCGTCATCTTGATTCTCTTGTTGCGCATCAAAAAGAACATCCTACTTGACTGCCACGACTATGGCGACGTGCTCAAGTTGATGCTAAATTACCCAATCAACAGCGTGTTCCGCGACCCAAGCCTCACCAAGAAAATCGGACCGGACTTTGACATTGCAAAAGGCTTGCCAGAGTCGTTGATGCGCCAGGTGTCGGACATTTTCAGCGACGCAGTGTTGGTGTTTAATTCGCGCAAGAATATGGCGCGGATCGGCAAATTCTTGAACGAGAAGCACAACAAGGAGTTGGTGAACTTGTGTGAGAGGCAGAAATTGGACAGTGTCGTTGACGACCGGACCTTGGAGAAGCTACGGTTTGAGAATCGCTTGAGGCAACGGGTTCAGCAGATGTTGCACAAGGCATAGCATTATAGCATAGTATTTAATTGAATGTATTGAGCTGCAATTCGTGGTTGAGCTGTAATTATTGAATATTGAGCTGTAATTATTGAATATTGAGCTGTAATTATTGAATATTGAGCTGTAATTATTGAATATTGAGCTGTAATTATTGAATATTGAGCCGCAATTCATGGTTGAGCTGTACTTATTAAATGTATTTTTGCATGGTCAGAAGAGTCTTGCCAAGGGATACATACGTTGGATGGGATTTACACTGGCTGCAAGCTTCTATCAAAGGCATGGCGTAATCAAGTATATTTCTTCTACAGAATGAGTCCAGGTATTTTGGCATTGTCAAGAAATTGGCTGATTACCAACTGGTATATTTCTATTACAGTGTTTGTATATTAGTACCTTGGTTAATACAGTGTATCTGTTATATAGGACATTATAGGACAATGCGTATATCGTCAATACATACCATCAATCATATCATCAAAAATACCGTAAATTCATACCATCAAAAATACCATAAATTCATACCATCAAACAAACCATAAATTCATGCCATATTCATGCCATATTCACACCATATTCATGCCATATTCATACTTCCCATTGTAGTCGCTATGCATGGTACACGCGTAAAAATATTTGTTGGAGACGTCTCAATCTAGTAATGAGAAAACTGGATTCGCGCAAAAGACCATTGGACCTGAAACAGAGCACCTTGGCTGGCTTTTTCAGCGTCAAGAAACCAAAAGCCGCAAAAATATCTGGCAATGTTAGCCAAAGGAGCTATATCAGCATCGGCCGGAAAGACAAGGAACCAGACCATGAACAAGACGATGTGGTGATTGTGGGCGAACAGACCGTCAAGCCAGTGGCTCTGGAGCATTTCAAGTACCTTTCGAACCACATCCCCACGCTGGAATTGCCCACCACCGAGTCATTGAGCAGCCAAAACTCGCTCAAGATGTTTGACAAACTATCGCACTTGGCAGGGTCCACCAGCCGGGCAAAGACCACACGAGTGGTCGAGCCAGTGCCACCAGTCGATACTGGTGGCATCCAGTTCAGTGATGAGCAGTTGGATGTGCTTGATCTAGTTGTGGAGCAGCAGTTGAGCATCTTTTATACCGGGTCTGCTGGCACAGGCAAGTCGGTGTTGCTTCGGGAATTGATCAAGCGGCTCCTCGGCAAGTTCCAGAGCGAGGACCGCGTGGCAATAACCGCATCCACGGGCTTGGCGGCCGTGAATATTGGTGGTCAGACGTTGCACCGATTCACTGGCGTTGGTATTGGCAAAGGCCCGGTGCAGGAGTTGGTAAAGCGTGTGGAGAAAAATGCGCAGTCTGTGCGCCGCTGGCGGACGGCGAAAGTGCTTATCATCGACGAGATCTCGATGGTGGACGGCGACTTTTTCACCAAGTTGTCCAAGGTCGGCCAGGCGATCCGCAAGAGCGAGTTGCCGTTTGGAGGGCTCCAGGTGATTTTGACGGGCGACTTCTTCCAGCTTCCGCCGGTGCCCGACCGGGGACTGGCAAAAGTGCCGTTGTACTGCTTCCAGAGCCCCGAGTGGCTGCGCACGGTTTCGAAAACCATTCTTCTCAACAAGGTGTTCCGGCAGCAGGGCGACAACGAGCTCATAGACATGCTCAACGCAGTGAGACTAGGCAAGTGCACCCCGGAGATCAACCGGCGGTTCATTTCGCTTTCGCGGGAGGTCGAATACCCCGATAACTTGTTCCCCACCGAGCTTTTTCCCACGCGGAATGAGGTGCATGCGGCAAACTCCACCCGGTTGGCGAAATTGCAGGGCGAGCCGTTTGTGGTGCGGGCCCAGGACAAGTTCACGTCGTCGCACCCGACGGTGGTGGACCAAGAGAAGAAGATGTTGGAGTCTGTGCTAGCTACCGACGTGTTGACCCTCAAGGAGGACGCACAGGTGATCATGTTGAAGAACGTCGACGAGAAGTTGGTCAACGGGTCCGTGGGCATTGTGTTGTTCTTTGCGACCCCGTCGCTCTACGAAGCGATTCTCGCGCGGTTTCTGGTCTACGAGCTACTTTCGCCCAGTGTCCTCAAGCAGGTGCGGTTCTTGCGCAGCTGTGTGGGCAAAGCACCTGACCGTACGGAGTTTGGCCGGTTCCAGAGGCACGAGAAGACGGTGTTGGAGCCGCTAATGCGCAAGGCTGCAGTGGAGAACCCGTACAATCTTCTTCCCGTGGTGTCGTTTTCGATTCCTGACAGTGGGCCGCGGATCCAGATTGTGGAGCGGGCCGAGTTCAACGTCACCTACGCGAAGAAGAAGACGGTTACGCGGATGCAGGTGCCTCTTCTTCTTTCGTGGGCAATGTCGATCCACAAGGCACAGGGCCAGACGTTGGACCGTGTGAAGGTGGACCTTACCAAGATCTTTGAGAAGGGCCAGGTGTATGTTGCGCTCAGTCGGGCCACGTCGAAGGAGAGGCTCCAGATTATTAATTTTGTGCCTAGTAAGATCCGGGCGGCGCCACAGGTGATTGAGTTTTACAATAAGTTGGAGGTGATGGGACAAAAATGATGAAGTGGGTAGAAATGGGAGAGGTAGAGAGGTGGTAGAGAAGTAGAGAGGTGGTAGAGAAGTAGAGAGGTGGTAGAGAAGTAGAGAGGTGGTAGAGAAGTAGAGAGGTGGTAGAGAAGTAGAGAGGTGGTAGAGAAGTAGAGAGGTGGTAGAGAAGTAGAGAGGTGGTAGAGAAGTAGAGAGGTGGTAGAGAAGTAGAGAGGTGGTAGAGAAGTAGAGAGGTGGTAGAGAAGTAGAGAGGTGGTAGAGAAGTGGTTAGAAATGGATTAGAGAATAGTCAGAGAAATGGGCCAGAGAAGTTGGATAGACAAGTAGAGAAGTGGATTAGAGAAATAGTCAGAGAAATATTTAGAGAATTGGGTCAGAAAAGTAGAGAAGTAGTCAGAGAAATGTGTTAGAGAAGTGGGTAGAGAAGTGGGTTGGAGAAGTAGTCAGACAAGTAGCCAGAGAATTGGTCAGAGAATTGGCCAGAGAAGTAGTCAGAGAAGTAGTCAGAGAAGTAGTCAGAGAAGTAGTCAGAGAAGTAGTCAGAGAAGTAGTCAGAGAAGTAGTCAGAGAAGTAGTCAGAGAAGTAGTCAGAGAAGTAGTCAGAGAAGTAGTCAGAGAACCGGTAGAGAAGTAGTCAGAGAAATAACCGGAAAAGTAGTCAGAGAATAGCCAGAGAACCAGAAAAGTGTAGGTGAAGAGTATATAAAATATTGGAAATCATAATGGAATGATAGTCAAATGGAGAATATACTGACACAGGCTGCAATGGCTGTCCACCAAATAGTCATTAGATATACAAATAATGACTTGGAGGGGATCTTGTAGACATGCTGACTAATATACACCAGGACAAGCACTTGCAACACCTTGGCAGATTTACACAGCAAACCAAAGATATCCAAGCAAAGGTATCCAAGCAAAGATATCCAAGCAAAGATACCCACCATAGATACCGAACAAAGATACCACCAAAGATACAGACCAAATATACCGACCAAATATACCACCAAATATACCACCAAAGATATCCACTCTAGTCTGATGTTGCCAATGAAATTTGGTTTTTCACATCTCATGCATAAACACTCTGCCCCCACTCTCGGCTTACTAATTAGCCTACCGGCCCTGGAGTCAAAATTTTCCGCCAGCGATGGCATAGCAGTGCCCCTATATAGAAATACCCACGCCCACGCATTACACTAGATGACCCAAGAAACAACCCCCTGGGCCCTCAAGGCTGGGCTTCCGCAAGTGACCCTCCGCTCGACAGCCGCAGGTCTTGCCATTGGCTCGTTGGTGCTTGTATCCAACTTCCAGTTTGGCCTCCAGACGGGATGGGTGTCGATGATGTCGCTCCCGTCGGCATTGCTTGGCTTTGCGATCTTCAAGACCCTCAGCAGCAGCCTCAAAGTGCCGTTCACCGACGTCGAAAATGTTTTTGTCCAGAGCGTCGCCGTGAGCGTCGGCACGGGCCCGCTAGCCTATGGATTTGTGGGGATCATCCCGGCGATCGAGAAGTTCCTCACTGCCGACGAGACCGGGTTCAATCGGCTCATCCGACTCTCGCTCCGCGACCTTATCATCTGGTCCATGGGCTTGGGGTTCTTTGGCATCTTCTTTGCGATCCCGCTCCGCAAGCAGGTCATTGTCAAGGAGAAATTGCCCTTCCCCTCGGGCTCGGCCACCGCTACCCTCATCTCTGTGCTCCATGGCACTGAGTTGAAGGACGCCCCGGACGACGGGCCCAAGACCGACGGGTATCGCCTGAACGCCCGCAATTTGGCCTACACCTTCACGGTATCGTCCATGTACACCGTGGTGTCGTATTTTGTGCCCCAGATTAGAGCCCTCCCGGTGTTTGGCCGCGGGCTTTCCCACCGCTACTTGTGGAACTTCCAGCCGTCTCCAGCATACGTCGGTCAAGGTATCATCATGGGCCTCCCCACGGTCTCCTACATGATGTTTGGCGCGATTCTCGGCTGGGGAGTGCTTGCTCCGCTCGTACAAAAGTGGCACTGGGTGTCTGGTCCCGTTGACGACTGGAAGACCGGAGCACAGGGCTGGATTCTTTGGATCGCCCTCAGTGTCATGGTCAGCGACAGCATCGTGTCGTTCTTGTCCATCATTATCAAGTCCGCAGTGTACCACTGGAGCCTGCAACACTCCCTCGACGAGTTGCAGTCCCTCTTGGACAGTCCAAAAGAGGAGGTCGAGCCCGAACACTTGGTCAGCCGCAACGTGACCATCGCCGGGATTGTGGTCTCGACGTTGCTCTGCGTCGTCGCCATCGATCAGATCTTTCACATTGTCGACATCTACGCCATTGTTCTTGCAGTGGTGCTTGCGTTCTTCCTCTCAGTGTTGGCAGTGCGTGCCCTTGGCGAAACCGACTTGAACCCGGTCAGTGGCATTGGCAAACTCTCGCAGTTTATCATTGCATTGGTCGTGCCTCGATCGCATCCGGCATCCATGCTCATCAACCTCATTGCCGGTGGAATCGCCGAGGCTGGTGCCCAGCAGGCTGGCGATTTGATGCAAGACTTGAAGACTGGCCACTTGATTGGCGCGTCGCCAAAGTCCCAGTTCGTGGCCCAGATCATCGGCACCATATGGTCTGTGTTCTTGTCCTCCGTGGTGTATAAGCTCTACAACGTGGTCTACGAGATCCCAAACTCGTTGTTCCGCATCCCCACCGCCGTGATCTGGGTCGACTGTGCCAGGCTAGTAACGGGAAGAGGCCTCCCGGAGCACGCTTACGAGTTCCTGGTGGCCTTTGCCATAATCTTTGGCTTGATTGCGCTCGTGAAAAACTTGTTGCCCCGCAACCATAGACACTACAACAAGCTCGTGTGGCTCCCGAGCGGCGTGCCGGTGGGAATTGGTCTCTACAACATTCCGTCGTTCACTTTGGCTCGGTTTGTTGGCGGTGTTGTCGCCTACTTTTGGTTGAGACGTGGTGCAGACCGCAGCAAACGCGTGGACATGATTATTTTCAGTTCGGGCTTGGTGCTAGGCGAGGGCATGTTTAGCATTGCCAATATGGTGATGGCGAACTTGGGTGTTCCACACTTGTGATAATAGTACGGTAACGATAGGCATTTGGATACAGGTTGAATGAATATTATGCATTACGTGTAGTAGGGATGTACTGGGGATTGCAATTGACGGGAGATGTTGTGAGGTAGTTGGAATTGACAAAGGGATTGTAGGTGTGGATTGGCTGTTGTGTGTTTTACCGCAGTGGCCTGACCTTGTGATCCTGTGAAGATCCTATATTTCTACAATGATCGTGTGATTCTGTGAAGATCTATGATTCTGTGAAGATCTATGATTCTGTGAAGATCTATGATTCTGTGAAGATCTATGATTCTGTGAAGATCTATGATTCTGTGAAGATCTATGATAATCAGTGATGTTTCTACGATACTCCTGTGTTAATCCACTCTCTTTCAACTTTCAGGTACATTTGGCTTACATTAACATGCCTGGCTCAATTATGCTCCACTGCATTTTCAGTCCATGCAGGTATACTCTCAGTATGTAATGACAAAATATCAACCAATTTGTAATATAGTAACCAAGATACGTGTTGACAAGTTAGTTGGAATGTATTTGCTTCACTATTCTTTGAATAGTCTGGCTATTTATATCTGGAAATGGCAAGACACATTCTTTGGTCAAAGGGAATGGACTTGGCTAGACCCTTGCCGTTGACTAGAGATTGGGTCAAAAGCAAGTTTAAAAGACAAAGAAACAAAGGTCAAGGAGAGCAGTGAAGACCTTAACATGATCAGAGGTCATGAGAAGGACGTAGTGCTATTGTGGAGAGGAAATGGACTTGGCTAGGCTATTTCATACAAGCGGAACAGACGGTGAATAGAGTTTTAGGGCAGCTCTTCATTACACCATTACTGGAGTATAGTTGTAGCCATTGCTACGCTAATATAGTTACACACATTACTGGACTATATCATTGTTCCTCCAATGCTCATTACCTGCTCCTCGCATCAATGCAACCTACACCTTTACTCAAGTTATCATCCATTAATACACATCAACACATGTCGGAGTCGTCGCTAAACAACAAATACCGCAATATATCACTCAATGTCAACACCCCCAACACCTTGGTATTCTCGTCCACAATATACAACCGGTGCAACTTGCTCTTCTTGATCGTGCCCATGATAGTCGCCAAGCTATCGTTCAACGTACATGTGTATACGCCCTCAAAGTCGTCCGACCGTCGCATGAGAGCCTCCCCCACCGTCAAGGACAAGTCGTTGTACAACCCGGCCTTGATTAGCCCAAGAACATCCACACCCTCGTAGATATTGATGAGCTTGTTATCGTTGTCAACAATTGGAATCGACGAGATGGACTTGTGGGCCAACATCTGGATCACCTCGAGGATCGGAGTGTCGAGCTTTGCCGTCGACAACGGCCGGCTGTTTTTCTCAGTGACGTACTTGATTGCCTTCAACGGCTTGAGAAGCATCTGGATTTCCTTGCAGTTCAACGACACAAACTTCAAGATCCGGTACTGCGTCAACACATTGACAATAATCTCCCGGTGTGTAAGCTTGTCCTCGTCGATGAGCGGGATCCGCCGAGCATTTGATTTGAGCATCTTCTCGCAGGCAAAGTACAACGACGTGAACGGTGGTGTTGACACTGTTTCAATCTGCTTGACGCCGATGCTCTTTTCCACGTCCTTGAGCTCGTTCAACGTCAACTGGTCAATCAATTGCTGCTTGTCGGGGTTCTGGAGATAGTACTGGATGACGTTGATGAAATCGGCAGAGGTCAACAACCCAGCAAACTTGGACGTCTTTGTGTCCCACAACGGCGCGGAGACGATCGAGTTCTGGAGAAGGATGTTCAACGACTTCTTGACGAGCAATGAGGTATCAAAGACAATAAGACGGAACGACACGGGCAACACATCATAGGACGACTTGGATTTCAAAAACAACCGGATGCTCTGAATGGCCTTGTACTGGCCTTGGTTGATGTATTCCTTTGTCTCTTGAGAAAGCTCCTTGATTTCCAAAGACATGTTTTTGCAACAAGCCTGGCACCTTGAATTTCATACCTGCATTAGTAAGCGATTACAATGATTACGTAAGTATTTTTGATTAGTAAATGATTACGAATGCTTATATAATCATATTCAATCAGCAAGCCGGCGCTTACATAATCTGATTTTTGTGATTATGTAACACTTGCATAATCCAGCTTTTTGGTAAATATTTTTCCAAACCACTTGCACAATGTCGTCCAATGGGCCAGGAAGTTCACGATTGGAGTCTTTGAGTCGGCGCGGCACTGCCAAACCCAAGTCGGGATTGAAGTTCCGGCCCAAGGTGGTCGCCCGGAAAACCGAAAAGGAGCGTGCCCAGTCCGACGCTCCTACCATCAAGCAGGAGCCGGTGGAAAAGAAGAAACCTCCACGGAAGAACCGCAATATGCAGGGCGGGCGACGCGGAGGAAGAGGCGAGGGGTTCATCAAGACAGAAATGATCATGTCCGGACCTCTTGGAAACACGGTTGTCGGGTCTTCGAGCGCAGCTGGGTCCCGATTCCACTCACCGTCGCCTACCCCAGACTACTTTACCTCGTTGAAAAAAAGTCTGCGGTCGCGGAGTGCCACCGGCAACTCTGATGATGAGGATGAGGACGATACGAAAATCAACTTGAACCGTGACTTTGACGGCGCTGACGATTTTAACTCGACCCTCTTCCCTGTGCGGCCGATTCAGTTTCTCCAGTCGGACAGCAGCGACGACAGTTTGGTGAAGCAGGAGATCAAACGGGAGGAAATGACACGCAAGGAAGGCGATGTCGCGGATACCGAGGAGAAGAGCGAGGCGGTACAGATGTTGGCGGACAATCTCAAGATTATGAAGTTGCTTGAGCCGACTACGAACGAGCAAGGGCTCGTGATGTTGCAGTTGCCAGGTAGATTTGGCAGCGTGCCTGAGCTGGGACGAATTGGCAGCTTGAAAGTGCATGGCAACGGGCGGATCAGCTTGGATATTGGCGGGCAAGTGATGGATGTGGTTACCAGTGGCAGCGACGGGTTTCTCCAGGACTTGGTGTTGAGCGAGACTGTGGAGAAGAAGCCCGTGGAGGAGGAGGACATGGAAGTCGACGAGAACCCGGGCAGTTTGTACCAGCTAGGGCAGGTGAAGCACAAGATATTGGGGATTCCTCGCATAGGAGAGTAATGACAGTTTTGGGATAGCATGTAATATAGAGCCAATGTATGGATATGCATGACAATGCGTGGGTGTAGGATGATTTTCGCACTGGAGAATAAACAATCATGGATAGACACACTCGCCAACAGGCTCGAGTACGGGGCGCAGGGTACGTAAAAGGCGATATTTTTTGCTGCCAGAACTAACATCCAGACGGAAAGTCACCACCAGCGACGAGTTGGTCTTGCGAGACGACCCTTCCGAGCTGCCAACCACCACCCCAGTGAGAAACAGCGATACCTCGCTCAAGGACGGATTGTCCAGCAGCAAGAAATCCCGCCGGTCGTTGAGCAACTCGCTCAAGTTCACAAAAGGGTTGCTAGGCTCGAACCATTCTCCCAGCACCACACCCACGAGGAAGACAAAGAAGAGAAGCAGGCTTTCTATCGAGCACAATTTACCAGCAAAGACGTTTAGGTACTCCTCTGATGAGGAGGACGCCGTGCTGGAAATCCGTCTTCCAAAGAGACTGAAGCGCAATCCCGCGACGCCCAAGAAGCAGATTGTGGCTGATCCCGTTGACGACTCCATGGAAATCCCAATCGAGGCGTCGACTCCCAAGAAAAGTAATACGAGAAGTGCTGCTCGGGCTGAAAAGAAGGTTAAGGAAGTGGTAAATGTGCATGAGGAAAAGGGAACCAAGGAAGATGTGCACGAAGAAAAGGGAACAAAGAAAGATGTGAATGGAAAAGAAACGGAAATTAGGGCTGAGAAAGATGTGGAAGATGAGCATGAGCCAAAGAGTCGACTGAAGAATGTTGAGCTGAGCAAGGCGGACAAAAGCCAAACTAATGAGGATCACCCGGTGATTGGTGAGAAGATTGCAAAAGGTAGGATAGTGAAAGGCAGAGTGGTGAAAAGCAAGGTAAATGACAAGGTAAAAGACAAGGCAAAAGACAAGGCAAAAGACAAGGCAAAAGACAAGGTAAATGACAAGGTAGCAAGGGCAACAAATGCTGGAAATGGTAAAACAACCAGGCAGAGCCAAGAATCTACAACTGCCAAAATAGCCACAGATGATGAAAATGACAATCATGTCAGAACCAGAAGCGGCAAGAGTATTAGAAAAAGTACCACTATTGCCCATGCAAAAGATCACAAGGGTACAGCGACAAGCTCAGACAATGTGAAAACCACAACGTTAAAAGACGCAACTACAAAGGTGTCAAGAGATTCAAAGACAGCAAAAACCGTGCGGGCATCACAAGCAGAAGAATTACAAAAAGATGCCATTTCAAAATCAACTAGAACCACCAGATCCGCTGCCAAGGTTGCAAAAGATACTGCCAAAGTCACTAAATCAACAAAAGCCAGAGAAACCGCTGCGAAAAACACAAAAACCACTGCCAGGGCTTTAAAATCCAGGTCCGAAACTACAAAGGTAGAAAGTACACAGGTAGAAACTACAAAGGTCGAAACTGCCAAGGCAAAAACTACAAAGACAAAAACTACAAAGGTTGAAACGACAAAGCCAAAAACTGCAAAAACCAAAACTGCAAAAGCCAAAATGGCAGAAGTCACCGATTCAGAAGAGGAGCTGCTTCCTAGCGGCAATATCCTCAATACAAGACAAAACAAAAAGTCCATTGATATCGACATCAGTCGGCTAGTTCAAAATGACGATTTAAACACCAAGGTTAAATTGAACGCACTCGATATCGTGGCCAGCAACATCTTGCAATCTTTGGATGAATCCAACCCAGGCAAAAAACACCAAAAGGCCCTTTTGATTTTCAAACAAAATGTCCTTGACAGCTTGAATAGACTAATAGACTTGAACTTGGTGTGTGGAAACCTAACTGAGAAAATCAACAAATCCACCGCAGCAAAAACCCAGCTCAGACAAAAGATTTACAACCTTAGAAACGAGAATTCAACTAACGTCAACAGAAGATTGCAGGTGATTCGGGACGATACTGCCAGCTTGAAGTTGAGGCGGATAAAGTCCAACCAGTTGAGCCAGGAATTAATGAGCTTGAATGCCATTGGCAAAAGGTTGAACAGTAACAAAACCCTACCGGATGATATGATGCGGGATAAGGATATTCAGAATGAAGTGAATTTACTCATGTTGAATGCGAAGAGCATCACGAATCCAAGCTGGGGTTTGTTGGACAAGTTGAAGCTGTTGAATAGTAAATTGGAGGAAATGAAACAGGGATAGCTGCATGTATAGTATAGTGTATATTACAATAGAAGCCATGTATATTACAATAAGTCAGTATATTTCAATAAGTCAGTATATTTCAATAAGTCAGTATATTTCAATAGGCCAAGTATATTACAATAAGCCATATATACTTCAATAAGCCAAGTACATTTCAATAATCCATTTATACTTCAATAAACCAAGCACATTGTAATTTAATAGCAAAGGCCGTTACTCTAATAGCCAATGTATTACATTGCAACTACATTGCTAAATTGACAGCCAAATTGCACTACCAAAGTGAGGCTGACGCACTCTACATGCATTAGCACAATCGTAAATTTCATTACATTCAAAAATACATTACCAATTCTTGTTGCTAAACACAACCTTTTGCCCGCTGACGCCCTGCTTGCTAGTCTCAAACGCCTTGTTTCCGCTCTCCAATCCACGTGGCAAGACCTTCAATGCCACATGCTTAAACTGGCTCTGGTACGCTGGGAAAAGATTATCGTGGGCTTCAGTGTAGGCCTTGGCAACTTCCAAATTAGCAGGAATGGTAATCACTCCCAAGTTCTTTGGCTTTCCGTTCACAAGGTACAACAAGGTGGCGGTGAAACTGACGTTTCTACCTTTTCTAATCACCGGCTCGGTCTGTGGGTAGTAAAGCAAGCTATCAATGGCAGTGACGTCGGTTCCATCAGTAGCATCAAGGATTTGCTGTCTGGTGGTTTCCAGACCAACAGTGTCAAAGGCATATGGGACAGAGGCGCCAGTGATCTTCTTAATTTGCGCGGTGGCATCCTTTTCCCGGTAGTCGACAACCTCATCGGCTCCAATTTCCTTCAATGCCGCCTCGTGCTTCTTGGAAGCAGCAACCACGACATTTAATCCATAAATCAATTTGGCGGCCTGTATGGCAATGAACCCAGTAGCAGTGGCACCTCCCCAAATCAAGATCCATTTGCCCTTGTTCTTCTCCTTGTTGGCCTCGAGCTTGAGCCCGTTGATGTAGGAATAAATGACAGTACCATAACTCAAAGAGAAGGATGCAGCACCCTCAAACGTGTTCACTGGCCCTGATGGGTAGTCACCTGGAGCCAATGGGGTCTCTGAAAACTTGTTTGCATATTTGAAAAGCAAGTTGGCGTCCACAGCCGCGTAGTCAGACCATGCCCCTTTGCTGCCCGCAACATTTCCAGCAGAGACTCCGCTGACAACGTCACCAACATTGATGCCCTTAACTTCAGAACCAACCGCCTCGACAATTCCACTGACGTCGGAGCCGGCAATTGCACCTGGTGACGCGAGTTTCCCCACGGCATGCTTCCAATCAGTAGGGTTAACGGCATAGGCACGGGCCTTCACCAAGACCTGGTTTGGGTCAATGGCTGGCAAAGGAACTTCCTTAACCTCTAAATATTTTTCTGGCTCAGCAGAGCCGGTGTGCACACAAGCGTAGTTCTTTGGAGACATTTTTGATTTTGTAGTAGCAATGTTAATAATACTTGGCAATGTGCCCCTTTATATACACCATCGCGAGACAAGTACAAATTAGTAAGCTGCAATGGAAGGTCCTAGAATATATCTGCAGAATCTTATCTCCACTCACGGGGTGTGGATGTTTTGTGATTTTTGCAGGGGCTGCCTGTCAGTCAAAATTTCCTTCACACGGTTCCACAGCAAGACATGGTTTGTGGGGTTTAAGTTGGATGAATGCCAATGTACGGTAGGTTATAATACCATAATATATCCTGCCATTGTTACTTGTGGACTTTACAGCATCAATTTCCACCAGAAAAGTAGACGGAGTTGCAATGTAGGTATATGTCCGTCAGCAACACTCTGCATATTCGTGCCTCAGATTATCCGCGCCACTTGATCCTAGACAAATAACCTGGGCAATAACATTTGTAATTGTTTCCGATTAACTCCTAGTTACGCGGCTTGTAAATCTTCACCTTGATCATTACTAATACAGTTGTCTCTCAATGTTGTCAATACACATGTCTCTCAATGTTGTCAATACATAGGTCTCTCAATGTTATCAATACATAGGTCTCTCATGTTATAGCTATACCATAATCCTAAACATTACCCTCAACCTTGTCGTAGTGGGTCAACACACTGAGCAAAATAAATAAATCGCTTAATTTAGCCAATCCCGGGTCCATTACCTTTCCATTGAGCTTGTCCAATTTCTCCCGCTTAAGCACACCGACAAAGAGTTTATGATCCAATTTTAAAATGCTCCGCACACCTTCAATCACGTCCTGGTTACTCGAGCCAATGCTAATAAGCAACAGTGTGATCAATTGGTACACGGGAATAAACAACTCAAACAAGCTAAACCGGCTGCCTGAACTTGCCAAGGAGTCGTCCAAGCTTAAATTAACTGTGGTGGAAAGTTGGCTGCGCTGCACGATTTCTTTTAGCTCAATGTGCAACCCCAACTCTGGATCGATTTGGAGCAACTTACACACCTTGAACACGCCCAATAACCCATTGTCTACCAAGTAGCTGGCTCCAATCTTGGTCTCGCCAATTCGGATCAACAAATAGAGTGCAGACTTGAAGATTGTCAACTCGTAGAGCAATAATTGCACACTGATATTAATGCTATCACTCATGGTCAACAATTCGTCCGTGCGCTTGATGAAGTTGATCAATGATACCACAATCTCGCTGTTAAGTAGGTGATGTATCACCGCGCCGTTGTGCTTGCTCAACGAATCAAGCAAGATGATCCCATCGAGCCGACTGAAGTTGTTTCCATTCTCAACATCCTTCACTACCACGTCTAACAACTTCGGTTCCACATAACGCACAACTGCCGGGTTCACATTGTTCAAGTACTTGCTGATAAGCACGTACAAACTGCTGCGGATCTCCTGTGTCACATTTCGGCTGAGAATCCCATTGATACACGTCTTCACCACATTGTCAAGCCTCTTGCTGACTATAGCAACACTCTTCTGGTTTGCCTTAGCCTTTTGATCTCCCTCAATCTTCTCAGTGGCCATATTCTTATTTGAGACGTTCTTACTGGACACATGCTTACTTGCCGTTTGCTTGACTATTAGTCGCCGCTGTTGCTTCAATTTCACATACTCGCCCAACAATAACACTGCAAGTTCCACAAACTCCTTGCAGTACTGGATATTCACATTGTAGTAATAATCAATCTTCACAAGAATAATCTCAAAGCACTTGACAATAAACTTCAACTTGTCCCGCGAAATCACCTTGCTATTAAACAAAAATATCTCCACAAGCTGCACCCATGAATGTAAGCCTTGTAACTGTGCCCTTTGCAAGTCTTGCAAGCTGCTTCGCGCAGTGATATACGCCTCGACTCGTTGCTTGGAAGCCTCCATTTCCTTCATGTGTTTTTCCTTTTCTTCGGCCGTGGCTCGCTTAAGAGACAAGTTCATCACGTAGTCCAACTGAGTCAAGTCATATACCGATTTGCCACGTTGAAATTCCATAGGAACCTCGTTGCTGATCCGCAATTTCCCCAACGCATCAAAGTTCACCTTTTGGAAATACTTCAAGTCTGGCATTTGTAAGTCGCGCTCGGTGAAATCAAACTCCAAAACATCCAACATGAGAAACAACTTGTTGTTGCTTATTAGCCCATTCGAGTCCTTCAATAGCAAATCTAAGTTCAATTCTTTCTGAATGGCAACATTAATCGACAAAAACTGTAGCAACTGGCTTCTGTTTGCCAAGAAGAACAACAACGTGCCGTAACAAATAGTATCAAACTCATTATACTTCTTCCCAGAGAACTCATTTATGCTCATGTTAATAATCGGCTCCTGGCAAATTAACTTTTCAATGAGCCCATTGTGATGCTCATTGAGATATTGCACAACCACATCACACGTATTAGCATTCTTCAAAAGCTTGTTAAGAATGCCCAAGATCATCGACGAGACCTTAACCGTAGTAAGATTCACATTTGTGTTGCCAATGAATCCGCCATATAATAGCGTTTCTAAACAGTCCAAGAGAACCTGTAACAACGATTGCTGACTTATCACTAGATCACTGGTGAATCCTAGAAACAAATGAGACACGCTGGGCTTGTAACTAATACCCAAATTCTTATCAATAAACGAAAGAATATCACACTTTAACTTCCATAAGGATACTCGCTCGTCTGGCTCTCCCGTCAGACTAAACTGGTTCATAATACCAAGTGTGATTCTGTCTCTTTCATCAATCGTCTCAAACACAACCAACAATTTCCCAGGGTTTGAATCAGAAAAGGCTGACAAAATTTTTAAACTGCTCTCCGCAATTTCTAACAGGAAAGAGTCCAAATATAACCCCAAATGACCGACAATCGCCAAATTGTTCATCAATACATCCAACCAGCAGCCAGAATAGCTGATGTTGGAACCCTGCTCTCTGACTTTTGGAATAATAATGTCCGCATATATGTCATTGAACCTGATTATATAATTAATCACCAGCAAACAGAACGTCACCAACTGCACCTGCGGATCGTCACGGAACTTATCACAGATTTCGTCGTCTCCAATACTTAATATACCAAACAAAACACCAATGACCTTCTCGTCAAAGAAGTGCTGCATAATGATAGAGGCTGGGTTCTCGATCAAGTAGTCGTCGATTGGCACATCAAGGATATCATCAATGTTTGCAATGCCTGCATTGAAAAAGTCGCCCAACAATAAAGGATTAAAGTACTTAAAAGAAGTCTCTGCAATATTGAGGATCCTAAGAGTCAACAGCTGTCTCTTGCTCTTTTCCAAGTTGTCATTGTTCAGGTTGATAAGTATGTCGGTGAACAAATATTCAAAGTAGGCAGCCACCCCTGGTTTTCTGTAAGAACTGCCCAATCGAATTGGATAAGGAAGCAGCAACTTTTCGGCATTGGAGGTGTCATTATAGTACTTGCCATTATCCTTCCGCTTCATCAAGCTCTCGATTAAGTGTATGAAACCATGCACATTGTTAAAATTTAATAAGATGTTGTTGAAGAACTGCTTGAAGTTTGTGTTGTTCTTGTTCAACTTATTCTTGAAGATCCATTCATCCAACTTATTCCATATCTCGTACCTGTTCTCGTCAATAACTAGCGAACTCAACACATGTAAAATAAAGCCAATGAGTGAGCTTTCATTCTGGTACTCGTAGCCAAAGGTGATCTTGATCGAGATGTTGCTGGTTAAGTTATTCAACAAGGAGAATAGTACCACCAACAACTCACTAGAAAACTTGCGTGTCACATCGTCGTTCTCTAAGCAGCAGCCATAAATAACCTTGAGGTATGACGATAACTCAATGATTTCCTCTTCAGATATTTCATACAACTCACCAATGTTCGAGGTCTTGTTTTTCCAGTTTTTTTCAAAGATCACATCATACTTCTTCAATATGTACACGATACTCTTCCAATTGGTCTTGTCACTCTCCTCATTTGATCCCAAGTACTCGTATACGCTGTTGCTGTTCTTCAAGGCCAACCCTGAGAGCATATTTAAAAAATACAGCTTGATTAAGTTGTTGGTGACCTTGGTGATCCCCCAGTCTAAAAACTCAATGAATTTAGTCCAATTAACTTTCTGGTCCAAATAATTGTAATATATGATCATGAAAAAACGTTCCAAATCTGCGTTTTCAATCAACTCCTCGATGCTGGTGCGACTGGTTAAGTAATAATCTTCTTCGCTGTCACAGATCCGAATCAAGATATTTGAGAAGTTGTTAAAAAAGTCCATGATAAACACGTCAAAGAGGTAGTAGACGATTTTCGTAAACTCCTTGCCATAAATCAAGTCTATGCTGTGCTCCCGATAAATTTTGGGATACACTCTTAGGTCGCTGTTGTTGGTGTTTATCAAGGTTATCAACTGTTTGGACTTGTTTTCATCGATATCCAACAACTTTACTGGCAACGGCTTCGGAATGTGATTCTGCAACAACAACTGGTAGTCGTAGAACATCACGTGGCTGAGTAAATGAGTGCCTTTTATTTCCGACAAGACGATCATAAGCTGTTCTAAGACGCCGGTCTTGATTAATTTCAATGTGGATATCTGAATTATACTGAAGTACTTGTTGTAGTTTGCCTGCTGCTGTTCCTCTGAGAACCACGATTCTTGGAGCCAGTTGCTCATGAAAGTATAAAAGAAGAACATGACGGTGGATTTGGTAGGCACCTTTATTAGCGACTGTTCGTTTAGGATCTGGGTGTTGAAAAAGTCGAATAGTTCCTCGACCTGTTTTTCGCTGCCCTGCGAGGTGGTGATCACCAAAGGATAGTGGAAGAGTCCAATCAAGTAGTCATATGAAAACGTGTCGTGGCAGTCGATATCTGATAACCGTTCGTAGATCTTTTTGAAGTTTGCGTTGTCCAAAAAGCCGGGATACAAGCTGAGTCCAAACAACAACTCGCCAAGAAGCCGGTGGAACTTGTTCAAGTTACTACGACGGAACTTCACTCTGGTCTGGAACTCAACGGTGTCAATGAGGTTTGGCTGTAGGATCTTCATTTCGCGGATATTCTCGTGGATCTCGTCCAACTCCGTCTCAATGTGCTGGAACGATTTCACCAAGCTGCTGATTACCCAGTCGTGTTTGTCGATGCTTCCAAACACCACTTCAATGTCAGCCGCTCTCTTTGTGGTGATGATGTAGTTCAAGATGTAGATGATGCTCTCGATCCGCTTGTAGTATGCGATCCGCGCGCTGTCTAGCAATCCCGTGTAGTACTCTTTCTGGTAGCTCTTGCTATAAATCAACAACTCGGCAGCGACAAGCTCGTCGATCTTCAACTCACTTGACAACTCCAATGACATGATGACGAAATCATCGTTCAAGTTGTATACCAGCCCGTCTCCAAGGGTCAATTTCTTGGTCTCCAACTCGTTTCTGCTGCTGGGATTGGGCCGGTTGACAAGGTACAAGTTCCGCAAGTCATGGGCCAACAATTTCAACAATTCCTGATAGTCGCGGTCTTCCTGCACAAACGTGTACAAATTCGTAAACAACTGAGTGTCCCAGTGGAGACTGGGCAGCTTGGCGACTAGCGACATTAGTATTTAACTCAAGTGAAAGTTGCAAAATAAAGAGGTGTGCATCCGGACATCATCCATACACCACGAGGTACGATGAGGAGCGCGAGTGCATGAACCGTGGAGATGGAAATTACAGAGGCTGACTTGGTTGATTTTCACAAGAGGCATTTTCCAGGGGTGAAGGTTCCTGAGATTGTGTTTGATGAGGTGGATGAAGTGGGTCGAGAGGGTAGTGACTTTGTGGAAGGAGAATCATTAGAAGTGCAGCTGGACAACGGATTGGAAAATGGATTGGAAAATGGATTGGAAAATGGATTGGAAAATGGATTGGAAAATGGATTGGAAAATGGATTGGAAATACAGCTGGGCAACGGATTGGAAAATGGATTGGACAAAGGGTTGGACAAAGGATTGACAACAAAATCGACTAGTGAATTTACAGGGGTGGAATGTGCAAGTGGAGAAGATAATAGGGTAGTCAAAAGGTTATATGAAGGTGTGAGTGAAGGTGCAATGGTAAATGATCCTAGTCGAAAGAGTCAAAACAAGAAACGAAAAAAGACAAAGGCGAAAAGTAAAACGTACATGTACAAGCCAATTAAGGAAAATCGAGAGGCATGTTCGTCGGGAGATGTTGATTTGGAGTATTAACGGTCTTGGTGGAGGAATTATGTAGATCAAAGGCATGGTGATGTTTACATTAGACTGGGAATTCCCTTGGAATGCCCCTGGAATGCCCTTGGAATGCCCTTGGAATGCTCTTGGAATTACTCTTCTTTGGAAGATTTTAATTTAAACAGTTGGCAATTTAAACTTGGCCAATTTAAAGTTAATCAATTTAAAGATTCATCAATTCAAGACTGCTAATCTGGAAAATCCATCTGGAACGTTTATTAATTTGAAAAATCCACATTGGAACCATTAATTTCCCTCATTTACACCAAAGCTATCCTCGTTCATAAACCCATTCAATTCCATCCCAATTGAATTCATCTACATTCTCCATTCTCTGTACAGTCACAAGATACTCCTCCCACACTACCCGGCCGTTCACCTGTTAAATATGCCTCGACGCAACCAGCCAACAATGACACAACCATTGCGGAAACGGGCAGTGTATAATGATTATCCGTCATTAGATAGACCTGCGGAGCCAGAAAACCATGAAAAGCCACGGAGAATATACTCAGGCCGCCGATTTCCTTGGAAACATCTCGTGGTACTATCCTTGGTGTGGGTTGCAGTCATGTTCCATTTCCAGAAAATAAAGCCGCGGATGGACATTGGAAAGTGCCAATGGAGCAAGTGGGAGTCGTTCAAGCCGGATAACCGCGGCAAAAAGATCGTTCCGCACCGGGTGTTGCTAGTTTCCGACCCACAAATCGTGGACGATCACACGTACCCCAAACGGCCGCGATGGATCCAGTGGATCACCACACGGATCTCGGACAATTACATGGCTGTGAATTACAAGTTGCTCCAAGATAAACTCCGGCCGGACTCTACGGTTTTTCTCGGGGATTTGTTTGATGGGGGACGTGAGTGGCTTGAGGACAAAAAGTGGTACGACGAGTGGAAGCGATTCAACCGGATCTTCCCATCGTACCCGAACCGGCGATTCTACTACAACACGCTTGGCAACCACGACGCAGGGTGGGACAAAACCATGAATGCCACGTTGATCAACCGGTTCAAGACGATTTTCGGCGACAGTAACGACTATGTTGCCATTGGCAACCACACGTTTGTGTTTCTCGATACAATCTCGATGTCTGCCTCCAACAACAACGACTCGACCATCCATCGGCAGGCACTCCAGTATTACCACAACTTGGTGCACAAGTATCTACCTGATCAAGACGCCCGTCAGGCAAAGAAAAACCAGCTCCCGCTCCCTCGAATCCTTCTAACACACGTACCCTTGTTCAGAGACCCTGCCAAGGTGCCTTGTCGTGGTCCAAGGGAACACACCCAGCCGTTTCCTTTGATGAACGGAGGCACGTTTCAGACGGTGTTGTTTCCAGAAACCACCAACGAGTTGTTGCAGAGCCTTGTTCCAATTGCAGTATTTTCGGGCGACGATCATGATTATTGTGAAATTGACCACGAGTACACTGTCCAAGGAAACCACGCCAAAACAGTCGAGTATACCATCAAGTCGTTTTCTATGAACATGGGAGTGAACTACCCGGCAGCACAGCTCTTGTCATTGTACAATCCGCTTGATAAGGTCGACAGCAGCAATAACCAAAACCACAATACGTACCAGACCCATATTTGCTTCACGTACGCTCCTTTTGTCACCTTATACAGCTATGCATTCTTGCTATTGGTGACCATTGCCTACTGGGTCACGCTTATTTTCTTCCCAGCGTGTTTTTTCATGTGCCAATGGCGTCTTACCAGCCCTCCAATGCCGCTCCAAGACTATGTCCAGCACCAGATTATGAGCAATGGGCTCGAGACTCGACGGGCCTGGAAGTTTGCTTTTGGCTTTTCTCTCCAGGTGGCAAGTATATTTTTTATATTTGTATATTACTTTATGTTTATATAGTTGCTATTAGATGTGCACATGATATGAATATGTATGCCGGATGGTTCTCAAGGTGTATGTTAATTAAGGCTATGCATCAATTTATATAGTTGCAATTTCCATCTGCAATTTATACATTTGCAATTTTCATCCGAAATTTATATATCCGAAATTTATATATCCGAAATTTATATATCCGAAATTTATATATCCGAAATTTATATATCCAAAATTCATACATCCAAAATTCATACATCCAAAATTCATACATCCAAAATTCATATATATATCTCCGCAATTTATACATTTTCTCAATGCATACATCCGTAATTCATACAATCCCGCAATTCACATATCTCCACATTTCATACATCCGCAATTCATACATCACAATTCCACATTACATTCCACTACACACATTGTAATATAGTAACTAGGATACAAAGTCGATAAAACAGCTAAAATATATTCCCTTGACTATCCAGAGAATAATCTGACTATTTATATCTGAAGTTAAGACACATTCTTTGGTCAAAGGAAATGGACTTGGCTAGACCATTGCCCTAGACTAGGAGACTGGGCCAAAAAGCAAGTATAAAAGACAATAAAAGACAAAGAACAAAGTGACGTTTCAAGGAAAGTAATAAAGACCGTTTCATGACCAGGAGTCATTAAACGGATGTAGTATTCTCGTGTAACAGAAATGGACCTGACTAGACCATTTCCTAGGCACCAAACGGTAGATAAATTCTTGGGTAACCCTTTCATCTTCTTTATTACACACATCAATATAATCTATTAAGTACATCTTGCCTAACTATTCCACTTCAAGCCTACACACTACCCTTTAAAGTACTCCTCGCCAAGCTTATCCTGTGCCTTTTTTCGCTCATTACCGTCATTCTGCTGCTCGCTAACCAACAATTCGTCGTACAACTTCTTGCCCTCATCCAAGACCTGTTGCTTCGCCAACAAAAACTTATACAACGGAAACTGATCAACGTCAATGTCCAACACACTGCTCTTGACTGGATCAAATCTCGTAAGCTTGTCTCGGTGGGAAATGACAAACTTGTTGTTGTCGTTGATCTTGTCCACCAAACTCGCCAACTCCTTGATGAAAAACACCGCAACCTTGCCCTTTTTGCCGTGGCTCTTGGTGAACTTCTTCAAGTTCTTCAACATGACAAAGCTGAACTCGGGGAAGGACAAGTTGCTGACGTAAACCCGCAAGTAGTTCTGCAAGCTGTTCATGTAGTTGTTGACAACATACACCTGATACTCGCTGGTGTTGATGCCGGACTTTGATACTTTGATGCCCACAGTGTTCATGTGCTGGTGGGATTGCAACAAGGATTTTGCCTTGAGGTTCTTGTTGAATATGCTGGAGTGCAAGATCTCAATGAAGAAGTTGAACAATGGGATATACACACCGGATTTGGCGGACAAGTCGACCAAAGCGTTGAGCAAGTAGAACTTCAATGGGAAGTAGACGATGTTGTTGTTCAACTTGACTGTGCCCAAGACAATCTGGATCACTGGATACTGAAGTTCGGCCAAGCTGGGCAACTTTTCAGCCATGAGCTTGCACCAAAAGTCGAGCGACTGGACATACTGCCAGTTGTAGATCAAGCGCAAAGTCTTGGCCTTTTCGTTGTCGTTTTTGATGTAGCTGTTGTTCTTGAGGAAGTTGCGCAAGTGGATGGACAACTTGCGGATGTACTTGAATGCAATTTGGTAACTCAAGGACGCATCGACCTTGAAGAGGTCGATCAAGCCGGCCTTCATGAACTCAATCAAGCGCGACTTTCGGTAGGCGACCAAGTCGATGTTAGCCGAATCCAAAGAGATGGAGGACGACAAGTTCAATGCGCGTTTGAGAAAGGTCTCGTAGGCCAAATGGATGATCAACTCCAACACGGTGGAGAACTCCTTGGCCAAGTTGAGCAACATGGAGAATGTGACGACGTTGATGTCGAGATACGAGTCAATTTTCGCGCTGTTTCCACTGATGAGCGTGCCCCATACGGCGACAACGCTGGTGAGCAACTTC
Organism: Saccharomycopsis phalli; assembly: GCA_020342235.1. Taxonomy (NCBI): domain Eukaryota; kingdom Fungi; phylum Ascomycota; class Saccharomycetes; order Ascoideales; family Saccharomycopsidaceae; genus Saccharomycopsis; species Saccharomycopsis phalli. The sequence goes on from CP073214.1 coordinate 1,994,867, forward strand.
TTCAACAACGGGCGGAAGGAGAGGATGTAGGGGAAGATGTCGTATATGCTGGACAAGATCAACAAGATGAACTTCAAGTTGTGGTTGTTTTTCTGGATGTCTGACAACAAGTGGATCAACGAGAAGCCGTGCTGCTTCAAGATGCCCGAGAGCGGTTTCAAGCGGTCGGATTCCTTTACTGTGCGGACCTCGATGTTCTTTTCCTTGTTGAACTTGGTCTTGATGGGGTAGAGTTTTGTGATGGCCTGGGGGAGGTGTTTCAACGTGAGGGTGAGTAATTTGTTGAATGCCTTGTCGCTGGTGATGTAGTATTTGTACTCCAGTTCCTGGTCGACGGACAATTCCTCGTTGTTGACGTTGATGGCTGATTTGAATGCCTGGATGATGTTTTTGATTAGTTTCAAGCTTGGTTTGTTGTGCAAGTGGTCTTCCCAAGTTTTGAGTAGTTTTGCCGTGACTTCGATCCGTTGGTTTGGTTTTACCAATTTGTCTTGTTCTTGTTCTTCGTCTTCGTCTTCGTCTTCGACTGCTTCCTCCTCCTGCTCAAGATTAGCATCTGCCATTTGATCCAATTCATCAAAAATATCATCATCATCCTCCTCCTCCTGTTGAACCACTCCATGATCTTCCTCCTCTTCACCTTCTACATCAAAAGGATTCTCAGCAACATCCTCAGTCGGCTGTGCAACACGCTTTGGCTTTGCGCCATTGTGCTTGAGCAACAACTGCTTATGCTTCTTGCCCTCCTTACGATGGTCCAAAGCCTTTTTCAAGTGCTTTGCCTGGAACTTTCTCGTCTGCTTGGCCTTGCCCATGATAAAATTTTTTTGCGCTGCGCTGCAAAAATATCATCGTCACGTGTGATGAACTGCACGTGACTTTGTGTGATCACGTGTCACTCACCTTTCGCGTCCATCCAGACCAACGGCATGGACACCAACATGGATCGACGGAACCTCCGGTCGGGAACGATGCAGGGGCAGCCGGCAGACGCCGACAAGTCATTAACATCGACTCTCAAGCCGCAAAAGACCGAGGAGCTGTTCTTCAACTTCGACAAGCGGCTCGTCGAGCATCATGGACGGTATGTGTTGTTGAATGAGCTGCCGATTCCCGTGCGCAGCGGCTCTGGCCCGGTGTTCCAGAGCTCGGAGCAGAATCTCTTCCGGGACCTGCACCGCGGGTCTGATCTGCAGCCTGCTCCACCGTCGGATCTCCTTAGAGCCAAGGCCCACGCCGCTGTCACCAGCCACCACCAGCCACACACGGTGCGGCTCCGTCGGCCGGTGGGGGTGGACCCTTTGGCCGACGATGTGTATTTGCGGTATCACAAATCGAAGTTGAAGCTTGAAAAGAACTTTTCGAACATTGACCGGGCGAATTTCCTCGACGAGATTGTCGGCTTGAATGCCGCATTTACCGACTTGGTCTCGATGCTCGATTCGCATGTTTCACGGCCGCTGGACGTCGACTCGGTGCTCTCTGCGATCCAGGGCGACTCGCCTGGCACTAGTGTCGGCTGTTCGTGGATTGTAGTGTACGTCAATCATGTTTTGCTTGGAAATCGTGCGCCCGAGTACCGGAAACTTCTCCGGCTCTTGCTGAACGCAGATGTGGCCGATGAGCGTGCTGCGGGGGTCAATTCGCCCGAGGACACCGAGCGGAATCAGTACAACAGCTTGAAGTACATGTTGCACAAGAACCCGGTGTTCCGGCACGACTTCACCCACCAGCTTCTCACGGAAAAGGGCTCGCGCGACTTGTTTGCCCATGGCCACATGCGAAATCACTCGAGCTTGAACTTCAAGCTCGGCCAGTACGCCCAGCAAATTCCTGGGCTTGTTGGACGTGGTGATGTCGTCTTTGGCAGCTTTGCCAACTTCAAACGCATTCTTCTGGGGCAAGAGCACGTGGTGCCTAATGGCGGACCGGGATCCGTTGCCAGATGCCTCACGGCAAAGGACCGTGTGGTGATCCGCAGCCTCCACAAGTACACGAACATCAGCCCGCGGATCTTGCGACTTGTCGACGACATTTCGTCACGAGGCCTGACGCACCACCACTTGCGGCTTGTGCTCGACTACTTGGGCAACGTGTTGCTCCTCACATTGTACGAGATCTTCCGCCTCTTGAAGTTCTTCAAGGGCTACTGGAACTACCGCAACGAGTTCCTCACGCTGTCCCGTCACGACCGGCAAAACCGCTCCGCCGATAGACTCGAGCATTTTGCCTACTTGGACGTGTGTGTTTCTGACGACTCGGACGAGTATTCCGACACTGACGACTCTTCTTCCGTCGCCCAGTTAAGAGCAAAGTACCGTGCCTCGGCAGTAAAGAAGTTCCAGCTCCACTGTGTAATGAACAACCAGGACCCGGCTCCTTCAGAGCGCGTGACTCTCCACACGGGACCGTCTACCCGTGTTGTGTTTGATCCTCGCTTTGGCACATCGGTATTTAACACTGCAGAACACGATCAGGTGTTGCCTGTCATCTACGATACCCAGGGCTCACCAGATCCTGTGGGGCTGTCAGATCCTGTAAAGTTGCCTCTGGACGAGGTCCTTGATTCGTACGACGAGCTGGCTGTTCCTTTGGTGGACGAGCAGTACATGCGCCAGTTGAAGCGACGAAAGATAAAGACTGAAGAGCAGCTCCGCAAGTCTAAGCTAATAGAGACTTGATGTAGGATGTGTAGTGGTGGGTTGAGAAATGGAGTAGAATTGAGTGGATTCAAATGGGTGGGTTTAGTGAGTGATTGAGTGAGTGATTGAGTGAGTGGGTGGATTGATGAGCAAATGGAGTGGAATTGAGTGAATGTAAATGGAGTGGAATTGAATAAGCAAATGGAGTGGAATTGAATAAGCAAATGGAGTGGAATTGAATAAGCAAATGGTGCGGATTGAATAAGCAAATGATGCGGATTGAATGAGCAAATGGTGCGGATTGAATAAGCAAATGATGCGGATTGAATGAGCAAATGATGCGGATTGAATGGATATAAATCATGCAGAATTGGTGATTTACATGATGCAGAATTGATCCTGCTAAATTGATACCAATGTAAATATAATTAAATGCAATATAATTAAATACAATATAATTAAATGCAATATATTAATCGACTACCCATACAACCGTTGAACATACAGCATATTGCACCAACATCTCCTCAACTAGTTTCACAATACAACTACGTATGGAATTTCCTACATTCTCCCGTCTATTTTCATACTTTTTAATGTCATTCACTTATTTTTCACTTACTGTCTGTACTTACTGTTCACTTACTATCATTCTACTTACTGTTCACTTACTGTCTACACTGACCCTCAACATCAGCATTCCTACCAAAGATCATCTAAAAATGTCGAGGTTAAACACCACAAATACGGCACCTATAATGGAAAACTATTCTACGTCAGGATGTACTCACGATACGGCACAACATGCAGATCATGCTGTTGTATCGTAACGTGAAACTCATGGCCGTAGGAACTCATGAGGAGATATCTCTATAATTAACTAAATATTTAAACATAAGTTTGTAACAATGTCACACTCTATAGACGAGAAATTCGGCATCGACAAAACACGTCTCCTCATCAGAAGGCGGAACAATTGATTCAAAATCAGACTGAACCGGATACTGACGCTACAAATGGCCACTGAAACAACGGAAATGGTAACCAAGAAATGGCAAAAGCTCATTGACTCCAATGAGATCCGGCTCCCAACTCATTTCAAGACGCTACACCAAGCCTCAATTAAAGTGGCTACTGAACAGTCAAAATTACAACTTTCAGAATAGTTGGACCTAAGCAGATACTCAGCAAGATCAGCCAGCTACTTTGCAAGATCAGCCATCCACCTTCAAGACTTTATCTGCCCAGCACTATTGACCTTTCGAGCCCAAGAATAGATTCACAGGAATCACCACTGCTAATCAAACTCACCTCTTCTCAGATATAGCGAAGCTTAAACTTATAGGATTGTACTCGTGTGCTGGACAGTAGTTTCCTTTTTACTACAGCACGTTAGGAGGAGTGGCTCAAGTCACCTCCAAAGATCAAAACGAAAGTTCATTGCCCCTCCAATACCCATTTACTATTCACTGGGTCTAGTCGAAAGTTTTTATCTCTGCTCCAGAGTTTCTTTCGACAACTACATAGCAGCACCGTCCTCAGTCGTAGACGGTAAAGTATAAATCTACCTCAGGAGCCTAGTATATATATAGCCTTATATAAATATTATTATTATATTGAAGTTTTCAATCCCAAGCAACCGAATGAGGGTAGACAAAGGGTTCAGCAATGGTGCCTGATGTTCCCGAGTGAAATATATTTGCCAAATAGCCGCAATGCCAGACACAATATATAGCTAAATACAAAAATAAATATTATTATTCACTCACTGTCTACTCATTGTCTACATTACCATTTTCTACCCTACCGACCATTACGAGCTACCCCGGGTAACATCCAATGTTGACATTTCCTTAAATAAATAAACAAATACTCAAATCTCCGTTATTCCAAAAAATGTCGGATTTCTCTCCGATCCCACTAAAAAGCATCAAAAAACAATTCTTCTCATATTCAAACAAACCCCTACTTCAGGATCGACACGATGACAAGAGTTTATTGAGTCCAGAGACTTCAGAGATCATGTTCTCTCCAGTGGTAAAGCCCAAAAAGGGATTACTCCGGCCTTTGAACTCAAACGAAATCAACCTAAAAAATAGCCCACCGAGAAAGGGCGTAGACAGTATTAATTTCGACAAGGAAAAACAGGTATTGGAATTGGCAGGGTACAGCCAGAAACTCAGCCAGTCCGTACTCGGAGAGTTGAACAAAAGGGCAGCGGAAATGAAAGATAAGCACAGCGAAAATCCACAGGACAAAATCCTCGAGAGCCGGTTTAGCCTGGTACACCAGAGACAGTTCAGTAAAATGGACAGTATAAGTAATCATTATAGTGCGATCCGCAGAAGAAAGCAGATGGAGCAACGCAAACGCAAGTCTCAGGAGCCGTTGAAGCGGCTCGAAATCGAGGAGGAGCAGTTGGAGATCATCAAGACCCCGAAAAAGAGCCAGTCAAAGCGAGGTTCGGATGTGAAGCTTGGCAGTGGCTCCAAAAGAAGAAGAACCGTCAGAGGACCAAGAGAAGTGCCAGAGAGTTTCAAAGCAGGAATAATGTCTGGTACTGCCCATGAGATACCCACACAAATCAATTCAAATGAATGGACGTTGCCTGGAGATGGACTGAATACCGAGAGCAATACCGGGGCAAAGCTTGGGACGAATATGTTGTGCAAAAGCACGCTATTGAATGTTGATAATGACGTGAGTATGATGAATGTGACAAAGGATGTTAGTATAGTGGAAGATATCACAAGGGACGAGGGGTTGTCAAAGATAGAATTGGGCAGCGAGTTGGAAAGCGATTTTCAAAACGACTTGGAAAGCAACTTGGGAAACGAATTGAGGGAGAGCAATTTGTTACGAGAGAGCTATTTGCAAGGAAACAGTGTATTGGACGATGAGTCGATGATGGATGTGAGTCGGGAAGTTCCAGACAAACCGGGCGTGTTACATACTCTGGACCCCGACGATGAAGGGGACGTGACTATTGTCAAGACGATTCCTCAGCGCAACTCAAATCACACGTATACAGGGTCCCGATCTGGAAGCTTGAATTCACACAGTGTCACTTCCAGCCATAGTATTCGGTCTGGAAGCTCGAATTCGCAGCACAGCACCAATTCCAATTCTTCCAGTCTGCGTTCTGGAAGCTCGAATTCACACAGCATCAGTTCAAGCCATAGTCTTCGGTCTGGAAGCTCGAATTCTCATCATAGCACCAACTCGCATTCCCACAGTTCCAGCACCAACTCATATCCCCACAGCAACACGCATTCATACAATTCCAGTACCAACTCACACTCCTACAACTCCAGCACCAACTCACATTTCTACAATTCCAGCACCCAGAGCTCACGCCAGACTAGCGACTCGGTCAGAAATTCGTCCACTCTACATCGTTCCCAAAGCAAGTCATATATGAACGGAACCTCCTCGAGCAGCTCCAAAGCGTCCAATAGCAACTTAAAGGCCGCCTTGGCTGCGAGTTCCAAGCCCAGTATCAACGGTACTGGTTTTTCCAACGGAGCAAAGTCCTACATGCAAGGAACGTCGTCTTCCAATGGTAATTTGAAAGCGCACCTTCACAAATCACAAAAGCCCCAGTCAAGTGAGTCCACGGGCTTTGTCAAGCCTTTGAGCATCAAGAAATCAACGACAGACAAACCGGTGCATTTCAACCAGTCCAAGTCGCTTGCAGCTGGTCGATCATTACGCAGCGAGTCTATGAGATTGGTGCAAGGGACGGTGAGTACCTCTAATTCGAAAACCTCGTTTCGAAATGAGGTACATCGGGCTCCATCCGGCCAGTCGTTGACGACGCTAGAAAGAAAGTCGTCAATACCACGTTTTTTGCAGCCGACGGCAGCCTCGTTGAGCAGGCAGGCATCCACTACGAAGCTTGGGCTGCATTCTACGATACGAAGCATCTCTGATCCGATGAAGCAGGCGCCTTCGATCAAGATGGTGGCCAAGAGTAAGTCGACGAACCAGCTCCAGGCTGATATTCGGCAAAAGAAGGAGTTGCGGTTCTCCAAGTCTACTCATAAATTGAATTAATGTTTGTACTTATTGCTTTATATATTTGTAACATGGAAAGGATCTAGCTTGGGCTAGTTGTGTCTGTAGTGTTTTGGTCTTGTCAGGATGATCAAGTATTGTGCGGAGAGAAGGGCTGTTGATTTTTGACTGGATTAATGGTTTGATGATTCGATCCATGGGTGCTGGCTGGGTATTTTGCAGTGAATCGAGTGTATTGAAGGGGTTCTGTAGTCAAGGTGGTTGGTCTTGTAATCCGACTTGGATCTAGATAGTGCCAACTTCCATATATCCTTAGTAGATTACTTAGTAGATTATTTACTAGGTTATTTACTAGATTATTTACTAGATTATTTACTAGATTATTTACTAGATTATTTACTAGATTATTCACCCACTTGGATTTATCCATGAACATATATTCATCACTAGAACATTACCACCTAGATTATCCACCCACTTAGATTATCCACTTCCTATATCAATCATATATCACCACCTTATCCTCTTCCTATATCAATCATATATCACCACCTTATCCTCTTCCTATATCAATCATATATCACCACCTTATCCTCTTCCTATATCAATCATATATCACCACCTTATCCTCTTCCTACATTATCAGATACCCACTACCAGGTACACCCTCATACATGTTGAAATCATGCATGTAAAATTTTCACAATGAACTGGTATCGAGGGTTTTCAACCAGTACGACTTGGCTCTTGAAAAAAGCCAGGGGAAAAAAAAACACAGTCCATGAGGTCAAAAACTACTTTGGGCGGCCCAGCAACAATTTGACGGTAAGTAGACCCTTGACTGTGGGCAGTACTAATGACAGGCTGGGATCGTGGGATTGGCCAATGTAGGAAAGTCGACGTTTTTCCAGGCAATCACGCACTCGGAGCTAGGGAATCCGGCCAACTATCCATTTGCAACAATAGAGCCCGAGGAGGCACGAGTTGTGGTTCCGTCGCCTCGGCTAGACGTGCTCCAGGAATTGTACCGGTCCAAGAAGCAAATCCCCGCGAGCTTGACGATTTACGACATTGCTGGGTTGACAAAAGGCGCGTCGAAAGGCGAGGGGTTGGGGAATCAGTTTTTGAACGATATCCGGTCGGTAGATGGGGTTTTCCAGGTTGTGCGCGGGTTTGTTGACGAGGAGATCACCCATATAGAAGGCAGTGTGGATCCGGTGCGGGATTTGGATATTGTCAAGGATGAGTTGATCTTGAAGGACTATGAGTTTGTGGAAAAGGCGCTTGAGAAGAGCAGCAAGAAGATGAAGTATCCGCAGTCTCCACAGGAGCTCCAGCAGTTGAAGCTCGAGGTGGCTACGCTAGAAAAAGCCGGCGACCATTTGATTGAAGGGCGGCGCATTGCGAGTGTGCCAGGATGGACAAACCAGGAGATTCTGGTGCTCAATGGGCACAATTTTCTCACTGCCAAGCCGGTGGTGTACTTGTTGAATGTGAGCGAGCAGGACTTTTTGGCCAAGACAAACGAGTTTGAGCCGGCCATTCGGCTGTGGATAGCAGAGAACTCGCCCGAAGACCAATTGCTTCTTGTTTCGGCGCGGTACGAGGCTGGACGCGGCGAGCAGTCGGCGTTGGATACTGTGATCCAGACCATGCGGCGTAGTCTTCACTTGATTAGTTTCTTTACGTGTGGCGACGTGGAGGCGCGAGAGTGGACGTTACGGGAGAATAGCACTGCACCAGATGCTGCTGGGGTTATTCACACCGACTTGAAGAAGACGTTTATCTCGGCTGAGGTGATGAAGTACCGGGACTTGGAGCAAGCGGGGCCGGCTGATCTCAAGGCCAAGGGCAAGGTGAGTAGGGAAGGAAAGGGATATATGGTTGAGGACGGGGATGTTATTTTGATAAAGGCTGCGGGGGCCAAGAGGTAGGGTAGAATAGACCAAGAGGTAGGGTAGAATAGACCAAGAGGTAGGGTAGAATAGACCAAGAGGTAGGGTAGAATAGAATGTGAGTAGTATGGTGTAATATGGTGTAGTTCGGTGTATACGGTGTAGTATGGTGTAATATGGTGTATACGGTGTAATACAGTGTAGTACGGTGTAGTACGATTGGTAATACAGTTGATAATACAATTAGTAATACGATGTAATACAATTGATAATACAATTAGTAATACGATGTAATACAATTGGTAATATGATGTAATATGACGAGGTACAATTGGTGATACAATTGGTACTTAATCGACTGGCACTTGACACGGTTTTGTAGTTGAATATACGATTGGCACTTGAAAATATGATTGGCACTTGAAAATATGATTGGCACTTGAAAATACGATAAACACTTGAAAACACGATTTTGTAGTTGAAAAAACGATAAACACTTGACACGATTGACATTCGTAAGGCATGTCGACTGGCGAAACGGTGGTATTACGACATTGACGACGACACTTTGTACGCTGATCATTACCAGGCCTCAAAGATGGAATTTTAATCACGACATTTGGCAACGAGCACCGTGAACTGAGTACTTTAAACTTCACATAGCTTTCCTTCACTTCCCCACTTTCCTACTTCCTCACTTTCCTACTTCCTCACTTTCCTACTTCCTCACTTTCCTACTTCCCTCTTACACTGACTTTTTGGAATACCTCTTGGCCAAATCCCTAAACCATCCGTCCAACGCCATAAACTTGAGCGAAAACCGCACAAGCAACGACCGAGGTAAAAACGTCAGCACCCACCAATTGACCGACGCACCCTTGCCTCGAAAAGACTCGTGAAAGTTCTCGCGCGACCTGATGGCCGTCTCAAAGTCGTTGACCACCAGCTTGGCAAACACATTGGCTTTGGTCAGCTTCACACCTCGAAAGTTAAACTCGCTATGCAGTTCGTCATAGTAGAGCGAGCTCTTGGGGACGGGAGACGACTCGCCAATCTCCGAGTCTACAGCCCCAGCAACGATATTCAACACCGTGACGCCAAACGGCTGCGACTCAATTGCCAAAGTGTTGGCGTACGACGCAACTGCAGCCTTGGTTGCAGCATACACTCCAAGCATTGGCACGGGAATTACACCAGCAACAGACCCAGTAAAGGCAATTAGTCCTTTGGCATTGACCACAAGCCGGTGGAACTCGCGCACGGTTTTCATGAGCCCAAACACATTGACCTCAAACTGCCGTTCAATGGTGTCGTCGCTCAGATCAAAGAGCAAGGTGCTGATTGCAATCCCGGCATTGTAGAAGAGAAGATCCAACTTCCCGCGGTTTTCCCCGGAAATCGTCTGTCTAGCGGCCCGGACACTCTCAATGTCGGTGGCGTCGAGCCGCAATGGCACAATCTGGTGCTGTCGGAGTGGTTCCAAGAGCTCGGTGCGTCTGGCTCCAGCATACACTTTGTAGCCTCGGGAAGCAAGTTCCAAGGCCACAGCATAGCCAATTCCCGAGGACGCACCGACAACAAATGCAACTTTTCGATTCGAGTCGCTCATGGCTTGAAACACGCCCGGTGCGGGTATTTATACCCGTGAGACATGTTTCGGCACTCAACGGGACCTAATGTGCCGTCGCCAATTCTCCGCACCAGCTGTCAATGTGCTGCAATTCGCAGCATTAGGTTTGGACCAATGTGGATATGGCAAAGGGGTACTGGGCTTATATGAGCCACACTCGCCAAGCGGACATATTTGTCATTACAAAGTACTCTTGCCATTTACCATTACACTTGCCATTTACCATTACACTTGCCATTTACCACTACACTTGCCATTTACCACTACACTTGCCATATTACGAAGCTACACATTACAATTGTTACTTGTTATATTACCACTCACCAAGTACACTAGTTGTCAAATTACCACTCACCAAGTGCACTTAACATATTTACCACACTTGATGCTACATTTAGTACCACACAAACAATGGTACTACACTTGGTACCGTGCAAGCAATAGTGCCACTGTTTTCACAATAGTATTACACTGCACTGGATAGCTCACTAGACGTTTACACTTCTATACGTTTACACTTACTATGTTTACACTTCTATACGTTTACACTTCTATACGTTTACACTCACTACACTTAACATCACTACACTTAACATCACTACACTTGGCTCTCACGACTACACCATCTAGCTGTAATATATTAGCCTATTCTGCATTTCTATCCGTCATCTCGTTTATCCTCCACCCTTTACCTTTATCTGGTAGCCTGGTATCCTATGTGTTAGCAAATTCATAAAAAAAGTCAATTCTGTCAGTACATTTGATCGGTATCTTATCATATACAAAATTTCAAACGAGCTGGGTTTAATGCTATATGGTCATCATGTAGAATTGACATTGTATCATTACTTACCAGTTGCCCACACTCAAAAACTCTGAAAATTTTCGCCTTATATCCCCGTAGTCACGTGACTACGCAGCGGTTTGTTTTTCGCGGGGCGTAAATAGACATTATCATGAGCTACACCAGGGTAGGCGGGCAATCGCGTAAAACTGGTATTATTCCGAGAGAAGACACCCAGCGGGACGCAAACAATTTTGAGAACGTGAATGATTTTTTTGAGGTCAATGGCGGCAGCACAGGCGGCGCGACAAGCGCCAAGTCCACAAAGCAGTCGCGAAATCCCACCAACCGCGTCATCCAAGACACCGACGAAAACAACTCGGACGTGGTGCTTATAAGCGACGACTCTCCTGCGGAGTATCAGACACCGAAGAAGAAGAAGGAGAAGGAGAAGAAACCCAAGAGCAACACCGGTCCTCGGACGTCACGGGTGACAAAGAACATTGCACTAAATAAAAACAAGCCCAAGAACATCGAGGTGTCACAGCGGACCCGGCCGCAGCGGTTCACACATCCGCCGGTGGAGTTTTGGCGGAACGAAAAGGTGATGTACAAATACGGCGCGGACCGGACTCCGTCGGTGGTGGATATTGTGACAAAAGCGGTGGACGAGGCGCCGCCAAAGAAGGTGAGCAGGAAGAAAAAAACCAAGACGTCGGCCGAGCGCGTGCAGGAAGCTCTTGCCGAGCATCAGAAAAATAACGAGTTTACCGACGACCAGAAGCGACGCGCCGCGTGGATGAAGCTGGGCAGCATCAAGCTTCTGGTGGTTGATGGCCCGGATTCGACCATAGAGTCAGAGCGGACGATAGCATGGGCCAACAACCAGGCCAAGGACATTACAACTGTCGACACCGACCGGGAAAGATATCTGTTGGGGGTGTTGTTCAACGAGGAGCAGGAGTTTGCGGCGCTGGGCATTCTCCGGTTTCCGGTGGGGGGGATCAAGCTTTCAAGGAACGCTGGCACGTCCTATTTTCTATTCTATGTGTGCAGCGGCACGTTTGAGGTCAAGATAGGCAAGTCGGTGATTGTGGTGAGCGAGGGCTGTTCGTTTGAGATTCCCATGGGGAATCCGTATGATTTCAAGAACATTGGCAAGGTGGAGGGCAAGTTGTTTTTTGTGCAGACGCGATATGTTCATGTGCTGAGTGATGTCTATGAGTCGAGTGCCGATGAGGAGTAGAGCTGGGGTTGATACTATTGAGGTGAGGAAGGAGTATTGTGGTATAGTAGATTGGTATTGTATAATAGCGGGAGAATAAATGAGATGCAGATGGTGTAGTGTGGATTGGATGTGGATTGGAATTTGCAATTGGATGTGGATTGGAATTTGCAATTGGATGTGGATTGGAATTTGCAATTGAATGTGGATTGGAATTTGCAATTGAATGTGGATTGGAATTTGCAATTGAATGTGGATTGGATGTGAATTGGTATATGCAATTGGTACATGGTACGGTCATTTCCGTCATTGTATTTGATTGCTAGAGTTGTCGACTGACTGTTTGGCTGAGATTGCCGTATCGCTTTTCATATCCGAGTGTACGTGATTCTTGGGTATTTAAATCTGTCCATTTGACAGCGCAGCTGGGAATTGGTTACCAATGCCTATAATGATATTTCTGTATTAATTACATGTCTGCAAAATACAGTTCTTTGACTAATTTCACCCAGGAGCAGGCAGTATGGTTCAAAGAAACTCTGTAGCAGAGGGAAAAACCTTCAACCGGAACTAGTCAATGGTAGATTAATGGGCATTGGTGGGGAAGTGAGCGTTTCCTAGGTTGTAAGTGACTTGAGCCACTCCAGAATCAGAGTACATTGTACGGTTGCCTCCTAACCTGCTGTAGCAAAAAGGAAACCACCAGTACAGCACAGACGAGTAGAATCCCACATGTTTAAACTTTACCTTATCTTAAAAGAGCGGGTTGGGCTGGCGGAAGTGATCCCTTTTTGGATCTGTTCTTGGGCTGAAAAAACAAGAGTATTGGGCAGGTAAAATCATAAAACGTCAATGGCGTAAGATCCTCCATCTATTTCATAATGGGCTAACCTCTGCGTTAATAGAGTCTCTGTCTTGTATGAAACCAAGCATTGTCTGCTGAGTAGCTGATCTTGCCGAGTATTTTCTTAGGTCCAACTAGGGCTTCTAAGTGTAATTTTGAGAATCTCGCATTTGTTGGAGAATTGGGTTCCAACACCTGGTACAAGTCTGTGTATTCCACGGAATATAATCAATATCTCACTGATATTTATTCGGGAAACTCGTCCAACATATTTCTGGAAAAGTATCAATTACTACCGTACTGTATTGACAAGTTCATGAGGTCCTGAGGCTCGACAAGGCTCTTGTTGAATTTGCCGACCTTTTGCTGCTCCTCGTCCTTGTACAAGCCGGTTTTGTTGTTGATCTGGACCTTGGACCCGAGAAACTGCTTGTTTTTAAAGTCCAAAAACAATAGGATTTGGTCGTTGTTTCTGAGGAGGATCTTCTTGCCCTTTGATATTTTCTTGCCCTTTATATGGCACCCGTTGGTGCTGTAGTCAATGAGCCATACGCCGTCCAATCCTTGGGCCGGGGGCTCATAGAAGCTCTTGCCAATGGGATGCCGTTTGCGGATGATGATGCAGTGGAATTTTGAGATTTTACTGTCCTCGATGCTGAAGTTGCAATTGCCGTTGCCGCCGATGATGAGAGTCTGGTATTTCATTCTCAAAAAGTGCATGCTCTGGATGGAGATTATATAGGTGATTGATACCATGGAAATTTGTCCTATATTGTTGACATTTCCGGTTCTGGTGTCAAATAGCTTGGGCAATAATGCAACTGAGATGCTTGTTCCACAGTAATTGAGATGGCATATGTTGGGCCTGCGAGATGGTTCTGGTCTGTGTTGTATTTAGTATTTGGACTACGATAGAGTATACGCCTTTTGGTCTATTGTCATTTCTTGGTCTGTATATTTGGTTCTAGGCAATTGCGGAATTCCAACATTGGATGATATTGACAGTTTTTCAGGTTGAAATACACATCGTGTAGCCTTATATTACTCGTTGCTCAAATTATTTGATAATAACCCGAATATCTTTAAAGATCTAGGCAAAAGCTCATTGCTCCTCCAGTGCCAATTAATCTACATATTCATACGCACTAACCAAAGTTTTTTATCTGTCGAAGTTTCTTTCGACAACTACATAACGGCGCCGTGCTTTGTTGTTGATGGAAAGTATAAATCTCCCATGGGAGCCTAGTATAGCTTTAGCTTTGTATAAATATTATTATAATGGCCGGAAGTGCAAAAGATGTGAGATTCCCCCTCCATCATACATCTCTGCTGCCTAGAGCTCTTGGAAACTTGAATTCTATTACACATTGATGACATACAAATTCCACTCATGGAATACGCAACACGCGGAAAGTGTTTGCCAATCAGTTTACAAACTTGTATAGTTTTATCGGAACGTTTTGGAACATGATTCTCCAGCACATGGTGAGATTGAGTGGTCAAACTTGAAAAGGGCGATCAGGCTTGCACAAGTGATACAAGTATAATGAGTCAACAGTAAGACCACTTACATTGAAGTATTTATCCCAACCGAATGAGGGCTGGCAAAGGGTTTCAACAGCAATGCTGCACAGGATATTCCTGAGTGAAGAAATATTTGTCAAATGACCGTATTGCCGGAGGCAATATAGCTAATACAAAAATAAATGTATATATGGAGTAGAACCAATAATCATTTAAGGAAGTGTTAGCCCAAGCCCAATCAGAAGTGTCGGAGAGTCAGACTTTGGCCCTTGCAAGGACAAAAAAAAATAAGTCCTTAAAGATCAAATAAACACAAGAGTGACCAAGGAATGGCAAAAATTAGTGGACACTGGTGAGATTGCTCTTCCAGCCCACTATATAACTCCACGCGGAACGGATTCACTGGTGGTTACAACTGCCAAAGATAAACTCCTACTACTGAGGCCTTGGCTAGTCCAAAGAAAATTGTAGCTTCAGTCAATTTTCAAGCGGAAAAGTTTGGTGTCAAGAACTACTAAGCAGTTTAATCTGGACTGCAATCCAAAGTGTCCTAGGTGCGAAATTCGTCCATATTTCATGACCCATCATGCCCAAGTTTAGAGGTATCCACTCAGGAAACAATAGGCAAAGGCCTCATCACTAGAGGGCAGATTCGTAGGATTCTACACATTAGTTCTGGATGGGTATATTCCTTTTCATTTACAGTACCACAAGAAGACGATCAGGCAGGTAGTCCTAGGAGCGAGATTCCGTAGTTCCTTCAAAGTCATTTCTTGTCAGTTAAAGATCAAGTCGAATGTTTTTATCCCATCAAGGGTTTTCTCTTGGCTCAAAAATAGCAGCCTGTCTTTATTTTTGGAAGGTGAAATATCAATTTCCCGGGGGAGCCTAGTAAAGCTATAGAAGTAAATGAACATATTATTATATGGAAGTGGAAGTGGGACTGGACTGGGACTCTGACGGCGAGACCCTGACAGTGGGACCCTGACAGTGGGACTCTGGGAGTGGGACTTTAAATGGACTGCATGGAGTGGTAGTCTGATATATAATAATCTGATGCCTGATTCTGATAATCTAATAGTGTGATGGACGGAATGCACTGTTAGTCTGATATCTGATAGTTTAGTAGTCAGATTCTGATAGTCTGACTGCCATATTCAGATTCAGATTGAATATTCTGTAGAGGTTGAAACCACCAGCAAGACATCTACAACGGAGAAGCAATTCTACGTTGGAATTACTCACGGAATGGTACAGCATGGGCAACATGCAGTTGTAGCGTAATGTGAAACTCCTGACGATGGGCACTTGTAAGGGAACAAGTATCCTATAAGGGAGATGATTCCGTAGTTTAAAAGAACAAGTACAATTTAATTCAATCATCGGTGCTGTTTTGATTATTCAATTACAAAGGACAAGGCTGATTTATAAGTAAGATCTGAGCATAAGTTTGTAGCGAAGACACTCTAGACGATGAAATCGACATTGACAGAACTAATTCAGATAGTCACAGTCACAGTCGGACTTGATTCAGATAGTCGGGTTCAAATTCTAATTCAGATAGTCAGACTCAGATTCAGATTCAGACAGTTAGATTCAGATTCAGACAGTCAGATTCAGATTCAGACAGTCAGATTCAGATTCAGACAGTCGGGCTCTAATTCAGATAGTCAGACAGCCTGACTATAATTCCGATAGTCAGATTCAAATTCTAATTCTGATAGTCAGCCAGACACCACTACACAATCCATGATTCCAGGTATATTCAATAAAACAATATCTAACAAACAATAATACAGTAGAATAAAAGTCGTCACCATCAGCCTCAATAATCATCCTTGTCAGCCTTCTTGGAACGGGCATACCGCACCAAAGGCGAGAGCGAGCGGCACTCGTCAGCCTGAAGAATAAACTCGTCGCCGAGAAGCTGGTCGGCAGTGGCACGGTCGTCTGCCAGCACCTTCAAGCTCCAGTCCAAAAACGCCTTGAGCACGGGACTCAAAGTGTCAGGCTCCTTGACCTCAGGAGTGCCCAAGGTGGCAATGAGGTATAGCGCACGGAGCGGGGTCTCGTTCAAATAAGGCGGCTCACCATCGATCATCTCGATGGTCATGATGCCAAGGGACCATATGTCGATCTTGGGCCCATACTCCTTACGACTAACCACCTCGGGGGCCATCCAGTATGGGGTGCCGACCATGGTGGTGCGCTTCAAGTTGGACTCGTTGATTTGCGCGCAAAAGCCAAAGTCGGTCAACTTGATGTCGCCCGTGAGCGAGAGCAAGATGTTGTCGGACTTGATATCGCGATGGATCACGCCCTTGGCATGGAGAAACTGCAAACCCTCCAAGGTCTCGCGGCACACTGCTCCAATCTGGCCCTCAGTCATGACGCTGTGGGTGACAACCTCTGTGAGCGAGCCACCTTCCATGTACTCCATAATGACCCAGAGGGTTCCCTCCAGGAGGTAGGAGTCGATGAAGTTGACAATGTTCTTGTGCCGGCTGCCCTTCATGACCAAGATCTCGTTGACAATGAGCTCCTTCTTTGGCTGCTGCTCGAGGTTCATTTGCTTGATTGCCACCAGCTTGTGGGTACCGTTTTCGTACGCGGTGTACACGCCTCCGCTGGCGCCTTGTCCGATTTTGGTCAACTTGCCGTAGTATTCGCGCGGATCGCCCTGAGAGCAAATCTTGACGAGTTTCGCGTACACCAACGCATGGCGGCGCTTCTTCTCCTCGCGCTTCTTCATGGCGAGATACGCTGCCTGCTGCGGGTCACGTGTCGGGTGGGTCTTCTTGATGCGCGGCTGCGGGTTCTGCGCCTCGCGCTGCTCACGTTCCTGGAGCATGCGGAGCCGGTCACGTGCCTCCTGCTGGCGGCGCTCGGCGTCGGTTGCCAGGTCGCTCTGCAGCCGCAACTGCTGCTGCTTCTGCTGCTGCTGGTAGAACACGTGCTGGCTCGCGTCCTTGGCTGCCGGGTCACTGGACACCTGCATCATGCGCAGCTGCGAGTCGCTCGTCGCCCGCAGCAAGTCGCGCGTCTTCGACGGCACTGGTGGCGGCACCGACGTCGGCGGCGGCGTCAGCGCCACTTTCTTCCCGCCAGGCGGTTTCGGCGCCGGGCGGCTCGGAATGTACTCCTTCAGCAGCGGCGCCGTCCGCTTCGCCTCAAGCGACGTGAGGTGGATGATCTGGTGCCCGCCGGCATAGTCCGTGCCGTTCGCGCTGTTTGCCGGCACAACGTCGTTGACAAAACTGTCGCTGTCGGTGCTGGCGGAACTGCCGGCGCGCAGCTTGTCGGCATTGAACTTCTTGAAGATCGTATCGTCGGGATCCTGATGCACCTGGTCCTGGTAGAACTCGACGATCTCGTATATTTCCTGCGGATGCTGCTCCTGCTCGGTTTTCGAGATGCCCAGCGCCGAAAGAAGCTTCTGCCACTCCTCCGGGAGTCCGGTGTATTCTCCGGTGGCGGAATTGAATCCGACGTGTGCCACGTGCTGCGTGTTGTATGGCGTGGAGATGGACATGGCTGGTTCGAGCATGGTGGATTTTTTGCGGGTCAATTCCGGTTCGTCTTTTTTTCCAATGGCCATGAAGGTTGAGAGTACGCTGGTGAGGGTGGATTTTTTCTTGGTGAGGAGTGGTTTGTTTTTGTATGGTGTGCTGAGTTTCAGTCCAAAGGAGATGTTGGATTGGGGTTTGGACAGTGAGTTTTTTCCAGACGGTGAAGGTGCAGAGGGGTTTGAGACTCCTTGGTTTGAGTTTCTTTGGCTTGATGCTCCTTGGTTTGAGTTTCTTTGGCTTGATGCTCCTTGGTTTGAGTTTCTTTGGCTTGATGCTCCTTGGTTTGAGTTTCTTTGGCTTGATGCTCCTTGGTTTGAGTTTCTTTGGCTTGAGACTCCTTGGTTTGAGTTTCTTTGGCCTAAGATTTCTTGTCCTGAATTTCTTTGGCCTAAGATTTCTTGTCCTGAATTTCTTTGGCCTAAGATTTCTTGTCCTGAATTTCTTTGGCCTAAGATTTCTTGTCCTGAATTTCTCAATTGACCAGAATAATCCAACAACTGCCCAGAATTCCTCGATTGACCAGAATAATCCAACAACTGCCCAGAATTCCTCGACTGCCCAGAATTCCTCGATTGTCCCGAATTCCTCGATTGTCCTGAAACCCCTGAATAATCCAACTGCCCCGAATTCCCTCCAAAATTCAAATGCCCTGAATTCCCTCCAAAATTCGAGTGCCCAGAATACCCAGAATGGTCCAGGTGCCGCGCAACCATACTGCCCGAAGCAACTGAAATCCCAGCAAGCATCGGCGGAAGCCGGTCCTCGTCAAAATCCGGACTCTCAGGCCGACCCTTTGGCGCATTATACACATTGATAATCGAGCTCGCCTCATTGTTACTAAGACTGCTCTGGAGACTCAACGAGCTCGTCGCTCGCACCTTGTCCGTCTCTGATCCGTCGCTCACCCGATGCCGCTCCTCACCATCCTTGAGAAACGACAACCGTACTCGCGTCGTCAATTCGTCCTTTGTTAATACGTCCACGTCCCCCAACTTTTCATCCCCCATCTTTTCATCCCTTGGCCCTTCCTCCAACTTCTCCTCCTCCAACTTCTCCTCCTGCAAATCATTCACGCTCGTCATGTTGTGGAGCGAACTCCGCTTCTTCACTTGCACTCCCCGGCTATTATTCATCGGCAGATTGGGCAAACTGTCAAGACTGTCGTACTCAGACGACGAGTTGCTCACCCGCTTAAAACTCACAGGCGCATCCAACAGATTAGACGAGTGGTTCTGCGACTTGACCCCGTCCAACTTGGGCGTGCTCGCAGTAAGTGTCAAGTTCAGGCTCTTGTTCAAGACTTTCGGGTCCATGGTATAGTTTGCGGCGTTCGTGTTCACCGGCGGCGTTTGCATAGTATAGGGAGACAACAACAAAGTATCCTGGTCTGTTGCTTGCCATGTATCCGCTCCCAATGAGATCCACCATGCTACGTTGAATTTTCGATATTTACGCTAAGGGTGGTGTCCGGGTGTATCGATCCGTTTACTGCACCGATGCAATATCCATGTCTACAATATTAATGTCTGAATATAATGTTTGAATATAATGTCTGAATATAATGTCTGAATATTCAAATCTGGAATATAATGTCTGAATATCAATGTCTGGAATATTCAAATCTGGAATATCAATGTCTGGAATATTCAAATATCCTGTTATCCTGTTATCCACGAAATATCCCGTAGTAGCATCCCTGCCATTCTCATTTGCTCGTCTCTTTTGCCTACCGTTGCATGTCTCATATGGCCAATCTAGAACTTGTCTCTCAACTGAGTCACGCTCGCCTCAAAATTTGAGACACTCTTGCCTGTTGCAGAATATTCCTCTCCAATATCGGACCAATTGTACCGTCCAACTAGTGATTCGTAGTACGGTGCTCAGTACAGGTTTGCCCATGCTACATGAATTACAACTACGAGATATAGTTTCGGCGTGTATTCGGCCATGAACAATGGTCAATTGCCAGATCACTCACTCTCACACTCACTTCCAATCACTCCCTTTCTCACTCCCTTTCTCACTCCCTTTCTCACTCCCTTTCTCACTCCCTTTCTCACTCACTCACTTTCTACCTTTCCCACTCACTCACTTCCTATCTCACTCCATATCTTTCCCTCCCTCTCCCCACCCTCTCACTTACTTTCTCCCCCGTAAAATCTTCTCATCCACTCGGTAGAAAAACACATACAACAACCCATCAGCACACAACGTAAGCACCCCGGTAATCAAAAAACCAACCCACAAAAAACCTCCCTCCGCCAACCGGCCAGTAAACACAGGTCCAACACACCGCGCAAACGTCTTGCCAATATTCACCGTCCCCATCGCCTTGGTCAACTCCCTCGGAGGAATAATACTCGTCAATAGCACCTGCCGCGGCACAACATCCATCGCCGACGTCGCATAGTACATCAACACACTGGCCCCAGACCCCACAAGACTGTGGAAGAGCGGCGTCGCTAGCAAAAACACCGCACTTGGGGCCTGGGCCAAAAGCGTCGCCTTGATCGGCCCAAACGCTCGCGCAATCATGGCAGATGGAACCGACGATACCGAATTCACAATCGTCGTCACGAAAAACATGCTGCCGAGCACCGACGGATCCATCAAGTACGTTGTCTTGAAGTAGTATATGATCCACGTCGTCGGCATGAACCCATAGGCAAATGAGTCGAGCATAAACACACACAAGAGTCTCGCCAACACATGTTGGGTCTCCTTGGAAAGGCCAGTGATTCCCTGGGACTGGGACAGTGGTGTTTCGGAGGTCAACGTTTCAGAGGTTATCAATGGTGTTTCTGAGGTTATCAATGGTGTTTCTTCAGAGACTGGTGTTTCTGAGACTGGTGTTTCAGATACTGGTGTTCCCTCCTCCAATATTTCAGCGACCGTTGTTTCCTCCCCCAATTCTCCCTCCATTATACTCACATGCTCCTCATGGGTAGCCTCACACCGCTCACTAAGAAACATCATCATCACAAACTTGGCCATCGAAACACAGCTATACCCATAGAAAACCATCCTGTACGACCGTAGCTCAGTCCACTCCCTGTCCCGCATCCACTGTAATGCCCATCCAGTAGCCAACATCCCAAGAGCTGATCCCCCGCTGGAAATCATCCAATGAAGAGCATAAACATCAGGCCGGTCCTCCATCGGCGTCAAATGCGCAATGGTACTCTCCTCCACCGACCGGAACGGTCCTACTTCGTCTCCACTGGGAGAAATCACTCCTACAATTGCTGCCAAGAGCACTACCCAAAAACTATCAGAAACCGCAAACGTTAGCCCGGCAACTGCCATAAACAACAGCCCAAGCATCATGATCCGCCGCCGGCCAAACTTCTCCGCGTACCACGTCAAGAAATACGAAATCAAGGTGTCGCCCACCAAGGTGCTGGTCATAAACACCCCAATGTTACCTTCACTGGTCCCAATGGCCTTGAGAAATAACGTAAGAACTATATTGGTCGCACCAAATGCGGAAAGACGAAGAAATACGCTCGCCCATATAATCTTGATGTCAAGTGGTGTCCGATAAAACGTCTCTACAACCCTCATTACTACTCCATTTGCAGCCTCGGAAAAATTTCATATAGTGTCACGTGAATTGCCAGTGATGGGTCACTGCATTTTCGCATTCCTTCATGCCAATGGATCAAGTAATCACGGCTTTGGAAGATGCATCAGTGTTTAATTATAATGAATTGCGAGTACACACACTAGGTAAAGTGTCTCTGGAGTATTCCAAGCTACTAGAGATTTTCTCCTTTGGTACCTGGAAGGATTATCTCCACAACCAGCAACTGCTTCCTAGTCTCTCACAACCCAGTAAAAATAAGTTGATTGAACTCACAATCCTAAAGGCATTGATCAATAATACAGGAAAGACAACGCTGAAAGTACCATATGCGGTTTTGCTAGATTCAATTGCCTTGGAAAACATCCAGGACAACTACCTCCCTTTGGAGAGATACATCACCCATCTTATTGAAGCCAAGCAGTTGGATGCTAAATTAGATAGCCATGGTGCCAGCGTCATTGTAAAGGATATATTGTACTGTGAAGATATCTTGTATGATAACTCTCTTTTGTTTTTCCCTCTGACAAAGTCTCAGGATATCAATGCCCCAGTAAAGGACGTCCAATATTTGATTGACAAATTGGAATCCTTCAAGTCTGTTAACCTTGCAAAGGCAAAAACAGCCCTACTGATAAATAGAGCATAATAATAAACGCATTGGGTCTCTTGGTTTGACAACCGTAAAAAAAGATATTTGGTCCCTACCAGGATCGAACTGGTGATCTTGGCGTAACAATGTAATATTAGCACCACGCCTTAACCAACTGGGCCAAGGGACCCCACGGAAATTTTCTTTTACATTTGCTATTTTGAAGACAAATTTATTTTCTCAATTTATTGACAATTTATTAACCAAATTAAAAGGAGTCTGAACTGAATATATTCGCATCCGATCGTGGCATACTATAGTATAATATATATGACGTACTTCGTGTTGTCTCTTCTCTGATGGGGACCTTGCACTAGTAGTAATAAATAAATAATAAGTAATAGTAGTAGTGAGCTCAGTAAGATACGAGGTATTATTGATAGTGCCGGGCTATCTTACAAACGTATACTATATTTATTTTGAACTAAAGATCTTCATGTCTAAACTACTACCTTTTATAACTGCATCTCTCACATATACGTGTCCCCTGTGTTGTGGCGGAGTCATACTGCACATCACCATAGATCGACGTCCATGCTTCCCATGCTGCTCATTCCACTTATCACGTGACAATATTCTTGTATCATACTTCGTATGACGTCAATATATATTTTTAAATTCTGGATTATAATGTGCTAATTGGCACTCTTGTATATCACAATATTGAACATTCTTGTGGCAATGTTACACGTGGGTAAACAATGTTTCATGAAGATAAAGATCAACAGCTGTAGCTCTCTGGTCATATTTTCCCATAACGCTATGATTTAGCTGATGCAAGATACCATGTGCTGTTATCAGATCTTGTATAATGGTACCAATTAACGCTATAATCACCATATCAACATTCGGCGTGTACTGTATCATAATCAAAGCAATTCTATAGCGCTGGAGAAACAAGTAAACACTTGCCGGTATATTTTGAGTACCATGATAAGCTAGAGGACTGGGGACAACGCCTGGTACATTATATCTCATGGGATCTGTTTGCTCATGTAAACATGGCTTTTAAATTTTGAAGCAAGTGCCGTAGTACACTTTGAATTCATAGTAAAAGGCTCGCTGAATAACTAAAAAGGACCACAAGTGGAGAAGGAAAATGAATCCGAGTAATATAGATATTATTATAGTGCCATCAGCAAATGATCAACACAAATTGGTACCAAAGGCAAGTTCTGAATATAGCTTCAATTCATGCGATTCACTGTACGTTGGCTTAAAAACATTCAAAAGACGTATTTATCGATAATTTGAAAACATCACAGGGATTTCAACTAATGTGTGATTATCTAAAAAATTTTCTTTAGCAAATCCAAAGATGGGCGTTGAAAGAGTTTGTTTTCGAGTGCGTGAATTCATGAAATGAAGCAATGTTGTTCGTTATCAGACCTAAGACATTCAAGAGTACTGATGAATATAGACAATGGAAGATCATTTTATTGATCATCAGTCACGTATCCTCTCTAGAAAATCCTGGGATCACGATAGGTAGTTGATATTCGGAAAGAATCGAGACAACGTTCGCTCAGGTATTGAGCAATCGCAGGAAGGCCTATTAATTTGCCACGAGGTGGCATTTCAATTAAGAATAGAAATAGTCGAATATGATGCAAATTTTAATCTGGACATTACACAATGAATTGGTATCTACATGCGTTGTATAGGCCATTCTCACGAGATAGTTTCATATGACATGGCACAATACTACAACTCTGCGATGATCAATAATTTGTCAAGTAAAGGTAACCTTGAGACAATAAACTACTGTTTGATGGTCAAAAATAGGCAACAGGGAAGAACCAAGACACCGTAAAAGACAAAAACCGTTCAAAATGAAAAGAGCTAAAAAAGGAACAATGCCTAAAAAGAAATGGAAAAAAAATTCCTTACATATTTGGGTGTCTGAGGCTGACGCATGTTCAGCTTAGAATGAATGTGTAGTCGGGTGTAGCAAGAATGCGGAACATACGGGGTTTGAATAAACAAAATATGAAATAGGGTACACCGGTTAGGATGATGATATGATGGACATTTATTTGAAAGGAATAAAGTCCGAGATAATTGCTGTGTAGAGTATTGCCACAAGTTTTATCATATCTGGCGAACACAATTGGACATAAATTTACCACTACCAAGTAATACCAAAGCGGCATCATAAACAATAAAAGTACGCCATAACAATACAGCATCACGATAACCATGCCGATAATGGGATCTTTGTTTGTAAATTTTTAGTGAATAGGAATAGCCTAAAACTTGTACTTACAACGAGATCATAAGACTTTTCCATTCCAACTAAAGACTTGTCATTCCAAATAAGCCATTTCGGATTAAACTTTTTTGGAAAAGACATGGCGGAATGCCATTAGGGTATTCATTCTTGAATCAAACATAACTGCCCGACTTTATAGCACATTTTGTTCCGATCTAAGATCATCAACGTCGCTTACACCATAACTGGCGACTTGTTCATACCTTGGTATAGTCAGATTCGTATTTAACAAGACAGTGTGATATGTCAATCTGATTATAAAGCTACGAGTAATAAATAATAAAATAAAATCACTGGCAGCGGCGAATCGTAGTTACTCAGCAGAACTAAACCTGCACTGTAGCCCTGGCCCGATTTGAAATCGATGGAGATGGTATAGTGAGATAAAAACTGTAAAGTACAAAAGGATGGACAAGAGCCAGTTGAGACAAAAATTAAGTGAGATTCTTCCTCTTGATGAAGAATCTTTGGATCAGACCATTGCGTATGCTCTTAGTTTGAGTGATAACGATGAAATGGCGAATCATTTCTTGGGTTTGATTGGCGAATCACCGCTCGTGTTTGAATTTATACAAGCATTGACGGAGTACAAGGATAATAGTCAGGTGAAGTATGTGAAGCCGGAACTCCACAAAAAGGCGAACAATGTCAAGAGCAAGAAAAAAGAGGACCGTCAAAACCCATGGAAGGAGACTCGAGTATCAGTCAAGTCAGAGCCAGTCAAGTCAGAGACAATATTGAAGAGCAAGAAAGCTAGTGAGCCAAAGAAAAGTTCCAAGGCACAGAAGCTTAGTGATATTAGTGAGTTGGACAAGATATTAAACAGTCTTGAGTACGGGGATACCGAGTCTAAATGTGACTGTATGGCGGCACGACACGGATTGAACAAGGCGATTCCAAACTGTTTGAGCTGTGGAAAGATCATCTGCTTGAAGGAAAGTCGGCGGACTACGTGTTCGTTTTGTGGTGCGGAGTTGATTACGTTGAATGAAAAGTTGGAGATGATCCGTCTACTCCAGGAAGAAAAGGGCCGGTTGATGGGCGGAGAGCCGCAAAAGAAGGTTGCGAGCAAGCGGAAGCAGGAGAAGTATACTGTTAGCATGGGAGCGGGAAGCAAGAATTTCTTCAAGCAGCAGGACAAGCTATTTGCGAATTTGGAAAAGAAGCAGAAGCAGCAGGACGTGGGGAAGTTGAGTGACGATTTGGAGAAGGCGGAGGCGAACTTGAACAACTTGCTAGGATACCAGGAGAATTCGCAGCAGCGGACGAAGATTATTGACCAGGTGTCTGACTTTTCTATTCTGGAGGAAGGGAGTAACATGTGGACGCGGTCGTCGATTGAGAAGATCATTGAGATGAAGAAGCAGCAGAGGAATTTGAAGAAAATGGAGAAGACGGAAGCGGAGCGGCGGGGCCGCGGGAAGAAGTTTATGGAGTTGAATTTGAGCAATGGACGCATAACCATGAAAGAGACGATAAGCCGGGTGGCAGAGGAGGAAAGCGAAGCGGAATTGAGTGGGTCGGATGAGGAGTTGAATCACGAGATCCGGGATTTGGAGATGCAGTTACTGGAAGAAAAGTCTAAAGAGGTGTCTGAGCTAAGCAAAAAGAGTTGGGACTATGCTGCTGATGTCCGTAAATGGCAGTCACGGAGACCGCAATACCGGACCCAGAATATTGGTGCATCTGAAAGTGAATACTCGGGGACATATAAACGAAGCCAGCACCAAAACGACGGGACGATGGAAGATATGATACTGGCAATATAAAACATGGAAGGCATACCTGTAGGGGGCTAAAAATAGACGATCTCTTGTGGAGAAAAAGCGTGCCTAAATTAACAAGTAGGGCGGGGCGGCATTACCCAACAAACGTGCAGTTACGTACCAAAAGTACGGTGACAGCACGCGGGAGTAGGCGGAATAAATGGGAGGAAGTAGGAGGAATAAATGGGAGGGAGTAGCAATGGGGAAGAGGACAATAATAGAAGAGGAGATGAGTAACAATGGCGGACAATGATGTTAGTTGAAGCAAGTCTGAAGCTTGCACTTGTATAGCATATTCTGTTTTGACACATTGGATTAAATGGGGGGGGCAGTCTTGCCAGAGTGGTCAAAGGACCGAAGATATCCGAGGGAAGGGTCCTACCCGGAGAAGAGGCAAGGGAAAATGGAGGGATCTTCGTGTGATTCATGGATTTGGGTCTCAGATTTTTCAGCATATAGCCACTAGGCGTATAATCGCCAGGGTTCCGAACAGTGGTTTCGGTAGTATAAAGTATGTCAACTTAGTTGGGGGATGCATTTAGAAAAAATTGCAAGAAAAAAAAAAAAATACCGTGGTGGAGATTGACCAAGGGATTATAAATTGGATGGAATACTAGACAATGTATAAAACAGGGACTAACAGGCAATCAAAGATGACCAGCGAGCGATTACGGTGTGCATATTGTTCATACAATACCACCCACCACGAGAGTATGAAAAACCATACAATCACCTCCCACAAGGCCCACATGAGGTGTTATGGGTGCTTGACTCGGACGTTTGACAACTTGTACGAGATGAAGCGGCACTTGAAGAAGGACCATCCGTCGGATTTGCGGGCGTGGGGTTGCTACGACTTGGTGAGCACCCAGCAAAAGAGGACCTTCTTGTACTTTGGGCGGGACCTCCATTCTGGAAAAAGCCGGCAGTACTTGTTTGTTGCCAAGTACGAGGTCAATGCTTGCTGTGGGTAGTGTGGGGATGCGATGGGTTGCTCTCAACGTCAGTTGAGTATATTATACTAATTATACTATATGGATTATACTATACCGTTTTTTTATTTTGTACATGTCGGATTTCCTAGGGGAGCGGCTGCACCTCCAAGGGGAATGTGATGTAGGCACTGGTGCAAGTGAACAATGGGTCGGGAGTGCTGGAATTATTATATATTGTAATGCATGAGTATTGGTTAGCCTAATTAATTAGCGGTATTCACCCAACGGCCGCGATATATATATATGTAATTAGCGTATCACACTAGCCGGTAACGTTTGCTTGGTATAACCTGACAGAGAATATGTTGTAGTTGGGAGGGAACCTTATTTACCCAGGTGTCTTACGATAGCATGTTTTATCACCTCATGTTGCATAGTGTGTCTAACTATAGTACAACTCAATATTTGTTCCGTCGTGGATCTCGTAATCGTCCAACGTGATGTGATCCTTGAATATCCGGTATCCTTTCTTGAGTAGGATTTTCTCAGCAGCAGTGCCGATTTGTAGCGAGAGCACCTTTTTGAAGTCGCCAATTGTGTCTTCGGGCAAACATTTCACTTTGATACGCTTGCCCAATCTGTCGTTGCAAACCACCTCGATCATTTTTGAAGCAGCTTTTGAAAAATTTCATTGAGCACATGCCACATAGTAGTGGGTTCGGGGCTGGCAATCACCCGCTTATGAGATCTGGTGGAGGAGTGTATTTTTGATTGGTATATTGCAGGGTGTGTGTTTGGGTTTATTTCTACATGTAATTGAGTATCAATGGGTATTTGGATAGTTTGTTGTAACGGCAGGGTGGAAGGAAGTGGAAGTGGAAGTGGAAGTGTGGGAAGTACTGCCAGAAGTTCAGTCGAATGTACTGCCAGGAGTACCTTTTTTGATGCGGCAATTGTATTTTGACGAGCCGTGGTGGGTGGGCTGAGGATGTGATTGTGGTGGGTTGACGATTGGATATGGATAGGTTGGGAGGAAAGGGGAGGAAAGGAGAGGAAAAAGGAGAGGAAAAAGGAGAGGAAAAAGGAGAGACGTGAAGGTGCAAGGTCGATCATGGTAGAAGCAGGACGATCGAGATGGAAAAAGGACGACCGAGGTGAAAAAGGACGACCAAGGTGGAAAAAGGACGACCAAGGTGGAAAAGGGACAACCGAGATGGAAAAAAGACAACCGAGATGAAAAAGGTGGCATATTGGCAGAATGGTGGTGGAACGTAGATCTGGGTAGAGCAAGAGGTGGAACATAGATCTAGGTAGATTGACTGTAATGGAAAGTAAATCAAGGCAGATTGAATGTAATGGAAAGTAAATGTAGGTGGTGCAAGTGGTGGAGCATAGATCTAGGTAGATTAAGTGGCAGAAGGTAAATCAAGGCAGATTGAATGTGATGGAAAGTAGATGTAGGTAGTATAAGTGGTGGAACGTAGATGTAGGTAGATTGAATGTAATGGAAAGTAGATGTAGGTAGATTGAGCGTGCTGGAAAGTAGGAGGAAGGTAGATTGAGCGTGCTGGAAAGTAGGAGGAAGGTAGATTGAGGTAGTAAAAAGGTGGGAGAATTGATCAGAGTAGTTGGATAATTGATCAGAGTAGTTGGATAATTGATAGGAGTGGGGAGAATTGATAGGAGTAGGGAGAATTGATGGGAGTAGGGAGAATTGATGGGAGTAGGGAGAATTGATGGGAGTAGGGAGAATTGATCAGAGAGCATATCGGAATAACTTGACATGGTAGGCAGTCGAATGTAATCTAGGTAGATCATGATATCAATGTCAATGGTAATGTACTGCCACATACCAAATCCCAGCTATATCCAACACCATCTGAGTACCTACACTATGCAATTGGTGATTTTCATATCAAATCTGTTGAGCCAGTACAGCTGGCTCAATCAGGGTATCAAGCTATACAAGACGCATTGCCTGTAAACCATCTACCCAACCACCCAGATCTACCTAACCACATTATCTAGACTAACCCAAACAAAGTCATCTAGACTAACCAACCACATTATCTAGACTAACCAACCACATTACCTAGTCCACTCGTCCACCCGTCCACTCGCCCACTCGGTCCGCCCGTATCGCTGCATGCCCTCAGCACTGCCTATTTGGGAGTCTTGATTTCTAGTCTGAAAATTTTCCCCGGCATGTCAATATTATTGATTGATTCATATGACTCCTTCACCTATAATCTCCGGAACCTCATTGGCGAGTCAATCCCGGGAAGCCAGATCTACACCCTCCACAATGACTCGATTGACGACGCCCAGTTGCTGGCCTTGGAGCACGCCATCAATCGGTCCATCGACTGTATTATCATCGGCCCGGGACCGGGCGACCCGAACAACGACCTGGATATCGGGCTCATCAAGCAATTGGTGACCAGCGACAAGTTTGCCGGCATCCCGATGCTTGGAATCTGCCTTGGGTTCCAGGTGATTGCCATGGACTGCGGGTACAAAATCTCCCGCTTGGACGACATCAAGCACGGGCAAATATCGGAAATCAGCTTCAAGCAGGACGAGATCTTTGCCGGGTTCGAGCAGAACTTCAAGAGCGTCCGATATCACTCGTTATTTGCCCGGCCTCTGGACACGGCCCGTCTTGTGGAGTTGGCGTACTCCAACGACCATGAGCGGATTCTCATGGCCGGAAAACACGCATCGAAGCCGTTCTATGGGGTCCAGTACCATCCGGAGTCGATCTGCTCGGAAAACGGCGCGTTGTTGATCAAGAACTTCTGGAATTTTGCCAGCCAATGGAACTCCCGCAGCCGGACGCTTGGTGCGGTTGATCCGCTCTTGAGCCGCCATTTTGTCCACTCCAACGTCCGTCTCGACACCGATCCCGACCAGACCCGCGCCGAGACCAAGCGGCGTTCGGTCTCCGAGATCCAGTTCAAGCAGATTCCGTATGCACTGTCCAGCATCGACCTCTGTAGCACTGTGCGCAACAAGCAGGAGATCTTCCTCCTCAACTCGCTCTCGGAGCCCGGGCAGTGGTCCATTGTGGGCGTACCGATTCCCGAGCAGTCGGTGGAAATCACCTGGAGTGTTTCTGAGCCCGGAGTCGTGCGGCTCAACAAATGGCGCTCCTCCGACTTTGAACAGATCCAGGTGCCGTCCGTATGGGCTTTTCTCAAGGATTTCATGGAGCTGCGGTTCTCGCTCAACTCCATTCTCTCCAAGGAGCTTGGCTTGCCGTTCTGCGGCGGACTCATGGGGTTTTTCTCGTATGAGGCCGGCCAGTTTGTCCAGAGCTCCAGGCTCCAGAACCACCGTCCGGACATCAAGTTGATCTTCATCGAGCGGTGCTTGTTGCTCAACCAGAAAACCAGCCAGTTGACCGTGCTCAGCATACGCGAAAACGACGCAGCTTGGATAACCTCGATCCTCGACTTGCTCAAACGGCCACGCCACGACGAGCTCGAGCGGCTTACGTTGCTCAACGTGTCCAAGCCTCTGAAGCAGGAGTACTTTGACAAGTTCCACAGGTGCCAGGAGTTTCTCCACAGCGGCAGCTCCTACGAATTGTGTCTCTGCTGCCAGACCAAGTTCTCGCTTCCTGAGTCCACTGACCCGTGGTCCATCTACCTATCGCTTGCAAACAAGAATCCGGCGCCGTACTCGGGGTTCATGAACTTCAGCGACTCTGTGCTTGTCTCGTCGTCGCCAGAACGGTTTCTCAACTGGCAGAACGACTACTCCTCCAACAACCCGCTGGACTACAACAAAATCTGCCAGCTCCGTCCCATCAAGGGCACAGTGAGAAAGACCGACTCGCTCAAGTACTCGGACGTCGAGGCGATTCTCAATTCGCCCAAGGAAAAGGGCGAAAATCTCATGATTGTCGACCTCATTCGTCACGACTTGTACTCACATGGTGACAATGTCGTCGACAACAAGGTGAGCAAGCTCATGTCCATCGAGGAGTACTCTACGGTGTACCAGTTGGTGTCGGTGATTGAGTGCACCATCCCCAACCGAAGAACCAGTGGCTTTGACATTCTTGCCACGTCTCTTCCGCCCGGGTCCATGACTGGTGCGCCCAAGAAGCGGTCGGTGGAGATTCTCCAGACTGAGTTGGAGACGTCGGACCGGGGGATTTACAGCGGGGTGTTTGGGTACTGGTCGATTGACGACCAGGCTGACTGGAGTGTGGTTATCCGGTCGTTTTTCAGTTATAACGAGCAGGAGGAGGGCAATCGGGTGTGGTATGTTGGGGCTGGAGGGGCGATTACGGTGTTGAGTAGTGCTGAAGGGGAGTGGGAGGAGATGAATACGAAGTTGGATAGTATTTTGCAAGTTTTTGAGTGAGAGGGAGGAGAGGTGGAATAAATGGGAGAGGGGGAGATGAGAGAGAGAGAGAGAGAGAGAGAGAGAGAGAGAGAGAGAGAGAGAGAGAGAGAGAGAGTGTGTGTGTGTGTGTGTGTGGTGTGTGTGTGTGTGTGTGTGTGTGTGTGTGTGGCGGAAAAGAATGGAAAAATAATAGAAAAAGAAAATTAAAACGAGTGCTGAGAGTCTGAGAGCGTCGAGGGAAAGATGGTACAGCAATAAAGTGCCAATGCCAAGTGCCGAGTAACGAGGACAACAGACTAAATTGACTTCAAAACAAGGCCAATACTCAAACCCTACAACGAGTAATACGATCTAATAAGTATACAACTATACTATACAATAATATAAAGCTAAACCAATTCTTTTAAATTGGCAACGTAGTTTGCCGAATTTGCAGTGACTTGGCCATGGCGTTGGCTTCCTTGTATTGACTTTCTATTGACTTGTAACGATTTTCCCATTGACTTTGACTTTTTCTTTACTTCCTATACTTTTTCTTTGACTTTTTCTTTACTTCTTTTACTTTTTCTTTTACTTTCTCTTCTTCTTTTACCTCCTCGTTCTTCTTTGACTTTCTCTTCTTCTTTTACTTTCTCTTCTTCTTTTACCTCCTCTTTCTTCTTTGACTTTCTGGTTGACTCCTCCTTACTTCTTGACTCTTCAGTCACTTCTCATTACACTTGCAGCTATGCAAAGCCTGTGATCCAGTATGTCACGAACCAACCCAACTCTCCAACCCAACTCTCCAACCCAACTCTCCAACCCAACTCTCCTCCACCTCTCCACCTCTCCTCCCCACTATAAAAAATAATCTACATAATTCTTGCTAGGCTGAGTATTCATCATCTCAATCTCCTTACTATTCTCCGGACTCTCCTCAAACACATTGAAATAACTATCATTGTTATTGTAAATCTCCAAAATACTCGCCTTGTTCCCGCACCGATAACAGTAGTTTGGCGCAGACCACACCGTCGTCACAAGCCCGTTAAAGTATATCTGGTATCCCTCGTTGCACAACTGGTGTGCCCTGAGAATCTTGTTCATGTTGTTGAGAATCAAAAACTTCTTCACCACATCCACGCCAAACGTGTACCCTGCGCCCCTAGGACTTAGCTGGAAGTCGTTTTCCTCATCATCGGGATCAGACCACACCAAATCCGCCATGGGACCTTCGTGCGGAATTTCGCGGAAACGGTCGACCAACTTGATCTGGTCAATGAGATGCACGTTGGGCGAAAGGCCGCCATGAACACAGAAGATCTCGTTGTTGATGACCACGCTGAGAATGAGAAAGTCAAACATGTCGGTGAAATACGTCCAGACTTTGCTGGAGCCGTCGTACTTCCGCTGGCACTCGGTGTAGAACCCGTAGTTCTGGGTGATTTGCCGCGATTCATGGTTCCCGCGCACTAGATTGATCCGGCTCGGGTACCGGAGCTTGAGGCAGATCAAGAGCGTGATGGTCTCGACGGAAAACATGCCCCGGTCCACGTAATCGCCAAGAAAGAGGTAATTTGTGTCCGGCGCAAAGCCTCCGATCTTGAAGATCTCAATCAAGTCGTGAAACTGTCCATGGATGTCCCCAATCACCGTCACGGGAGTGCTGATGTATACCACGTTGGACTCATTGATGAGAAGTTCCTTGAGCTTGCTGCACAATGCTTGGACCGTGACCTCTGGCAATAGCTGCCGCCGGTAGAGCATGGCGATGCATTTGTCCAAGTCGTAATTAGCTGCGGGTTAGTGTGGATCCTGAGGTGTATTCTTACTTACAACACTGGCTCATGGTCTATGAATAGGCACTGTGGATTTTTCATTTCGAGGTCACGTGATCCGCACAAGGTCCAAGTTCCTGGGTCCAACACCAGCTCATGAACAAATACATTGGATTTGTTCTTCCATCACATCACGTGACTACCGGGTCGCAATTAGCTGGGCGCAGTTTCGTGGCTGATGCCCAACCTCGTTCAGTCCCCCACGTGACCACCAGCCCAAGTTCCTGGATCCATCTTCCATCTACTTCATGTGGTGTCTAATCGTGGGGTTTTTAGTCTCGCTTCTCGTGGCAATCTACTCGGTGAATCGCTTCGCCAAAATCAGCAACAGCCCACCAGGCCTCTCGTGCATCCTTATTCTTGGGCTCTATGTGCCACTTTCCATCATCTTCCTTCTCCCAATTGATCTCGTGTCGTCGAGCCCCAGCGACGAACACAATTTCTTTTATGTCGAATCCAAGCCGTTGATCTTGGCCTTGTGGCGCGCAAACTACTGGATCGGCTTTGCCATGACCTGGTTGCTTCTTCCCGTGGTCCAGTGCTACTACTCCTCCAACTGCTTCTCCTTCCAATCGCGGCTCCGTGACTCCTTGTTGTACAACATCAAGTTTTATGCAGCGTACCTTGTCGCTGGAATTGCTGGCTTGGTTTATGTGTACTTTAGCATCGGCTTATCCTGGACTTCTATCAAGGCCTTGGTCATGGTTTTGGCCCACTGCTACTCGTTGCTCCTTGCCATTTGGTTCATGGGCCAGGGCTTGCTCAACTTGCCCAAGTCTCTCTTCTGGGACAGCTTGCTTGTGCAATTGCCCGACAGCTATATTGCGGACCACTACTATCTCCGACTCTTGAATGCAAAACAGGACTGGCATGATGGAAAATCGCGGCTCGCCCAGATTGTAGCGTTGATTAACAATTTGGACAGCATTGCCGAGTACCAGAATAACGACCAGCATCGTGCCTGGATCCGTCAGTTGCACCTGTCGATTCCCGAACAGCTTGGCCAGATGAATGAGAATGAGAGCCAACTGATCAACTCCCTCGCTGCAAACTTGCACAACTACAACATCCGCTTCAACCGTGAATTAATCATCACAAACAACCAGCTCAGTGACACTTTTCTCACCGACATCAACCGCAGCTTCAAGGACAGCTACTACAGCTTTGCCGTCGCACAAAACACCTACTACGAACTCCTCCGCAAGGTCATCAAGATCCAGGACATTAAACTCGGCAGAAACTCCCACACTATACTATTCAGAGTGCCAAACAAGGTCCACTCTCGCTACTCAGTGCACCATTTGATCAACCATGTGCTCTTCAGGTCGTCTCGCTCAAAGTACGCATACTACTATCACTTGCTCCCTTGGACACTCAAGCTCTTTGGAGCTGCTGCCGCAGTGATATCAGCAACAGTCATCCTCTCGGAACTCTTCCACAACACCCGGCTCTCGTTGATCAACTACGTCATCATGCACAGCATCACCAACCATAGCTTCGTGGCAACACTGCTTGTGCTCATTCTCCTCAGCTACATGTGCATCACCTCACTCATCTCCTTGTCCCAGACCCGCATCTTCTTGGTGTACAAGCTCATTGCAAACAACTCCAACCCTTCGTCGTGTGTCTGGTACACCTCCTACGCAATCCGCCTCACCATCCCGCTCACATACAATTTTCTCACGTTGCTCAACAAGCAGATTCTCTCGGGAAACTCCGACAACTCGTCCAAGTTCCAGCGCTCCCAGTTTGCCACCTTCCTCGGGAACTCCATCAGCTTCATCAGCTTTGGCCAGACTGCAAACAACATCTTGCCGTATTTTATCTTGGTGCCACTTATCTTCCAGCTACTTGGCAAGCGGAAAACCGCATTGGTCAACAGCATCAAGCAGCGGTTTTATTTAGAGGACTTTGACTTTTTCATGTGGGAGGAGCTTGAGGGCGATGAGCAGGAGGACAATAACCAGCGGAGACGTACTCTAGTGGTGAACCAGGTGACGAAGCTCATTGAGACGGAGTTGAATGGACGCAACTCGTTGTTGAATACCTATGACGATGACTATAGTTTGTTTTATGATACCTCGCTCCAGCACTATGTGGATAGGTATTTTGCGCGAGGTGTGCGGATTGACGGTGACGAATTGGACGGTGGGTGTGTGTAATGTTTTGCAAGGTGTTGATAAGGTGTATTGAGGAAATGTTATTACAAAGGTGTATTGATGGACTGTTATTACAAAGGTGTATTTATGGACTGTTATTACAAAGGCGTATTTATGAATTGCTATTGCAAAGGCGTATTTATGAATTGTTATTGCAAAGGCGTATTTATGAATTGTTATTGCAAAGGCGTATTAATAGAATGTTTATTACAAAGGCGTATTTACGGATTGTTATTACAAAGGCGTGTTAATATAATTTTCATACAGTAAGACATATTAATAGAATATGTCATTATAACAAAGCATTAATGGAATATGTTCATTACTTATATCGGCAAGGCGTATGTTGTATAGTAAATATCATACTAAACTTGTTACGATACTACATCATTGGAAATGGAGAGAAGACCCCTTGAATGGGGATAAAAACTTTCGACTTGATCTTTAAACTGTTAAAGAGAGATGACTCGGAAGGAGCTATGGAGGCTATGGAGTCTCGCCCTTTTTTACTGGCTATAATCTTTGCACAGACAGGTATACTCGTGAAATATACGAAGGCAATGTCTAGGGAATTATTTCATTATCATTCCGATGATTCATGACGATTTACAAACAATGGTGTGCTGTACGAGACATGGCAATGAATTGTACAATGCCATTCCAAGTAAACTGTATGATGTAATGGTAATGTATTATACTGGTGCGTGTATTCAAATGTATAGGTGAAAGACAATAGTGTATATGGTGTGGTATGGAATACAATCCTGAATACAATGGATGTACTATATTGGTGTACTATATTGATGTACTATACTGGATACAATACTGGATACAATACTGGATACAATACTGTATTATACTACTGGGTATACTATACTGTATTATACTATATCATATTATACACATTGGATTATGTCACTAAATTATGCCGCTGAATTGTCACTGAATTATGCCACTGAATTATACTACACAGATATACATCCGGTCCCTTTGGATATTTCCAGCATCAGAGATATCCACCTCCAGATATTTCAGCACTTGTAATTTTCATGCTTTGAATATTTCCGCTCCAGATATTTCAGCACTTGTAATTTTCATGCTTTAAATATTTCCACTCCAGACATTTCAGCACATGTTATTTCCACGCTTAATATTTCCACTCCAGATATTCCCACGCTTAATATTTCCGCACTACCATTTCCACACATTAAATATTTCCAGCGCCTCCAGATATTTACACACCACTCAATCCACCCAATTCACTCCCCCACTCCTCCTGTCATCCACCCGCCTCGCTGCAAACATCAGACCATCATCATCGCAAATAGAGCCTGCTACTGGATCCCCTCGGCATGCAAATTCGCACTGAGAAGAGCCTCCTTGGCTATAAACAAGCGACGCTTCTCATCAGCCAACTTGTCCAAATCACGCTGGAGAATGCGGTGCAACTCAATGTTCCACAAATACTGCCGCTTGAGCCGCTCGTACTGCTCGGGCGAGCCGATTTCCTCCGAGAGCTCCTTGTTTTCAATCGACTTGGCACAGTCGGCAAACTCGTTGATGACATTGCGCTTGAACTGGAGACACACAATCTCCGACAATTGCTGCTTGACCTCGACCGGGTCGTTGACCTGCTGCTCGGGGTTCAAAATGTCGCGCAACAGCACCTTCTTGGCCTTGGTGCGTTCGTTCAAGTCAATGATCTTGGCCAATTCCTCGTCGCCATTGTGCGCAAACAACTGCCGGTAAAAGTACTGGAGGTCCCCTTGCGGCTGCTGGTGGTATCGTGCACGTGACCGTCGCGCAAACTCCACCGTTTGTTCAGAGGCGCTTCCCCGCTTCTTGAACCACCACGGATGGACCTCCTCCTTATGCCAGGGGTTTGCGTCGTGCACCGTGCGGATGTGTTTAGTAAGCGCGTCGCTCCTGGTGAACTTGCGGTCGCACTCGGGAATAATGCAGTAGTACGGCTTTTCGCCCGTGTGTTTCCGGACGTGGGACACCAACGCAAACCGGCTCGGCTGGATAATCCCGTTGCGCGGACAGTTGTCCCACTCGCACTTGTACTTTGATTGCCGCGATTTGACATGCTCGAGCATCAAATGGCCCACAAGCGAGTCAAGGTTCTCGAACCGCGTCCCACACCCGGCCCATTCGCACACTAGCGACGTCACCTCGGGCGAAGACTCGATTGCTTCGCTTGCTTCTGTCATGAATAGGCAAATGAGTTTTATCGCTTTATCTTGTTGTGTTACCCGGGAGAGTATATCTCTTTATATTTTGTTACCCGGACGATACTTGTCTCCTCTGTCACCCGGATCATCTCTCCTCCTGTCACCCGGACGATTATACCTCCTCTTGTTACCCGGGATCATCTGAAAATTCATGGACTACCAAAACAGAGTAGGCAACAAACAGGGCGGCGGAGGTCTTGCCTCGTCGCTGGAAATCAATGCAGCACGGAGGGCACGTGTCCGCGAGTTGATGGCCAGCTCCGTCAGCGTGCTAGATAACGACCCCTATGTGTTCCAGAACCATCTTGGTTTGCTCGAGTGCAAGTTGTGCTACACCACCCATGTCTCTGAATCGTCCTTCACTACCCATGTCCAGGGGAAAAAGCACCAGACAAACCTCATACGCCGCCAGCATCGCCTCGAACAGCAGCACCAGACGCCCGGAACCGGGTTCAACAAGGTCGAGAAACGCCAATTTGTCAAAATTGGCACCCCCGGGTACCTGATTTCCAAGGTGCGCCACCCGTTGACCGAGCAATTGGGATTGGCCGTCACTGTGAAATTCGCAAAGTTGGGCCAGGGCATCAAGCCAATGTACAGGTTGATGAGCTACTTTGAGCAGCACGTGGACGTGCTTGAGGACGAGAACGAGAACGAGAACGAGGTGCAAAAGTACCAGTATTTGGTCATCAGCGGCGAGCCGTATGAAAACATCTGTGTCAAGGTGCCTAACAAGCCGATTATCCGCAGTGATAATGAGAGTGTGGGGATGTGGGACTATTGGGATGAGGACGTGAAGGAGTATTATGTGCAGTTTTTCTTTGAGGAGGTGTAGTGTATGGCGATTGTGCAAGGGCCAGTCTGGAATGGTGGAACTTGAATACAAGTAATTAGGTAATTTGAGTGAAACTTGAATACAAGTAATTAGGTAATTTGAGTGAAACTTGAATACAAGTAATTAGGTAATTTGAGTGGAACTTGAATACAAGTAATTAGGTAATTTGAGTGGAACTTGAATACAAGTAATTAGGTAATTTGAGTGAAACTTGAATACAATTAATTAGGTAATTTGAGTGAAACTTGAATACAAGTAATTAGGTAATTTGAGTGGAACTTGAATACAAGTAATTAGATAATATATCGTGCATCATATTGAATGGCAAGATGTAAATGAATGAAATGTAGATTGGGTCGGAAAAATTTGAGCAAGGTAAATAACAAGTTAAAAGTTCTAGCAAGATTAAGTTGTAAAAGAAATTGTCATGGCTAGTCATTGCAGGATAGGCACATGTTCCATATTAATGGAAACTGACCTTGGTATATAGTATTCAAGTCTAGATTCACCGACAGTTTACCATGATTATTTAAATGAATTCTATAAACGTTGCAATTGTTCCTTGGGATGAATAACCGGATGGGTGTAATGGCTAAAGAATGATTGTAAAAATGGTATAGTGGAGCCCATCTTCTTATAGAAAGTCAGAGTGCTTGCTAGCACATTGTTGGATCAGAGATGAATGTCAGCTATTATAATGAATTCTAGTCATATAATTGTAACCTGCTATCGTGTCCTGAATCAATAGTCTGCAACTTTGTTCCCAGTCACTATCAGGTCACATGATGAATTATGCACTGGCCTACAATATTTATTCTTGTATTTTTTATTATTATTAATATTTATTTAAGGCTATAGCTATACTAGGCTCCCAGGGGAGATTTATACTTCGCCGTCTATGACTAAGGACGGTGCTGCTATATAGTCGTCGAAAGAAAACTCTGCGACAGAGATAAAAAACTTTCGACCAGAGCTTGTAAATATGTAAGGTAATGAGCATTGGAGGGGCAATGAGTTTTTCGCCTAGATCTTTGGAGGTAACTTTAGCCACCCCCTCCCCAAGGTACTAATTCGGTAGCCCTCCTAACGTGCTGTAACAAAAAGAGAAAGCTACCGGTCCAGCACCGACGAGTAGAATTCTATAAGATTTTTAAGCTTCGCCTTATCTGAGAAGAGGATGCGAGCTTGAGTAGCGTTGGTAATTCCTTCAGGAATCTGTGCTTGGGCACGAGAGTCCAATAGTATCGGGCATGAGAAATCGTGAAAAATAGATGGTGCAGCATCCTCACATCGGCTGCATGATGGGCTCGCTTCGGCATTGAATAAAGTCTTAGTTTTATGTGAGACTAGGCTTTGGCCGCTAAGGAGTTGACTGATTTTGCTTAGTGCTCGTTTGGGCCCAACTAGTGCTTCTGAAAGTAGTAATGTTGACTTTTCAGTAGTAACTTGAATTGGACCTCGGCGTAGCGTTGTGTAATGAGTCGGTAGTCGGATTTCATTGGAGTCAATGAGTTCTTGCCATTCCTTGGTTACTTTTTTCCTAGTAGCTTCTTTTAAAACAGAAATTTTTCTTTGTTTCAGCGGGGCCATTTGTTGTGTGGCAGTTTCCAGTTCAGTCTGATCTTGAATTAGTTGCTCCGCCCTCTGATTGATTCTTGAGGAGACGTCTTCAAAGGATCGCTGGTAGGGAATGCTGATGTTGAGGGCCGCGTATTCTTGTATTTAGCTATATATTGTCTTTAAAAATCATTTTCCGGTCCTCAATTGGCTGGAATAAAAACTTTGACAGTTTGTTGATTTGCAGTGCTCAAGGTGGTTATATAAGTCTGGTTGCCTTTTCAAGTTTACTGAATCTCATGAGGTATGTTCTAGCACTTTGTAAAACTAAGTTGTAGATGGATTGGCCAATAGTTTATGTATATATTTCACTGGTTAGTCTAGTATATTCCACTGGTTAGTCTAGTATATTCCACTGGTTAGTCTAGTATTTTCAATTTGCCGTAGAATGCAAACGTGAGCTCTGGACAATGATGATTTGTATAGTGGGAATATGACCCACTTCAACATTTCTGGTTCTCGTTCCCAAACTTGAGCAACAAGCCATGAGTGTGACTGTCTCTGAGGAGTAATTGAAATATTAAATGGATTTTGACTTGTCCGAGGGTTGAATAGAAGCTTGGATTGTCTGATGCACTTGAGTAGTGTAGTTAAATAGTGTAGTTGAGCAACAGCATGAACGTTTTAAAATATGCTGAAAGGACATGACTGGCCTTTTGTTTGATGGAAGATTGGATTAGGCAGAATGGAGCCGAGAATCTCGCATTTTATTACACTTGGGGTCCATTTGGCAGTACGACTTGGCTAGTGTATATGGTAGAGGGCACGAGGTGAAGAATTACGACTATTTGTGATATTTAGAATTGTCAGTATTGGATGGTGGGATGCGGTGTTGGAATGGTGGAATTGTTAATAATAGAATGATGAAATTGTCAGTACTAGATGGCGAAATTGACCATACTAGATGATGAAATTGTCAATACTAGATGGTGAAATTGCCAGTTTGATGGCAAAATTGTCAATACTAGATGATGAAATTGTCAGTGCTTGAATGGCAAAATTGTCAGTTTTGGAATGATGAATTGTCAGTTTGATGGCAAAATTGTCAGTTGGAATGGTCAAATACCACCTTGTCAGACTCTACAAAATGATAATGTACATAATATAACTAATTTACTCCCCCACCTCATGTCACTGGACCTCTTGCCGCTTGCCAATGACCTCGCCCGGCTTGTCATAGAGCCGTTTTTGCGTCAAGAAGCAAAAGTCGAAAAAAAAGCCGACAAACACCAAGCCGCACTTGGCAAAGTTCTTGGTGACAAACTCGAGCAACGAAAAGTGCAAGCGGTGGTCGAGCTCGCCGAAGCGGTTGATGGTCTTTTCCAGACGGGCCTGGGCCAATATTATATAGTTGTCGAGGATCACCTGGCAGAGGGACGCGACTCCACCGACAAGGTCAAAGTATGTTGCCAAGAACGGGAAGCCGTCGACGGACTTTTTCTTGTAGTTGAGCAACAACTGCGGGACGTACTTGATGCAGTTGACAAACAACTTGATGGTGGTGAGGATCTTGGTCAATGTCAAGAGCGGAAGCGAGTGGATGTAAAAGCCTTGGTATAGCCCCATGCAGATGACAAGCACAAGCAAGAGCAAGAGGTATTTTGTGCTGGCGCTGATTTTGCTCCATACGGCCGGCAAGTACGAGACGTCGGAGAGCGAGATGGAGGAGCTGTGCGGGTCGTGATACGTCTTGAGCTTAAGGACACGATAGTAGACCACCTGTCCCACGGTGACAAGCACGCAGATCAAGCAGTGGGAGACGTACAAGAAGTCGATCAAGGAGAGGATGGGTCTTGATTTGTAGTGGCCCATGTACTCTGCAATGACCTTTTCGTTGAACAACTGGAGGGAGATGGTGATGAAGTACGACAAGTAGCCGACCACGTTGAGGCACATGGAGTCGAGGGAGATCGCGTCGGAGGACTTGAGCCGGTAGTTCATGATGAGCGTCGGATAGAATGCCGAGCTCCAGAAGCACACATATATCGCGCCAAAGAGCCCAGACAAGGACACAAGCGTCGAGGTCATTTGGCGAAACTAGAAATCGTCCGTGGTGAAGTCGCAATGTGCCGGTGCAGCGTGCTGCCTGGCAATGCAGGACTTGAAAAATCGCTCGTGGGTTTTTCCATTACAATGTACAGACCACGACTCAGGCTGTTGCACACCACGCGACGGATTCTCAACAAGCGCAATGACTTGAACATCTCCGCGAACCAGAACGACATCGAGGTCTCGGTGAAGCCGTTGCCGCGCTACAACGAGTCCGTCGACACCAAACGGGCCCGGCTCTTGTACCAGTCCCGCAAGCGCGGCATCCTCGAGACAGACTTGCTTCTCTCGCGGTTTGCCGCCAAGTATTTGAAGAGTATGTCCGAGCAGGAGTTGGTGGAGTACGACAAGTTGCTTGACTTGCCGGACTGGGACATTTACTACTGGGCGACCAGGGACTTTAGCAATACGCCAATGAAGCCGGAGTGGAAGGACAGTGTGATTTTGCGGCGGTTGCAGGAGTTTAGTGAGAACAAGGAGAGGGAGTTGTTGCGCATGCCGGAGTTGGACAAGTATAAGTAGGTGGGAGAGGAGAGGAGAGGTGGTGTGAAGGTGTAGAGATGTAAATAGGAATGATTATGGAGAGTGATGATGGATTGTAAATGGATTATGGAGGGTGATGATGTATTGTAAATGGATTATGGAGGGTGATGATGTATTGTAAATGGATTATAGAGAGTGATGATGTATTGTAAATGGATTATGGAGAGTAAAGATATAAGTGTAAATGGATTATGGAGAGTAAAGATATAAGTGTAAATGGATTATGGAGAGTAAAGATATAAGTGTAAATGGATTATAGAGAGTGATGATGAATTCTAAATGGAATGTGTATAGTGAGTAAAGATACAAGTGTAAATAAAAAATGACCGAGGTAGATAGTATAAATGTCAGCACAAGTGCAAGTGCCGTAGATGGATAAAATTTACAGTATAAAACCAAAATAATAACAATACTTATAAAAGACTTCAACTATACCAGGCTCCCACTGGACATTTATATTCCCGTTTACGACCAACCACAGTATCTAGTCGTCGCAACAAAACTCTGCGACACATTAAAACTTTCATCTAGAGCTAGTGAATAGTAGAGTAATCAGTGTTGGAGGGGCAATGTCCCTTCCTAGGTCGTAGGTGACTGGAACCATCTTCCCTGGTACTAGCACGACAGCCATCAAACCAAAATACATATTAGCTAAATACATCCTCCTGCTCCATCTCTCCCACTATCCATGTTAATAATAAAAATATTTATTCTTATATTTAGCTATACATTGTCTTTGGCATTACAGTTGCTTGGCAAATATATTTGCACTCAGGAACATCCTGAGCAGTGCTGTTGAAAACCAGGCTGGTGACACCAAAAGTACTACAAAAATAAACATCATTCACCTACCCATGCCTCTCATTCATCACCACAACTCTTGAAATTGCACATCAAAGATAAATCAACGACAGAAATCCAAGCCAGTCGAAGCAATACGCTCCCCCCGACTCAAACAAAACCCAGTCCCTTGCATAAATAACTGATAATGCCAAAGACCACTGAATTACTCCCACAAGACTTGCCAACGACAAACTTCTCTTTCTAAACCACCAACTGGTCCAAAATCTCAAGGATATTTAGCCAACCTTCAATAGAACAGTCTAGTACCATAAAACAGCCCAACTTGCAATCCCAAGTGCCCATTGCGAGAATCCCTCTTTGCATTTTACAATTCATCCTGCCCATGTTTACAGATATTTCAATTCCGCAAAGGTCTCACAATCACTTTACAGACGCAATAGCAGCTCACTCGTGGATTTTACTCGTTAGTCCTGGTGTAGATCCTTTACAGCTACAAAGGCCCCTGGTACTCGGGTCAGATCCATGACTCTGATCATTCTTAACATCCAACCAAAAGTCTTATCCTCAAGGATTTCTCGACTCCTATTTACCGACCCTGTCCTTGGATTTCACAGTGAAATATCAGTCTCCTTTTCTGGACCCTAGTGCCTGTTGAAGATGTCGAAGATCTGAGAGATTAAGTGTTGAAGATTGTTGAAGAAGTTAACTGAGGCCGTACGGACAATAGCATGAGGCCGTACGAACAACGATCTCAGAAGCCGAAGGTAACTGAAGGCATCTCAGAAAAGAATATAAATAGGAGAAGAAATAGCTAGTATAGTAACAAGAAGATGAATTATCTATAACAGTAGATATGGAAGCCATAAGGATCTGCTAGATTACGACAGTGCCATTGTCCATAGATAGTCATCTACCCATTCTTCACGTACGGTACTGGTCTCATTTTACGCCAGATTCACATTAGTTAACTTTCTAGAGCTGTCTTAACAACAAGTTGCACGTGTCTTCAAGTTCCAACCCAACTGCTTCATACTATATGTACGAATATCGTGACCGTCTAGCTTATTTATTTTGAAGCAGCTCAAAAGACTCTGCTACCATTTTTACTTCTGAGACCAATTTTTACCTCATTTTGAAACTTCAAACAAATACCCAAGACATTTATCATATGCATGCAGCCTTTCAACATGTTTGATTAATGTGAAACATTTTTGACATGGCAAA
The DNA here is from genome assembly GCA_020342235.1 of Saccharomycopsis phalli. Taxonomy (NCBI): domain Eukaryota; kingdom Fungi; phylum Ascomycota; class Saccharomycetes; order Ascoideales; family Saccharomycopsidaceae; genus Saccharomycopsis; species Saccharomycopsis phalli. The sequence goes on from CP073214.1 coordinate 2,039,843, forward strand.
CAATTGGACACGAACCATGTCAAACATTAACTTGCCCGTAACATATTCAAACTGAGTAATTTGTTCTTGGTAATTTGCAAATTATAACGGTACCGCCATGTAACCTTGGACTACCACATATAAGTCGACTGAACAAGACGCAAAGGTTCCTGATGGATGTGGTATAAAAGCAGACCCAGCTCCATGAATTATCATCATTCCAACTACTAAAATACAAAATGCAATTTCAGACTCTCTTTACTATTGCTTCTATTGCTTTGACTACAGTTGCTTTCCCTGTAAACGGGGATACTACTTTGGCAACCTCGACCATCCAAACTGCTAATGAGACCCCTGTTGCTTCCGATGACGCCGATGATGTTCAAGAAAAGAGATTGGGCAACATGCGCTCCTTGGCTTTAGTTAGCTTGATTGGCCAAAAATTGGATCCCCAGGCAGAAGCCCAAGTCGCCGAATATATTAGAAATCTCCCACTGCGTGGACCTGCCCGTCCCGCCAAAGGTAAATAAGTTAATAAAGACTGATACTGCTGGTCAGTATTGCAGTATAGATTCAAATTGACGGAATTTCAAACGAATGTGTAGACTGAATTTGTTAATGACAGCAGTTGTTATATGGCAATTTCTAGTTCACCTTAAAACCAAACCCCTGCTTTTTTATCATCATTTCAACTCTTTCACGTCAGTAAACAAGACAAGAAGTTTACTATTTAGCAGGACAAGAAATCATGTGTCGTTGGTATACTTCACTCACCGCCAATATTCTAATATTCTAATACTCTATGTATCTAGCAAGCCTGGGCAACTCCTACTCTCTGTAGCTACCAAAAAGTAAAACCTCGTTTCTATCAAACATTTCTCGGGACTGGAGAACCATCTGAATCTCAAAATGGCTTTTAGTGTCTCAATATGAACCTGTGCTACAGGAAACCCAAGGTCGATAAAGACTTTTCCAGCTAGATATTCAAGTGGTTTGTCGTGTGTAATTTCATATTCGTATTTATTTCTTTGGTTAGATTATAGTGGTTTGCTTGGCTTGGTTTGCCAAACAGAATGGAATTGACAATGTGTCAATGTGATTTATGGAGGTTCTAAAGTGAGTCATTTCTTTATTATACAAATATAGATGGATATAGACAAGTGTAGATGTGATTCTGCTCATGTGTATTGGACTAGTGGAATACACATTACAGCATACTAGGAAATGTTGTAATGTAGCTAAAAGGCCTTTACCACTGTCTTTTATTATGGAGTAGGTTTCTTGTACCTATATTATTCTGGTACGAGCACCAACCATCCATGACTCTTGGTACTATGTGGTTTATTTCGGAACTTTGCCATCTTTGGAACTACCTCTAGAACTGTCACTCAAACTTTCTCTAGAACTGTCACTCGAACTACCTCCAGAACTATCTCTTTAACACCATCGCTTTAGAACTTCATCCGGTCAATCACTTGCCTCAATGTAATAGTCTAACCGCAACCACTCCTTTCTACAGTGAACGATCCCCTTTTCAAGTATAGTCAGATTGCCAAACAATACTTCAGCCGTGATGACAGGAAAGTGGCACAGCTACAAAGTCAGCACAATAATTTTAGTTTCTGATTAAAAGACTATCTAAGAGGCCAAACTACCTGGATCACCAACGTCAAGAACCTGGATATTCCATCAATCATTCCAATCCAAACAATACATGGATATAGTCCCACCATTCTAATATTTCCTAAACTGATATCATGATGGATCTCAAAGTAACTCAACACTGACTATGAATATAATACAGACAAGAGCACTACATTTTGATTAAAAGCTCACGGTCAATAACAGAATAGCCGAGAGACAAATACCCCGATCCCGCCACATCCGTTACTGGTATCTAAAACTCATAATCAACCTGTCCAATCGCTGGACCTGGTTAAACTCCTCCTCGTTCCAGACCTCACTGCTTGGCTTGTCGCCGATATAACTGTCGCTCAAGTAGTCCTCCAAGTCGTCGCTCTTGTACCCCTTGACCAACATATCGTGGCCTTGCTTGCTAATCAGCTTCAAGATCTCCAAAGTGTGCTTGTTTGGGGTGACGGCACCCATGCGGATTTCCAAGAGCAAGTTCTCGATACGGTTCAAGTCGCGGTAGCTGTTCCACAACAAGTCGAGAAGGAAGTTGTAGAGGTGGATGTCGCAGCCATAGACCAATATCTCGACTGGGCGGGCGACCTTGAGGGTCTCGAAGATCGTGATGATGTCGTTGACGACGCTGGGCGAACCAATGTCGTAGAGACGCTGGAACGCGGCGTTGAGAAGGATTGACAAGGTAAGATGGTTTACGAGGGGTGCGGCGGGGTTGTCTGCGCTGGCTTTTTTGATGGCGGCGTAGTTTTCAATGAGGGAGATGCTGTTGTTGGCGACTTCTTGGTACCGCAGGAGAATGGAGCCGTGGACGTACTCGATCAAGCTGTAGTCGTCAGGAATCGTGGATATGTGCTCTATCGACGGTGCCAAAGCCCCCGTGAGCTTGTTGCGGTTTTCCAGGGCAATGCTCGCGGGGTTGTCGGGTCTTTGTCGGGACTCGTACTTGCGCTTGTCCAAGTCCTCGACCAAGCGAGGAGGGGCATCTACGGAAAACTGGGCCAGTTTTGAGACGTCGAAGCTGACGGCGGTGGTTTTGCGCTGACGGTTGCGCATGATATTCTCAAAGATGTTGGTGATGGTTTCCTTTTCGCTGTCAATGAGCTCGCGCGTGGGCACTGGTTCCGACGAGGAGAAGCTTTGCAACTGCTGGGACTCGCGATCAGCCTGGTTTTTCCAGTCGTGGGAGTCTTCGCCCATGGCTTCGGACATGATGTTGAACATTGACATGAGCTCCAGCTCCAGTTCGGAGATGTCTTGTTTTAATATGGAGTCCAACGCCTGGGAGTCTGATTTGGTGTTGGTGTGGGGTGATTCGGGGTTGGTGTTGGGTGTTTTTGGGGCATTTCTTTGTGGGTGGAGGCGGCTGAATTGCCGGGGTAGAAGCCGTCGAGCTGTGGAGCGAAGCATGAAAATGTTTTTCAAAATTTGGGGATGTAATGGGTGTGTAATGATATGATATTATATGATATGATATGATATGATATTATATTATATGATATTATATTATATGATATTTGTTGTTATGATATATGTTGTTATGATATATGTTATGATATTTTATGATATTGTATGATATTGTATGATATATCATGATTGTATGTAATATGGTATACAGGCTTGAAAAGTGAATTTATGAGATGATAGAGTAGTAACATGAGGTGATATGATGTGTCTAATACGATTATATGTATATGGAATATGGAATGTAATGTGGAGTGGTAGTTGGAGTGGTGTACATGTCATGTATGACATGATTGTTATCACCAAATATCGTCTCGCCAAACAACGATACTCATACTATTCTTGTCATGACTATTTATTCTTGTCATGACTATTTATTCTTGTCATGACTATTTATTCTTGTCATGACTATTTATTCTTGTCATGTTTATTAATTCTTGTCATGTCTATTAATTCTTGTCATGTCTACTTATTCTCGTCTTGTCTACTTATTCTCGTCATGTCTACTCGTTCTTTTCACATCTGCTTATATCTTACCAAAGCATATCCAAAGTTGTACATATCTTACTCACCTATTGCATCTTCCATATTACATGTTACACCTTCCATATTACTCCTTGCATACTATACCTTCCATAATACACCTTGCATATTACACCTTCCATATATTACCCACCTACCCATATTTTACATCTTCCATATTCTATATCCTCACATATCTTCCATCTTCATCTTATCTTATCTTATCTTATCTTATCTTCATCATACCTCCCCCTCCATCTTATACCTATCCCACTATCTCGCTCGTCCTACACTTTCACATGTATCCATTGCACTATTTACTAATCATGAGGCTTCCCCGAAATCCGCGGATACAACCGCGCAGCATGATAATTAATCGGCGAAACCACATCCTTCACCGGCTTACTGGCAGCAACACAGCCCTTCAATTCCTTCTCGTAAGCCCTGCACAACTCGCTGCCCTCGCCGTTGGACGCCCAGCAGCCTAGCAAGGTGCTCATGAGCACGACGCACGAGTTTGTGCTCTGCTGCAACACTGGTTTCTTGACCTTCAAGTGTGGAAGTGGCGGTAAACGGACGACTCGCTTGCTCATTTGACGACTCCAAAAACCAGTGGACAATTTTCATAGAGTGTCCGGGTAACCAGGTTGGTGATTTTCTTCCAACACACACTCCGTGTGTGGACATGAGTGATGAACACACAAGCGAGCCGCCGCTGAAGAGCCGCAAGCTTGCCAGCGACTCGACGGTGCGCGGCGAGCAGGCACAGTCGCCTGTTTCGGGCGGATCCTCGGACAGCGAGCCGGACCGCGCGGTGGTGCCGCCGTTCAAGATGGAGGAGATCCAGGAGGTGCGGACGTTTCTCAAGGTGGAAGGCAGCGTGGCGTTTTTGAACAAGTACTTGCCCGAGATGGCGCTGTACGACGACATCATCCGGCTCACCATGCTTCTCGGATACTACCCGATGGAGCAGCAGGGCGAGACCAGGAACTTTGTGCGCATCGTCAAGTACCTCCAAAAGGCCATGGCCCGGGCCATGGAAATGCGCAGCCGGCTCCCGGGCTTTTCGCGCGTCGAGCAGGTCGTCGGACGCATCCGCAGCAGCAGCAACATCATTGTGGTCACCGGCGCCGGCATCTCGACCTCCCTTGGGATCCCCGACTTCCGCTCCAGCAAAGGGTTCTACAGCCGGCTCCTGCACTTGGGCTTGTCCGACCCGCAGGAGGTGTTTGACTTGGACTATTTCACCGACGACCCGTCCATCTTCTACTCGATCGCCGACATGATCTTGCCGCCCGAAAACAGATTCTCGCCCTTGCACGGCTTCATCCGCTTGCTCCAGGACAAGGGCAAGTTGCTCCGCAACTACACCCAGAATATCGATAACCTCGAAAGCGCATGCGGAATCCAGCCCGACCGCATGGTCCAGTGCCACGGCTCGTTTGCCTCTGCCAGCTGCGTCTCGTGCGGGCTCAAAATCAAGGGCACCAAGATCTTCCCGCAGATCCGCAACCACGAGTTGCCCATCTGCCCGCGGTGCCTGCCGAAACGTGACCTGCTCGCCAGAACCGACAAGCTCGACGCCAATCCTTCTTATGGGGTCATGAAGCCGGACATCACCTTCTTTGGCGAAGACCTTCCGGACAAGTTCCACCAGAAGCTCGTGGAGGACGTCCGCCAGTGCGATCTTTTGATCTGCATCGGCACGTCTCTCAAGGTCGCGCCCGTCAGCGAAATCGTCAACAAAATCCCCGAGTCCGTGCCCCAGATCTTGATCAACAAGGACCCAGTGACCCACTGCGAGTTCGACGTCAGCCTACTTGGCTACTGCGACCAGGTCGCCGCGTTTTTGGCAGGAAAACTCGGCTGGCGCATCGACCATGAGGACTGGGACTCGTTGCAAAACAGCGCCATCGAGTGTCGTGCGGTTGACAGCGAGCTTGGGGTGTATGAAGTCACCGATGGGAAACAGCGGCAAGCTGCCAAGGATGTACTATAGAGGCAATGATTAGAGGTCGTTGGAGGTCATGATGCTGAATGTAAAGTATTGGGTAATGTTATGCTTAATATCTATTTGTAGTGGGGATGACTGGGTGGATTGGTTGGATAGACTAGATGGCTGGATGGATGGACATGGATAGACTAGATGACTGGGTGGATTGGTTGGATTGATTGGTTACTGTTAGACTGTCTGGATATACTGGCTGGATATACTGGCTGGATATGAATAGGCTGGATACTGTAACTGTCTGTAATTGTCTGGATATGGATAGACGGTCTAGATAAAACTGTCTAGATGTACTGTCTAGATGTACTGTCTAGATGTACTGTCTGGATACTACAACTGTCTCGATAAAACTGTCTAGATGTACTGTCTGGATACTACAACTGTCTCGATAAAACTGTCTAAATGTACTGTCTAGATACTACAACTGTCTCGATAAAACTGTCTAAATGTACTGTCTAGATACTACAACTGTCTCGATAAAACTGTCTAAATGTACTCCTGGGTCTGACTAGATATTGGATAGACGGTCTGGATAAAAATGCCTGGATAAAACTGTCTGAATGTACTGCTGGGTGTACTACTCACTGGATACTATTGCATGTACAATTGGATAAAGCAGACTGGATAAAACAAATTGGATATAAAACTGTTGGATGTACTGTTGGATAAAACAGACGGGATACAAAACTATTAGATGCACTGGTGGATAAAAACTGTCTGGAAACTGTTACATGTACTGTCAAATACACTGTATGTACTGTCAAATACACTGTATGTACTATTGAATGTACCATTGTATGTACCATTGATTGTCATTTACACATCTTTCTACACTGGCAAATCTAGCTGCAATCACAAAAGGTACCCTCAACCAGCGTCCATGATTGAATAACTGAATTTGTAAATAACTAGCCTTGTCAAAACCCAAATGTCAACAGCGTGGAATTAGTCTCCGCACCTCAATTGGTGTCATCACTAAACCTCACTAGACTTTTCACCAATGCTCATCTGGTACTCAATTGAATCCAAAGTCTCGAAAAGAAAAATCAATATGCTGAAATGTATTCATCATACTTAAAGTCTTGCCTGAGAGGATGCCATCGTCACGGATTCAATTCATTAGTGACAACCCTACGGCAGGATACCGTGCTAGTACTAAGGCAAAAGCTCAGTTTGTCCCATACAAATTACCAGCTTACTCAAAACCCGCCTGCAATTTTCTACCATTCAAACGGTTTTCTCTGAGCAACAAATATAGCGGCGCCCTAGTCTTTGCCAACAAGACCAACACATTTACAAGATGGCACAATTCTTCCTACACTTGAGATTCAGAAAACGTGGCTAATACAAGTAATATTACTATTTGCATAACCAAAATTAATACTTATTTTGGTATTGGCTATATTGTCTCTGGCAATACGGTTATTTGACAAATATATCTTCACTCAAGAACATCCTGTCCACATTGCTGTTGAAGTCCTTTGCCAGCCCTCATTCGGTTGGGATAAAAACTTCAATGTAAGCGGTCCTACTGTTGACCCATTATACTTGTATCGCTTGTACAAGCCTGGTCGTCCTTTTCAAGTTTGACCACTCAATCTCACCATGTGCTGGAGAATCATGTTCCAACACGCTCCGATAAAACTCTATAAGTTTGTAAACTGATTTTTGGTTGGAAACACTTTCCGCATGTTTCGTATTCCATCAGTGATGGAATTCGAGCTTCCAAGAGCTCTAGGCACCGGAGATCATGTATGATGGAAGGGCAGTGAGTCCACATCTTTTGCATTTTGGGTCGTCATTGCCAAATAGTTTGAGCAGTGAGCCGTCTGTGAGGCTTTTCCACTGACTAGTTGTGGTGTTAAACAGAAGATTGCCTTGGGCAAAATAAGACCTTTACTATGGTAATCGGGTCTACCTGGCGAGGTCAATGCGGCAATAATACAACACAAATGGTATGCCTGGCTCCAGAGGAGATTAATACTGAACGTCCACAATTAGAACCATATCGCTATATACTTGTCGGAAGAATGCTACACGTAAAAATTTCTAGTCGACAAGTGTGTTGCAACGAACAGTGTGCATTTGCCCGGACCCTTGTTGACCTTGGTCGCCTCTGATCCAGATTGTCTGAAGAAACCCCACAACAGCTCTCGAATAGTTGTCTGGGATTGAACTCAATTTGAGCTGTTTTGTCGATTTCCATTTGTCGATTCATACTTGTGGTGTAAAACCTGGTGCCCTTTGAGTCTGACCATGGACTGGAGGATCATGTTCCAGACGTTCTGGTAAAATTCTACAACATGGACTTTTGGCAAATACTCTTTCAAGCGTGAGGGGTATCATGTGAGGAGTCTTGTATTTCATCAATGTGTGATGGAATTCGAGGGAGGAGGTGGCTCAAGTCACTACCAAAGATCTAGGCAAAAGCACATTGCCTCTCCAATGCTCATTACCTTATATATTTAAAAGCTCTATTCGAAAGTTTTTGTCAATGTCAAATTCCTCGTCTAGAGAGTGTGACATCATTACAAACTTGTGCTCAGATATTTAGTTCGTTATACATGTGTTTTGTTCCTTTGTAATTGAATAATCGGAACATAGTGATGATTGAATTGATCTTTTTTGATGATCTTTTAACTACGGAAGTATTCCCTTGTAAGAGTCTATCGTCATGAGTTTCACATTACGTTACAACTGCATGTTGTGCATGCTGTGCCATTCCGTGAGTAATTCCAACATAGAATAGCTCCTCCGCTATAGATGTCTTGTGGTTTTCAACCTCAGCAGGTTTTTATCACTACTTAGCAGCACCGTCCTTAGTCTTTGACAGCAAAGTATAAATTCCATCTGGGAGCCAAGTATAGCTATAGTCTTAAATAAATATTATTATTATTTTATAACGATCTTTAGTTACAGTTCCGCTATCCTGGTTACTCCAGTCACATGACTTGTCAACAGGTATAGGCTGTCACAATATTTTAGCTTAAAAATTGCTCCCCAGCACTGGCACTGTTTCATATTATTATTATTATTATTTTATTTAAGGCTATAGCTATACTTCGGCTCCAGAGAGATTGATATTTCACCGTCTAAGACTAGGGACGGCGCCGCTATATATGTTGCTCAGAGAAAACCCTTCAAGTGGGTAGAAAAACTCCAAGCGGGATTTTAGTATTTGTGCTGGTAATTTGTGCATGGGGCAGGCTGTGAGTTTTCGCCGCGGGTACTAGCTCGGTAGCCTGCCGTAGGGTTGTCACTAAGCATCGAATTGAACCCGTGACGGTGCCTTCCTATCAGGCGGGATGAACAACTGCGCCAAACGTGACAACCCTGCACTGTGTAACGGGCAATCCTCGGTACCTCTCCTCTGGAGTATAGAAGGTACACGTGAATGGCACGTGAATGCATACAACATGCAATGAACAACAGGAAGAGGACCGGGCTTGTGGGTGAACAAGGTATAACCCTTGTGAAGATACGTCTTTAGGTCACGTACATCAAGATACCGGTATACTCTTTCCTATTAAGGATAAAGAAGGTCTAGGCCGTCCTAAAAGGGATTCTGACGCCTTTACCAGACGCAAGTCAATGGCACACCGCCACCATATAGAATAATATAAATAGCTGGGAAACCTGCTATGAAGCTAACTCACTTTGGAAGAAATTCCATCTTAGCTTATTATAACCAACATTATTGTAAGTTCCTCTATCCCCTCGGAATAGTTATTTTATAGAGGTAATATTGAATATCCTGGCGATTTAGGATATTGAATGTTACACACTGTTTCATATATCACGGTCTAATTTGTTGCTACCAATTATATTTTAGCTCATTTAGTATCCGCGAAACATACATATTGTTATGATACATGTTTTAAGTTTTATGGCTTTTGGCAATACTGAAGGCTATCCACCATTGAATTATTTTCAGTAAGGCACAATGGTTTGACATTTGGCATATGTGGTATGCAAAGGGCATCAAGCGCAGGAAGTATCCATGAGTCACGACCAATTAACAAAATAAATAAGTATTTATATACCATGTTGAAAGACCACATTTACATTCAATTATTCAATGAATTCATCAGCCATCCTCAATATCCTTTTAGCCGTGTTCTTTTTGGAGTTTACTGCCGCAAGTCCATTTAGTTTCTCAAATGATAATCAACATCTTGTCACTAGAGATCAAGGCGAGATTGAGAAATTACTTGATGGATCATGGTGCACTGGAGAAAATGCGCCTAAGCTGACAAGAGTATTAAACGGTCCTGAAGGATGTTCCGTTGAGCAGGTCAAAGACATTATGCTTTCCTTTGCCTATAATAAACAACTTGAGAACATTTTCATTAAAAGCTTGTCGAGAGATCCATACAAGGATAATGCTCCAAGTTCAAGTTTGGATTTTACTCGTTTCAGATCAGTGGATCAAATCAGGTTGTTGTTTTCCGCACAATCCGACCTTTGGGACGACAGATACATTAAAGAATACTGGAGACGGGGCGACATGTATGCGCCAGAATATGCCATCGTAAACCATTCTAAGGAATTTTCGTCCCTCAGTCCACAATGCTATGAAGTTCTGGAAGAATCTTGGACCAGATTCAAGGAGTACCAGAAATTGGAAGAATTCAAGAAAAACAATCAGCTCAGTAAACTGCAGATTTCCCGGATGGAAACATTAATTAAGAAGGGCACCAAAGATGGTATTCTGAGAAAAATCATCCAGGACTATGTGAAGGCCGTTAAGGAACACTTTATTTACGGGGGACAGCTCGATGCGCGTCTGTGGATTAATAGTAAAGTCAAATTTGGAAAGTTATACAACTATAAAGAAATGAAAAAGGCAGTGCATCAAACTAAACATTACTTTTATTTGGGAAACATTGTGCCGCAACCAGACGGCAAGTATCGGTGTGATATAAATGAATTAAGGATAGTGTACAAAGTTTTAAGCAAATCAACAATTATGAAGGAACATAATATTGTCCATCCCCAACGTGTCCCAGTTCACTCGCTAAAAGATGGACAGTGCTCGCCTAATTTCCAAGTCAATTATGAAATGGATTACTGTTTCCCTTCTTATGACAACAGCTGCTCTTGATGGCATATAATCAATAAATTAGCTGGACTAAATATACAGGGAAATTTTGAAATGTACTATTATATATCAACCGTATGCAAGCCCCAATAACCCCATTGAAAAGAGCATAAACACCCAGATTAAATTAGGAGTCGCAAGCAATGAACTACATACGTATCTCCTCATCAAAGAGACCCTAATGGCCCTTAACATCAGTATTCCCTACCAAAGATCATTTGGAGACGTTTTCTCAAGAATCAATGCGAGGGTGGAACAATAAATTCAACATCAGACTGAACCTGGCCCAATACAAATGGCCCCGCTGAGATAAGGGAAAATTTCTGTCCTAAAAGAGGCTACAGAGAAATAGGTGATCAATGAATGGCAAGAGCTTATTGACTCCAATGAGATCCGTCTCCCGACTCATTACAAGATGCTACGCAAAGGCTCAATAATAATAATAATATTTATTTTTGTATTTAGCTATATATTGTCTCCGGCAATACGATTATTCGACAGATATATTTTCACTCAGGAACATCCTGAGGCAGCATTGCTGTTGAAGAAAACCCTTTGTCAACCCTCGTTTGGTTGCTTGGGATTAAAAACTTCAATGGGGGCAGTTATATTAAAGGCTCAATTCAAGTGACTACTGAAAAGTCAGAATTACTACCTTCAGAGGCCCTAGTTGGACCTAAGCGAATGATCAGCAATATCAATCAACAACTCAGAAACCAAAGCTTAGTTTCACATAAAACAAAGACGTTGCGCCGCACTGCTGAACAAATAAGGTACACAATTCATCTCATACCAGGAATCCCGTCATTGTAAAACTTTTATGAATATAAAATCACAATTCCCCACGTCAACTCTCACTTCAAACCATAATCATATCTCCAATATACCAACACACTACAATCTGCTACACACACAACAAAACTATTTTCTTCCATATACGATTGCAAACTAATACTCGTCATCCTCCATACTGTCGGCCCCGACCTCAATGTAGTCTCTTTCCAAAGCAGCCAAATCCTCTCTGGCCTCGTTGAACTCACCTTCCTCCATTCCTTCGCCCACAAACCAGTGGACAAACGCACGCTTCGAGTACATGAGGTCAAACTTCTTGTCGATTCTGTTCCAGGCCTCACTGATGGCAGTGGTGTTGGACAACATGCACACGGCCCGGTTGGCTGGAGCAAGTTCGGACGACGCTGGAACCGATGGTGGCTCGTAGCAGATTCCAATCTTGAATGGAGCAGGACACCAGTCGACGATCTGCACCGTTTTCTTCGACTTGACCTGCACAACCGCGCTCTGGACGTCTCTAGTCACCACATCACCACGGTACAACAAACAAGTGGCCATGTACTTCCCAAGTCGTGGATCGCACTTGACCATTTGGTTACCAGGCTCAAAACAGCCGTTGGTGATCTCAGACACAGAGTTGGCCTCGTGCAAGGACTTGGCCTTGGAGCTGATTGGCCCGTACGACACCAATGGGAAATGGATTCGTGGGTATGGCACCAAGTTGGTCTGGAACTCATTCAAGTCGACGTTCAACGACCCGTCAAATCGAAGCGACGCAGTCACAGACGACACAGTTTGAGCAATCAAGGCGTTCAATGAGCCAAAGTCCGGCCGGGCAATATCCAAATTGCGTCGGCACATGTCGTAAATCGCATCGTTGTCCACCATAAATGTCACGTCAGAGTGCTCCAAGGTCGAGTGTGTGGTCAAGACGGTGTTGTAAGGCTCAACAACCGAGGTAGATACCTGTGGTGCTGGGTAAACTGCAAACTCCAACTTGGCCTTTTTGCCGTAGTCGGCGGACAATTGCTCCAACAACAACGATCCTAAACCAGAACCGGTTCCTCCGCCAAGCGAGTGGTTGAAAATAAACCCTTGCAACCCGTCGCACTGGTCGGCCATCTTTCTCAATCTGTCCAAGATTGGCTCCAACAACTCCTTGCCGACAGTGAAATGGCCTCTGGCATAGTTGTTTGCTGCATCCTCCTTGCCGTTGATCAATTGCTCTGGATGGAAGAGATCCTTGTACTGCCCGGTCTTGATTTCGTCAATGATGTTTGGCTCCAAGTCCACATACAACGTTCGCGGAACATATTTGCCCGAACCGGTCTCAGAGAAAAACGTCGAGAATCCTTCCTCTGATCCCTTTGGCTTGCTCAACCCCTCGCACAAGTATCCATCTGGTCGTATACCATGTTCCAACGAGTAGAGCTCCCAACAGGCGTTTCCAATTTGACAACCAGCTTGCCCAACTATGCTGTTAGTAAAGGCGGCTCACGGAAATCCGACAACAAACTTGCCAGTGGGTCAAGTTTCCCAGGCAAATCATGTCGATCATTGATCCTACTCACCGTTAATACTGATGACTTCTCTCATTGCTTAATTATAGGTATCAAAAATTACAATGATTAAAGCGTAGTACAGAAAAAAAATGTGATTTTTGTTGTGGTTTGTTTGTTTACGTTAGCATAAGACCATCACGTGGAAAAACGCACCGGGCATGTGTATTACACGTGGGAATGCATATGGCCAGGGGGCCGGGTAAAAATGACAAGGTATCCCACTGCATTTGACACGTAGCGTTGTAATGGAAAGTACGCCATTTGCATTTTTGCCAGTCCGGCGTTGTCACGTGACACTGTATCCCGTTGGGCCGTGGTGTAACATATAAACTTTACACCACTGTCTTGGACAGAGTCTCAGACCATTTCAATACCAAATCGAATCTGGCACTAATATTTGTAGGTCTTTGATCATGGTCGGGATACATCATCTCGCATAACTGTGCATGGGAATTATATTTTCACTGGGACATTCGGTTGGACATATTGACCATGCCAGAAAAGAAAAAGGAGAATATAATAGACACGCCGTTGCATGGGATATATATTCCCATTTTTTTCATCTTGTTTGGCACCGCATTTTTCGGGCTAGATAAGTTGGTGTATGGAGCTGGGCTTGTTGTGTTGCTTGTAGGATACCGAGTGATTGTTCAAAATTTTTTCCAAGGTGGAAAGAAGTTGAAGAAGGACCGATTTGAGCCGTTTGAGTTGATTGAGCAGACGATCATCAGCCGGGACACTGCGATTTACCGGTTCAAGTTGAAGGACGAGGAGAGCATTGAGGTTCCACTTGGGCACCATCTTGCTTGTAAGTTTGATTTGGCTGACGAGGAGGACGGGGAGACACAAAAGGAGGTTGTACGATACTACACGCCGATTTCCAACAAGTATGACAAGGGTTTTTTTGACATTTTGGTAAAGTCGTATCCTACTGGGAGTGTTTCCAAGAAGTTTGCTGGGTTGCAAGTGCACCAGAATGTGGAGTTCAAAGGGCCGGTGGGACGATTCCCAAGCGAGCAGTTTCTTACGGAGGACCACTGTGAGGAGAAGACGGTTGTTTTGATTGCTGGAGGCTCGGGGATCAGTCCATTTTTGCGGATCTTGATTGAGTCGCCCATGACCATGAAGTTTAAGTTGGTGTACTATTCCAAGAGTGAGAAGGATGTGTTGCTCAAGGACGAGATTGATGAGGTGGACAAGTTTAAGGAGAGTTTGGATGTAGTGTATCAGGTTGGGATGTTGACGGAGGAGAATTTGGGAGCTGAGGTTGGGGGAATTGATCGGGGGTCGTCGGTGTTGGTTTGCGGGCCACCTGAGTTTCGGAAGGAGGCACAGAGGGTTATGGAGGAGAAGGGGTTTAGCGAGGTGTTTGTGTTTTAGAGGGGAGGGAAGAGAGAGAGGGAAGAGAGAGAGAGGGAGGGAAGAAAGAGAGAGAGGGAGGGAAGAAAGAGAGAGGGAGGGAAGAAAGAGAGGGAGGGAGGGAAGAGAGAGGGAGGGAAGAGAGAGAGAGGGAGTGTGTGATTCAAGAGTATGCTAACATTATAGTTTTTCTACACATAGTTTATTCGATATCCACCCCAATTGTAGTCACCTGAACCACTCAAGTGTCATATGACCACCATTTTACTCGCCTGGTCACTCAATTGTTGACACTCATTCTCATTGACACTCATTCTTGGTCACTCAATTGTTGACACTCTCAGCAAATCACGTGACCGCATGGTATAGCCAACAACACACGACTCACCAACCATCAACACTTATCCGACTCCAAAAAACTCCAATACAATACCCAGCCATCGATGATTAAACAGTCCATGGACGATTGCCCGCACATTCGTAGACAACTCACGGTACAAATTCCCAAATGGGAAGTAGCCATTTGAGAGTGACTAGAAAGCCGTACAAAGCCCAGTAGCCATATTGTATATATAAGCAACTCCCAGACGCCTCCGTACACCAGCACAGGAACCCCGCCAGCACAAGACCCGGCCAGTGTTTCTGGAGAATGCACCGTTGCTGAGATTTCAGTGACTCCGCATCGAGACCCCACACCGATTTCTGTTTTCGCCAAATGACACCCACACTAACCACCCCCGAGATAATGAGCACCAAGCGGAAGAAAAAATCCTTCACGGTCTCGCGACTAGGCTGCGACTACTGCAAAAAGCAGTCGCGGCGTAAATGCGACGAGCAGCTTCCCCAGTGCGGGGGATGCGTCAAGAAGAACATCCGGTGCAGCTACTTGGACAGTCTGACAGATTTCTTGGACAGGATCCGCCGAGCCCATGTGATCGTCGCCGAGCACAAGAAGTTGCGGCGGAGTCCGGCCCAGTTCCAAGCGAGTCCGGCCAAGTTTGGCAAGTTCAAAGTCGATCCTGGGGTCAGAGCAAATGTGCAGAATCGCCAAGGGCATCGTGCGGTTTTCACAGTGTACCGACATCGTGTGAACCCGAGCCCCGAGCAGTTCCAGAACAACGAGCGGGGCCGCGGCCAGAGCTCAAAAGAGATATTCGACGGCGCCGAGCTTCTCCGGAAACGAGCCTACAACCTCCAGGTGTGTTTCCTCCCGCAGATCACCATGGCAAGCTCCAGCTTGGTGTTGTTTAGTGCGTTCCAGACATTGGCAATCAGCGTGTTGCAGCGGCACGACAGCTTGAACCCCGATACCCCGGAGAAGTACGGCCATCTCAGAAAGGTGCTCAGCCGGTTCTATGGGTACAGCATTCTGCACATCAACCGCGAGTTCCAGCACTTGATGCTGTTGGGCCGCTTGGTCAGCGACAAAATGAGCTGTCCGCCAACGTTCAGGCCGCTCGGCGACACTGTGTTTGAAATCAGCTCGAGCAGCATGCTCCACTTTGGGGCGTGCTTCTACCGGAGCTTCAACTACCGGGTGGCCATCAACTGCTTCTACCACTACATTGAGTCGATGCACTTGTTCCGCAACATCTCCAGGACGTTCGACCTCCACTTGAGCCGGTCCCACACCGTCGACGGCTTCGGCTTCTACAAAGAGTTGGCCTACAGCGACAGCAAAGACGTCTTCATCCCCAGCTACAATCCAAGCTTCCTCGCCGAGTTGTCCGACGACTTTCTCGCGTTCAAGCGGTACATCAAACACGACGCAAAAATGCTCTGTGAGCACCACGACCTCGTCAAGTTCTTTTGCTTTGTGCAAAACGAAATCCTCCCCTTGAAGAATGACGACTACGTCGTCAAGTTCCCGGCAGATGTCATCTTCCAGGTGCAAAACTACTGGTATAGAATCCTCCCGGGCGAATGCGGCCTCATTGACTGTATCAGCCACCTCACCATCCTCCAAAAGATCTTCTACGTATACTGGATCGCAGTTGGTATTGCCTTGGGGGCCGTCATCAACAACTGCGGCTACATCTCCGGAACAGGTCTCTTGGGCTACGCCAACGGTCACAAGCCTTTCAAATCGTCCATGTTTGACGAAATAAACAACAACCACAGCCCCTACAACATGGATTTGAAGGCCCATGCAATCTACCTCACCCGGGTGATATCCTTCTTCACCATCCGCCACAACATCTACGTGGAAAACATCCACTTCAAACACCCGTACCCGGAGTTTTTGCGCACCGGCAACAACCGCTTCAAGTCCCGCGTGCTTAGCTCCATCAAGGAAGAGCCCATCACACACTTCAAGTCGCACTACTTCACGCAAAGCAACTTCCCCAGTCTATCGTACAGCAACTCCTTCAAGGGCAAGAGCCCGCTCTTTGATAGCTATCAGGTTCTCTTCAAGGAAAACAACCCGCCAATCAACACCCGCATCAATTCCATCATCCACAACGAAAGCCACTCCACCCCAATCCCATTCCACACCTTGACCATGACAGAAAACGGCCTCTTGGAACAGGACTTTAATCCCCGTCTCTCGTCCTACATCTCCAACCATGACTACGGCAAGAACTTTGACCAGAACTTGTACTTGGATCAGCATCTTTCAGAGTACCTCAAGGACAGACGGTTTTTACATGGAGTGACGCTCTACGATAGTAACAACAACGTCGATGCAGGGACGTATTTGGGGATTCTTAATGATATATCCAAGGAGGACGAAAGCGGGGTCAATGTGTTTGATGCACAGGTGTTGGCTGACAATATTGCTGCCATGAATCGGGACTTTCAGTTGGCGGAGTAGGGTGGTTGGTATGAGCCAGGGCAGTGGTATGAGCCCGGACCATATGTGGTATGTTGCCCTGCTCTACGGTATATGAGCCCGGATCACATGTGGTATGTGCCCTGTCTGACGGTATATGAGCCCTGTCTGACGGTATATGAGCCCTGGTGACGACGTATGTCCCTGGTGACGACGTGTCTGGTGACGACACACCGGCCAAGCCAGCAATGCTTGTAAACACATTTTCAAGACATTTTATTTAAAAGGCTTTGCAACTCCATCTACTTATCCACACGATATATTCACACAAACAGTCTTGGCGTAACAGCTGGATCCCTGGCTAGAACGGAAATACTAAAATGACACCATGATGATCGGCCAAGGATAAACTTGGCAATGCAGGAAAATCATCCGACACTGAGGCAGGCCTGCGGGATTCCCAAGAGGGTAACATCCGCGACACCACACGTTGCGCATTGTCTACAGACGTCATGATTCGTAAATTAACTAATGATATTTTAAAAATGGTTCATAAAAACACATACAACATGGCAAACTTCATTCAGCAAAAGAACCCTTGGATCTTCTGCAAGATCGTAGCATGCTTCCAGTATTCTTGCTTTTCCTCATCCTCTTGCGCAGTAATATCCAGACTGAAGATTCTCCGGCCATCCACCAAGTCAATTTCGTGAGCTGACTTGAAGAGCCGCCAGTTTCTGGTCCAGAGCTTGTGGCCAATGTACGACACAAGAAGCACAACTCCACCCAAGTAGTTTTCAAAGAAGCTCACTGCGACCGGCTTGCCAGAACCAATAGGGAACAAGGCAATGTAAAACTGAGCAATCAAGACCAAAATGTTGACGACAACCGCAATCAACGACCCATAGACTCCGGCCTTGCTCTTGTAGCCCAATTCGCCCAAGGAACGGCCTTGGACGGTCATTGCCCGTCGGAAACGCAAGTGGGAAAGACAGATAGACGTGAAGGTGAAGATGGTGGACAATCCGGAAATGGACAACAACCACTTAAACACCAGCTCCTCCTTCTCATAAGCGGCAATAAACGAGAAAAGCCCAGCCACTGCCGCAGCAATAAGCGCAATAAGCGGACGGCCTCTTCTGTCAGTGTACTGGAAGCATTTTGGCGCAAAGCCTTGGAGCGACAACGACTGGAGGACCCGGGAACTCGAGTAGACCGCAGAGTTGGCGACAGACAACACCGAGAGCAAGATCACGGCGTTGATAATGTGGGGAACCACCCGGACTCCGTGGCTGGCAACAGCAATGACAAACGGCGAGGAGTGGGTCTTTGCGCTGCCGGAGCCCAACAACAGAGGCGAGTTGTATGGCACAAGGAAGCAGACCATGGTCAAGGCAAACATGAAGATGAAGATGATTCTGTAGACCACGATCTTGACTGCCTTTGGAATGATTTTCCCTGGGTTGGACTGCTCGGCAGCAGACAAGGCGACAAACTCGGTACCACCAAAGGCAAATGCCGCGGTGACAAACACGCTACAAAGACCCTTGAGCCCGTTGTGGAAAGACCCTGGGTTGTGCCAGTAGCGTGCGCCAATGTATTGCTTGTCTCCCGCACCACCACAGGTGATGATGATGGCCAAGATGAGGAAGCCGGCGATGGTGATCATCTTGGTCATGTTGAAGAAGAACTCAGCCTCACCGTAACCCTTGGCTCCAAAGAAGGAGATTCCGATGATCAAGACGTAAAACGGTCCGACAAAGATGTCGGCGTTAATGTCGGTCCAAAACTTGATAGTCATGGAGGCGGTGACGAGCTCAAGAGAAACAACAGACAACCACTGGAAGCAGTAGTTCCAAGCGACGGCGAAGCCAAAGGACTCATCAATGAACTTGGAAGCGTATGCGTTGTAACCACCTGGAAGATCGCCGTATGCAACTGCCATTTCTCCGGCAGAGTCGATCATAAAGTAAATCATAAACGAAGTAATGACGTAACCAATCAACAAAAACGCCGGTCCGGAGGCAGAGAGAACACCACCGGTACCGACCCAGAGACCGGTCCCGACCCCGGTCGACAAGGCCATCATGTAAATGTGCCGGCGCGACAAGTTTTTCCGGAGACTTTCCTCGGTGGGCCCTTCATGGCGCTTGAAACTATTTATAAACAACTGCCATTTGGTCTCCGAGGAGACTTCCTTGTACTGCCCGTTGACCTCGGCGTGGTCAAGTGTAGACGAATGTGCAGACGACTTTTCAATACCCTTTGTCATTGTGCAATGTGTCGTGTTGCTGGGGTATTTATAGTAGGGGAAATGAAGGATTCTAGAAAGGATACACAAAAGTGGTACCAACCACAGGTATATATACAGCACCCCGGACCGGTGGCGGATGAATGCTGATTCAGGCAATGCAGGCCAATCTTTAAATTTCCCCAAACAATCTGAAAACCACACGCCTATTCCGGCGTTTTGTGGTCTGCTGTCTTGCCATGACCCACTGCTAAATTCATGTTCACCGTATGCATATAGCAACCACATGAACATGCAGCGCTGGCATGCTCCACGTCGCCAAAAAAAAAAACCCGCGCAATTGACCCAAGGTCAGTGCCTTGGGCAACGGAATATATTTCCAAACGACATGGCCTGCCAATTTGCCGTGACGCGAGCCTGAATTCCCCAGGCGGTAAAAAGCCTCATGCAGCGGCGTCACGCACGAGAAAATTTCTCAACGTATGTTGGTGCCGTGCAAAAAGTTTTCATCCCGAAAAATCTGAAACTCAGGCGACATGACCATACCCGCTCGAGGCACGCGACATTGAAGCAGAAAACATGCCAGAGATTGCGGGATAAGCAATCTCCAGCCAATGGCAGCCAAAGTGGCCCACAAACCCCGACGCGTGGTCCCTTCGCGTAACTGTCGCATCACGTGTAGATACTCACGTGTAAGTCTCACGTGCCGATCCCATATCGCAAGGCGTTTTTGAGGGGCGACTGTGATTTACCATGGGCGAAACTAGTTTGTTGCTCCCGATTACTGCTAGACCGCAACAGCGGGGAAGAGGCTGGACGCGGCTTGTCGTCATTTGCGCGACGTTCCTTGCCATATTCGCCGGAATCCACTTCTGGCCGTCGCGTGTCGCGCCGCGACGCAAAAACATTGTCTTCTTCGTCACCGACGGCATGGGCCCCGCGTCGCTTTCCATGGCGCGTTCGTTCCGCCAGTTCCGTGACGGACTCGACTACGACGACGTGCTTTTCCTCGACCGCCATCTCATTGGGTCTTCGCGGACGCGATCGACGTCCTCATTGATCACCGACTCCGCCGCCGGCGCGACCGTGTTTGCGTGCAGCGCGAAATCGTACAACGGCGCGATTGGCGTGTTCCCCGACCGGCGACCGTGCGGCACCGTGTTGGAAGCGCTCAAGTTGCAAGGGTACCTTACCGGATTGGTGGTGACTACCCGGATCACCGACGCGACGCCGGCCGCGTTCTCGTCGCACGTCGACTACCGGTTCCAGGAGGACACGATCGCCGAGCACCAGCTCGGGTACTACCCGTTTGGGCGGAGCGTTGACTTGATCTTGGGCGGGGGCCGGTGCCACTTCCACGGGTGTCGCGCCGATACGCGAAACTTGATCGAGGAGGCGCGACGCGACGGGTGGCGCTACGTAGGTAACCGGAGCGAGTTCGACGCGTTGCGGCTTGGTCGCGCGGATGTCGAGTTGCCCTTGCTTGGGTTGTTGGCCGACACAGATATCCCCTACGACTTGGACCGCGATCCAAAGCAGTATCCTTCGCTCGAGGAACAGGCGATCACCGCGCTCAATATCTTGCATGAAAAGTCCAAAAACAGTGACAAGGGCTTTTTCCTCCTCATTGAAGGTTCGCGGATCGACCACGGGGGCCACGCGAACGATCCCGCGGCGCAAGTGAATGAGGTTCTCGCGTTTGATCGCGCGTTTCGCGCGGTGGCCGAGTTTGCCGAGTCGCACCCCGAGTCCGACACGTACATGTTGTCGACGTCGGACCACGAGACCGGCGGGTTGAGTGTCGCGCGTCAGGTGCACGACACATACCCCGAGTATTTGTGGTACCCTGAGGTGTTGCGCAACGTCAGCCATAGCGGCGAGTACTTGGCGCGGGAGTTTGTCGCGGCACAAAAGGACTTTGGCGATTCCCGGTCGAAATTCGACGCGTATGTACGCGACTTTGTGGAGGCTGGACTTGGCGTCACCGACGTCACAAGAGAAGAAATCGGCGACTTGTACTTGAACCGCCACGCGCCGCAGGACGCGTTGCTTCGCTTGGTCAACACCAGAGCGCAAATCGGATGGGCGACCCACGGCCATTCGGCTGTAGACGTCAACGTGTACGCGCACGGGTCCACGTCAAAAGTGGTGGACCAAGTGCTCGGGTCGTTGCGTGGTAACCGGGAAAACATTGATATTGGCCGGTTCTTGAGCAGTATTGATGGAGATGTTGACTTGGACAAGGTCACTGAGATGATTCGCGACACGGTGCACGAGCCTTCTAGCAAAGAGGTGGGTGATTTTATGGGAGAGCAAGAGGAAGAGCAAGATGGAGATTTTCATTTGAGGGTTGTAAAGAAGGTGGGTGAGAAATATGTTAGAGGATGAATTAGAGACAAATGTTGGGGTAGACGGATAAGATACGAAACTATTTAGAGTGGATAGATAAGATATGAAACTATTTAGAGTGGATAGATAAGATGTATGAAATGATGAAAATTAGAGTAGATAGATAAGATGTATGAAATGATGAAAATTAGAGTAGATGGGCAAGATGTACGAAATGAAAACTATTAGAGTAGATGGATAAGATGTACGAAATGATAAAGACTATTAAAGTAGATACAATAGACAATATACTAGATGAAAATGCTATGAATGTATATAGAAATGCAAATTACAATGTCCAAGGGTAATAAAAGAGTATACAAAGTATTAAATGCGCCACTGCATAAAATCATTGAAAAATAAGCATTTCAATTCATATTAACTTAGAAGCAAAGCATGGAAACAACGACCGTGACAATAAGCAATTTATGCGTCGTATAAAAGTGGGGTGCAAAGAGGGGTGCGCACTCATTGTCTGGTGCATATTTTGCCAAAGCGTATTCGCAGTGTATTCACATCATGTACAAAACACATTGGTAAATCATAATCTCATTTTGCCGAGTAATTGGAATCGCGGATCCATCTGAACTCCACGAAAAGGTTTACAATACTTCGTGTGCTGGTCCCTGGAACGTGTAATGGTCTTGTGCGGTGTGTGGTGTTAAAGCTAGTGGGGATGAGTGGGGCATTGCAAAGGGGTGATGTGGGGGGAGAATGGTCCATGATAATGTGTAAAAGGTAAATAAAGCAAGAGCAGAGCAAGGGCAAGGGCAAACAAAAAGCAACTGCAAAGCAAGAGTAAAGCAAGTGCAAAGCAAGAGTAAAGCAAGTGCAAAGCAAGTGCAAAGCAAGTGCAAACGCAAAGGAAAAAAGAAAAACCAAGTCAGCAAGGTTTAAACGGTAAAAGCAACAGAAAAAGAAAAGCAAGATGTCAACGATAAAAGAAAAGTTAAAAGCAAAACAAAAAGTAAGTTGTAAATGGTAGATGCCAAGGTGAATGATGCAAAAGGCTGTCAAATTTGAAAATATCCCGGTACTCTGCCATCTACTTTGCAATAACTATAATTTCCCAATAAAACGTTTTGAGCAATTTGACAGATAATTTGACATTAGGCAATCTGACAGACAATTTAACATTGGACAATCTGAATTTGGAAATGCAAGTCGTCCAATGTCACTACAAGTTCCAGTACATGGCCTTCATGACCAGCTCACAATCATCATTGCAAATCTCCAATACACACTAATCAATGCTCATTCTTGTAATTATCCACCTTGTCCTCAGAAACACGGTAATTCGACAAATTCGCCTTTACCTACGAAAATCTCAAGGCACCCGTACAAAAACTGTCAATGTCTATATCCTCGTCCATTGAGTGTGACATCGTTACAAACTTATACTCAGATATTTAGTTAATTATAGATGAGTTTTGTTCCTTTTTACTTGAATAATCGGAACGGTAGTGATGATTGGATTGATTTAGTTGTCCCCTTGAACTACGGAAATATCCTCTCTTTATAGGAGATAATATTCCCTTATAAGATCCTATTGTTATGAGTTTCACTTGTTATTACAACAGCATAACCGCTTAGTTGTCTTGTTCAGTGAGTACATTACAACGTAGAATTGCTTCTCCGTTATAGGTGTCTTACTTGTGGTTTTCAACCTCAACAAAAACCTACATCAACACCTGCACAACTGGGTTTGAAAACAAAAATACATTGATCAACCTTCATAGTGTTTCATGAGGCTATACGAGAAGCCTGGCCTCTTGCTATTTGCAATTGATCTCGTGGAAGCATCGTGTTTACGTTCTGGAATAACACAGTGTTTTTAGACTGATTATGATTGGCAGACTTTTCAAATATGTTGCTGATTCTATTTGCAATATACTATTTCTTTTATTTCAAAAGAATTCTAGGTCCTAATTCCACACCGTCAACAATTCAGTCTTGCCCAGTTTAGGCAACCTTCCATATGTGATGCTCATCCGCTGGCAATTATGAAAGTAAACAGAAAACCGGCTTTGGAGCCAATAATGCCACCAATGTAAAATTTGGTTTGTTTCTGTACACTACTCGTCGCTGCTCAATACAACAACTCAGCGAGCCGTCATGTTAATTATGACCCTGGTAATCTACATAAATGCCTAGATTAAAACTTCGGCTGGATATCAAGGGCCTGAAGAATGACCAGAGTCGAAAAGTGAAATCACACATTTAATACACACGTACAAAGGGTAATAGTCCCACATACTCTAGCTATCAGAGTGTGCAATGGTGTCGCTCAAATACTTTAAAAACGAGCAGATTACACAATAGAGCAAAAAGCGACAGGGAACTCCACCGGTACAGGAGCTATAAAGCTCCATGTCCAGATGCTCAGAGAATACCCTATAAATGGTAGAAAACTCCAGGCGGAGTAAAACAGCTTCTTCACTATATATGACTCGTTTACCCATATAGAAAAACTCAAAAGATTAAACTACGCTGCTCAAGTTTACCAGATGAACCAAAATTCTTTTCATGGAGGCCCAAGTCCGATGCAACAGTTTAATCTCAATTACTCAGTGGAGCAATCCCTATGATTTCCCAATTGACTCACGATGTCCCTGAGTGAAAATATACTAGTCAAATAACTGTGTTCTCGGACATTGCTAAATACAAAATGAATATTATAGCTTGGGGTCAGCTACCAAGTGAAATTTCACTTTTACTACACACGTAATGTATATCTATATTAACCCAGTATGCAAAAGACCAGAACTTGAAAAAAGTATTAAAAGAATATATGCGAGTGACGGTAATTACCTAGGACAATGACATTAGGACCTATCATTGAAGACACCAAAGGACATCATTGAAGACGTCTAGAGCATCATAAAGACTGTCACCATTGAGACGATTATCCAGGAAACCGCGCCGGAACACATATTATCTCCGACCCTGATGGCACCATTTACAGTCTGAATGGCAGTGGCCTGTGCCAGACTAAAGAACGAGGAGCTCTTGGCATGGCTGGTAATGCTTTGCACCAAGGTCAAGGTGGTTTTGCTTTGCACCGAAGCCAAGGTGGTTTGGATTTGCGCAGCTTGGCTTTCCACAGCCAGACTCTCGGCTGGAGCACTGGACTGGGTAATCACAGTGGCCTCAGGCACAAACGTCACGCCAGAAGAACTGCTGGTGGTTGTGGTGACGTAAATCGAGGACGTGAGGTTGCCATTGATGACCTGTCCAATGGCCTTGGTGGTAGCAAACGTGGTTGGACTGACGGTGGAAAGAACCTGGTTTGTCACGGTGATTTCCTCGGCCATAGGCACGACTGTGAAACGAGGAGCCACGGTCGAGTACGTGGTGACGTCAGAGACGTCGGCACTCTGCCCTGTGACACAGCTGCCGTTGGTACACGACGTGAACGTCGACCAGACGGTCTGCTGGCTCACAACGACGGTGGACTGGTTCACTGGCACAGTGGTGACATCGACAGACAGGTTCATTGGTACAGGGACCTGTGTTGGGTTTGGCAAGTACACTGTGACGTCGACCTCGCCATCATCCTTTGTGATCTGTGTAGTCGAGTAGAAAATCGCCGAGGTGGTGCTGGTGCAAATTCCACCGGAGCACTTGACGATGGTCACGTACGTTGTCAGAAGACCTTCTGGCGCGTCCTGGGCGTCTGGGGCTGCAGTAATGGAGGCAAGAGGCGCATAGCTCGTGGAAACCACGCCGTTTTCCGTGACGTCAACCTCCACAGCACTGACAGTTGGTGACGCAGTTGGTTCGGTGGAAATCGGCACCCAGGTGGTCAACCAGACGTCGGCGTCGGACTCGGTGACATGCACTGTTGTTCTGAGGGCGGTGGACACCACTGTGGAGCAGACTCCGTTGGAGCACTGGGACAGAGTGACGGTGGTGAAGTCGGAGGAGTTATCTGCGGAATTGGCGAGCGAGCTGGCGACAGAGTTGTCGATTGCGTTCTGGACAATGCTCTGGAGCGGTGGGGCCGTTGTGTTGGCGAAATCAAAGGCGTTTGGAGCCACGACGGTGGTGTTTGCTGCTGCGGCAGCGCCGACGAGAGAAGCAAGATGGAAGTATCGCATGATGTGATGTGGTGCTACGGTTGGGCCGCAAGGCAGAATATATAGTATCCGATGAGATGCAACTGTTATTTTGTGGCTGGCGTGAAACCATTTTGTCGGCTTGTCGGTGTTGTGGTCTTACTATTGAGGCCAAGACAAAACACCGTTAATGCAGCATGGCGCGGGATGCGATGCGGTCCGCGCCTGCGGCATCGCGCATAACCGAGCATGGCTGATCCGAGTGATTTGTTCAGAGTTGGTTTTGAGATGTGGTGAGATAAAGAGGTCAAGAGAGATGTGACGACGTGATGGAGGTGACTGAGGTGAGGTGATGACTGAGGTGAGGTAATGATTCTTTGACTTGTTTTTTTAGGTTCGTTGATATTTCCTGACTTTCGTACTCAGTTGATATCGCTCAATCGTGTAGAGCATGTAAACTCAAATATTCAATGAGCATCGTAAGATTTTTGAGGTTAGACGGTGTTGCTGATGAAAAGTGTCAGATCAAGACACTCACGTTGCTCATTGCATAGATCAACAGCATCAACCAGCCAACTTTATCAGATTACGGAGTATACTGTGTGGGCGAGATTTATGATATCAATATCGATACTAATAGATCAATATCGACATTAACATATCCATATCGACATTAACATATCAACATCAACATTAACATATCAACATCAATATACCAACACCAACATCAACATACCAACCATTTCCATTTATAATACACCTTTTTACACCATTAACCATACATCCAAATGCCATACACATACCATTACACTACACAAAATAAACACATGCATTACTACTCTATCTACCTCTCCACTTCCCCTCCACCTCCTCTCCATCTACCCATCCTTGTAAATCAAAATCGCCATCACATACTCACTCGTCGGCAAAATCATCAACTCCCGGTCAGCCCCAAAATTGCTCCTTACCATGACAATCTCCCGCTCTGATCCACTTTCCTTCTCACTCATCTCTTCAAACTCCTTGGCCAACTTCTCATTATAACTAAGCACCTTCAAGGCATTCCGAACCACAGCCTCGGCATTTTTCATCTTCACCTTTTCCAATATCGACCCACTGTTTTCTTCCCCCAACAGATTTTTCATGCTATTGAGACTCCATCCTGAAAGTATTTCCCGGCTGGCTACTTTAAAGGCAACCACCGTATACTTTTTGACATATTTGCTCATGTCAGAGTTTAAAATTGACGTAATCTGGATATTCTTCAACACCTCATCGGTAGGTAACGGGGCATGTATTTCTTGTGCCATAATGCTTTGAATCATGATTCAGATCAAAACATAGCAAGAGTTACCCGGAAACCACAAACTGGTCTTGCGGAAAATGAAAAGGCTGTTGCGACACTTTATTGAGGTTGTATAGAGAATTTATTGAGACTGTATATCAATGAGACCGTGTAAATGACATGCAAACACTTGTTTAGGCAAATGTCAGACCGTCAATGTGATTTAGTACTTGACAAATTACTGGTGCATGCTTAAGCAGGTGCCAGCCACTCAAATGCCCGACTAGCCACTTTACCAATTTTCATCATTCAATGAATTGCACAATTCCTCTTGCAATTCAATCAAGTTTTTCTCTTGAAATTCAGTCAAGTCTTTCTCTTGCAATTCAGTCAAGTTTTTGTAAACCACTCAACTCATCCACTACAATTGTATAATTTTATATTACTCCTAACAGAAAATGCAGTGATGCTATGAAAAAATACAGGTGCGATGAAAATGCAACCGCAGACGATGAAAGAAAAGACCCGAGACTTTTGAAAATAAATGCCCGACAGTGCGAATGGTGTGATGACTGTTACCAATATTATTATGAAGTTGTGGCTGATTAAGATGCGGGGGAGAAAGACATTCATTTTGAAAAAGTAGATGCAATGTCAACCTCTTAAGCACAGTCAATCAAACCAGTGACTTCCAAATACACTGGCTTACAGTGAACACCCAAGGACTGGTCGTACAAGTTGTAGAAAGTCCCGGACAAACATTGGTAGAAAACAGTGGTGGTACCAATAGCCAAGTTACCGTTGTAGACAGACCATCCTCCAGCGTAAATGGCACCAGCTTGTGGTGGTGGACCGTCGAATTGGAATTGTCTGTTGGCAACAATCGATCCGATTCTGCCCTTGGCGTCGACCAATTCACCATGCTTCAAAGTCATTTGAAGAGTACTGTCGTTCTTGCATGCAACCGCAGCGACGTCTTTACCGGTGCTAGCAACGTTCTTGTTGTTGGCAGATGCAGATGGAGACGAAGAGACAACAGAAGTAGTGGCAGTAGTAGCAGTAGTGGCTTGGATTTGCCCGTCGTGGATCTGAGAAATTGGCTGGGCAGTAGAAGTGGTGGCTTGGATTTGTCCGTCACCAATTTGAGAAATCGGCTGGGCAGTCGAAGTAGTGGCTTGAATTTGACCGTCACCAATTTGAGACACTGGCTGAGCAGTAGCAGTGGTAGCCTGGATTTGTCCATCGCCAATTTGAGACACTGGCTGAGCAGTCTTGGTAGTGGCTTGAATTTGACCGTCACCAATCTGAGAAACCGGTTGAGCAGTCTTGGTAGTAGCCTGGATCTGACCATCACCAATCTGGGAAACTGGCTGAGCAGTAGCAGTAGTAGCTTGGATTTGACCATCGCCAATTTGACTGGCAACACCTCGCTTGGCATGAGCAGCAACAGTAGAAACTGGAGTGGTGATTGGCACCACAGCAATAGCAAAAGTTCCTGGGTAGTCGGTGACTCCACCAGAGATCATACTAGCAGGAGTTAAAGTGGCCCATGGCTCTGATGGGATATATGCGGCCAACGATCTGGAGGCCAAAGCAAGAGAATAGAGGACTTGGAAGCGCATTATAAAAAGCTGTTGAATAATGTGTGTGAATGATGTCTGAAATTGGTCTGAAAGTGCCTCTTTTATATCTGAATCCTACACATGGGTCTGCCATCCCGTTTAGTAAATAAAATGGCGGGCCTGGTAACTTCTGGGATAGACGAAGATAAATCATGGATGTCAAGCCCGGTTATGCATCATGACGCAAGATGTGCTCATTA
The DNA here is from genome assembly GCA_020342235.1 of Saccharomycopsis phalli. NCBI lineage: Eukaryota > Fungi > Ascomycota > Saccharomycetes > Ascoideales > Saccharomycopsidaceae > Saccharomycopsis > Saccharomycopsis phalli. The sequence goes on from CP073214.1 coordinate 2,068,854, forward strand.
GTTCCCAATGCGGAAAGACCAGTGGTGCTAGTGCCCGTCGAGTTTGGCTGTCATTTCCGCAAATGGCGTGGCAATTCCGCCGCAAATCTTCCATAAAGACCCCGCTGCAACACCACAGCTCTAGAAACTTCATAGGAGCAACGTGTCCAAGTCCCAATCACGCCTCCATTGTTTTGCTCATGCGCACAGTCGCTAATGTCTCTCAATACACACAGTTACCCGGGGAAAATATAAACATGGGTGAGTACCTACGTTTGGCTGGTGCTTGGCAGGCTGGTATAGCCTTGTGTTGGATCTGTGGTACGGGAGATGAAATTACATGGTGTTGGTTAGAATCAGGGTGTTTGATTCGGAATTAGGCCTGTAGATTCGTAGGATCTAGTGTGATCTTGCCATGGAACTTGATGCCCATTAGTCTGGCTCAATCGTGATACAACCAGCAAGCATCTTGGCAAGTCATTCAAGCGATCATCCAAGTGGGAAAAATTTTCACTGGAAAATGGCAATTTGGCCATGGTCTATTATTAGCCCATGTTTACGTTATGTGTACACACCGTGTACTAAACCATGTCACAATGACTCTTTTGGCCCAGCACCACTCTGGTTGACGGTTGCCTGAATCTGATTAGTCAATTCGAGTCCTCGATTGGCGATTCCTGGGACGAATACGCTCAATGGAAATCATGGAGCCGACCAGGTCCTTTTCCGGAGGATTTGCGCACCAAAAGTCGTATATATGGCTCATTTAGGGTTGACTGGTTCACCTGGCCATTACGAATTGACATGTACTTGTCTAGAGAATTGTATTAGGGTTGGCCGTGCTGAGACATTTTCAGTGGATAACAAGGTATACTATTTTGATGGTAGGCTATGTTTCATCTATTCAAATTAAATTCAGCCCTTTCTACATTACTAGACCTCGCTAAATTACCAAACCTCACTAAATTACTAAACCTTCTATACATTACTAAACCTCACTAAATTACTCAACTCTCGGTACATTACTAAACCTCGCACATGCATCTACCCATTGGTTCACCACCAAGATGCTACCGTCTGATCGTTCCAGATTAGTTGGTAAAAAACACTCAAAACTATCATTAGCACCTCGTTAAGCCCATTGTTCGCACCTCGTCAAATCCATTGCCCAGCATGTCTGGGTCTATTTAAGCATGTCTAGCCATCACACTGAGACACCATCGGCAAATGATCATCGCGATTTCCCTTTAATCTCTTTAAACCGTCACAATCTCGCAGAATCACACTAACCTTGTATCGGGGCCCCAGCTGTTCCAATTGGAATTTCCAACAGGTTGTTTCGACTTGGGTTTCCGACAAGCTGTTCCAACTTGGGTTTCTGACAATGGCTGTTCCGGCTGGAATTTTTTCCGAGGAATCTACTAAACGTGGGACAGAGATCTGAAAGATGCAGTCCCAACCACATCATGTCATTGACAGGTAGTAGTGAGTAGCAAATATTGATGCTCTAGTAGGGTACTACAAAGGATCATAAGGAATGACCGGTAAACTATCGAAAAAGAAAAAACACATTCTCTTACATGGCTATCCAATAATTCGTAAATCACAACAGTAAATCTGCAGTTTAACCAGTGGGACTACTAAAAGGCAAAGTCACCAAAAATTCCTCTTGCGTTTTTAATACGACAACTCTCTAAAAATGAATTCCTCATTGAGTTTCTTTGATACAACAAGTTTCAAAAAAAGAATTCCTCATTGGGTGTTTTTGATACAACTGGCGACTCTCAAAAAATAGGATGCCTCATTGGGTACTTTTATTCCCAGGTGCGCATGGTGGCATCGTTGACTACTAAAATAGTAGCTACATTCTCTGACAAGAAAAATGCACCCTGAATAAATAAAAAAAGACAGAAATGAATCAATCACGGTAATTGCAATTTCAAATCATTCAACATAGCCATTGATTGTCATCAATCCAATTCACAAGGAATGACTTCCGCTTGGACTGAAATTCAGCTTCTCTTGCATTGGGTGATGACGTCATGGTATATGGAGTAGGTAACCATTACTTTTGGATAAAATTAGAATAATCCATCCAAACAATACGAGTCACAGGCATTACAGAGGATAAAAACCACAGGAAAGCCCCTCTTGCAGAAGACTTGTCTAAACTTAGAATGCCCAAGGAAATTCTTTACGGGGAATTATTCAGTCACTGGCCAGTGCCCTAATAAGAGGTCCGAGAAATTGGTTGAATTCCACCGACGAGTGAAATTGGACCACTTTCAGTGGGATAGGCCCTGATCATCTAGGTCACCTATCATTGGTCATAGCCACGTTGGAACGGAAAGCCTTGGTGATTACTCTTGTGCATGTGGCCCGCTTGTTTGGTATACACACGAGCCCTGGCGCGGGCGTGACCCGGAACCCTCAAGCGAGGAAAAGCCAGAGCTTAAATCCGATTAGCTCGGAGAAGCTCTACGGTTTGGAGAGACACATCCCCGTAACTGTAGCGTAGAGGCCTTTTGTTGGCTCTTTGGGCACGGTTTGAGCTTGATGAAAACACCTTCGGATCAAAAAGTATCCTGCTGCATCGCGACATATATCTATTAATAGGCACAATAACCTTGCAAACTAAAAGCAACAACTTTAATTCCAATGTTATCAAAACATCCAAATATTGTTTTGGGCCATGGAGCCTAAACCAAGCGAGAAATATCTACTAATGCTTGTAATGGGCAAGACACCCACACTGCAACCCAGCGTGCCTCTTGGCATTTGTCTTGACAGAAGATGTATGATTTTTTTTTCTCCTTGTACGGGGCCAGAAGCCAGAGGTATTCTCTCTGTAATAGGAGGTTATAGGGGCTATATTGCCAATGGGAAACCTAATTTCCGTGTCCTTAGTGCGGACCCGAGGCGAAATACCACGGTGCGATTTTTCCTGGACAAACCGGGATTACTTCTAGGAGCAATCAACACCATCCTAGTTACCGGAGACGCCTTGGCTTTCCTTGTTTCACCGGACACAACCCATGGCAAATGGATGCCGATGGAGCTATTGCATGCACAAGTGCGCGGGACAGCCTGGCCCGCATAGACAAATATAACTCATCATAACCTTAATTTTCCACACAACACTGAAAAACATTGTATATATATAGCTCCTCGCCCCCAAAGGTCTTTAGCAACACAATGAAATTCACTATTTCCACCCTCGCTATCATTAGTGCGTCTCTTGCTGCCTTTGTCCCAGGTAAGGATAACTGGTCCACTTTGACACCTTCCACCACCATTGCCGGTGGTGCAACCAACTATGATGGGACTTTTGGTATTGCCGTCGTTCCAATCACCACTCCGGTTTCGACTGTCTTGGCCAAGAGAGCCGCAGCCTCGCAAATCGGTGACGGTCAGGTCCAGGCTACTACTGGTACGGCGCAATTGATTACTCAAATTAGCGACGGACAAATCCAGGCTACTACACGGACTACCATTCAGCCAGTGTCGCAAATTGGTGATGGTCAGATCCAGGCTACTACTGCCACTGCTCAGCCAGTTTCTCAGATTGGTGACGGTCAAATCCAGGCTACTACTGCCACTGCTCAGCCAGTTTCGCAAATCGGTGATGGACAAATCCAAGCCGCTACCAAGACTGCTCAGCCAGTGTCTCAAATTGGTGACGGTCAAATCCAAGCCACTACTGCCACTGTTCAGCCAGTTTCTCAAATTGGTGACGGACAAATCCAGGCCACTACTGCCACTGTCCAACCAGTGTCTCAAATCGGCGATGGTCAAATCCAAGCCACCACTAAAACCGCAAACGGTGCTTCTCAGATTGGCGACGGCCAAGTTCAAGCCACTGCCTCTGGAGCTTCTCAAATCCACGATGGACAAGTCCAAGCCACCGGTTCTGCTGCTGCTGACCCACCAGCCGGTGCTGCTACTGTAGCTTGCAAGTCAAAGGGTACTCTTGAGTTGACCTTGTCCGGAGGTGTTCTCAAGGACTCGGCTGGAAGAATCGGATCGATTGTCGCCAACAGACAATTCCAATTTGACGGTCCACCACCTCAAGCCGGTGCCATTTACGCTGGAGGATGGTCGATCTCCAACGGTAACTTGGCGATCGCAGACTCCACTGTGTTCTATCAATGTTTGTCGGGCTCTTTCTACAACTTGTACGACCGATCATTGGGCATCCACTGTAACCCAGTCCACTTGGAGATCACTGGGTTGGTCAACTGTTAAGCAGCGTTCATACCAATTCTATCCCTAATTAATACCCACTACGTGGTACTACAGCATTCCTTTGCATATTGTTTTTGCTGTTTTCTATATGTCCTTTGTTTATTATAATAAACGTCGAAATAATTTTAAGATGGTAGTCCCGAAGTCTCCGCTTGAGATGGATGTACATGCAAGAAATTGCGTGACATAAGACTGTCCCGCAGCTGCAAGGGAGCGTGCGATTTGACACGGATCAAGCCGATTGCTTGATTACAAAATTCATTCTCCCCATTCATACTCAATGGGAAACCATTCCGCAATAGACTAAATTCTCTCGGAAATCATCTGATCAGTAACAATCCTTTCCGTTTTCAGAGAACCTCTGGCTTCTCACAGTAGTTATCTTTGGACTTGCAATCTAAAATCAGGGGAGCCATAAAGGGGTGGGGCGTACGGATCCTACTCATACGGCAATTTCAAGTTCTAGACTATCCACGCCTTTCAAGTAAACTGTCTTGTAGGCTTCACTACATATTAGCATGCATTTGTCGTGCCTTTTGCCACTGTTTCACGTTTTGCCGTGATTTGTGATGCCCATTGCTCGGGCATTAGTTGACCTCTCGTATATAACCCACCAATACGACCTGTTCTCTTGTTTATTTATGTTTATTCGCTTACTTGTCTAGCCAAATATCTACATACATACATGGATCTCGGCAAAAGTCCATGCCAACTACTGCCATGGCCTAAAATCATGTCCTGCATTTACAGCCTATTACAGAAAACTGTCTAGCGTGAACCTGTGATTAGACCCTTGTACAGTCCTGGCGAAATTCATCCTCGTGGTCGGTATACCAGGCGGAACTCTTTGCTAGATCCACGTGTATTATTTGGTTCATTTGACTTGGAGGCATGTCTGGCTTGTCTCTTGCGAGTCTCACTTTGTTCCCAAAACGGAAATATGATTGAGTCCAACAATGAGCATCGTTAGATGTCAAAGATGTTGCTTAGTCTGATTTGTTTGCCATGGAAATGGTAGTAAATAACCGGCTTTGATTGTGTGGTTTGCAGCAGGGTTTCATCCTTTGATATAAAATGCCGTGGAAAGTATTCTCATGGAGTTTATTGCAACAGAGCTGTACCACCTATTGTTTATAACTCTAAAGTGTTGGCTCACGGTCAAGGACAGCTGGACAAGGGAGATTGGCTCCTTTGTGCCATGATTCCGAAACATGAATGGATTATTCATCTGTCATAGAATGTTTTGACTACTTCTTCATTAATTACGCCCAATCAATGTCGTTTTCCCAAATGCCCATCTAACCAAAGTCATCTCAAGCAAGCATTGTCCAAGTTTCGCCCAACGGCACATCAGATACCTCAACTAAATGATCAGGGTACCACGGGTTGCACAACAATAACATTTAAAACATATACATTCCTTCTGATGTTATTGGTAATATATTGTGCTAGTATAGCACACGGTCCAAACTATATTGAAGATAATATTTAGTCACCTCGTTGTCCAGTAAAACTCGCTCAACAAGTGGCTAGACTGAATTCTTTGTTAGTATAACAACGTCAACCATCTTGCTATATTAATCAAGCACCTCAAATACACTAGATTTGCCGATCAAAGCAAAGTCAGCATGTAAATTAAATCGCGAACCACTCGCCTACACATGAAATTACTGCTTGTGACATATTTTCTTTACATTAGCAGCTAAACATTGACATTGAACTCTGGAGGACTTTAGGATCTCGACTGTTGGTGAAAGTTTAAGAGCCACCGACTGTTTCACCAAGTAGAGAGGATAGCGTCTACTTCCTCGATAAAACAATAGAGACTCCAGATTGTCCAGATGGACCATGGTTGTAAAAGAAGACGCAACTTGTTTATTGAGGTTGATATAAAGTAGGTCCTTAGACGCAGTGAAGAAGTAGAATTCCCCTTGAGATGTGTGAATAAGTCTTTGTTGGTACTTGTTATTGCTTCTGCCACAGTGCCATAGGCATCACAAATGAGTCCATACTTTCCAAATTTGACACACCATTATCACGCTTAAATGGTCGCTTGTCATTTTTCTCAGTCACATGGTATCCCTTGTTTACAACTCTACAAGTCTTGATGGCATGTCTTCACATTATTTCTTTGGGCAAATCCTGTCGAGAAAGCCCTCTTTCTCTTAAAATATTAGAGTTGAAATCAGATATAATTGATTTAATTATCGAGGCTATATATTTTATTGTTTGCATGTAATGATTGATTTAATGATCCAAGTCATGGGTCGAATTATCACCTCCATATAACGTAAAGTGATTCCCTGTTATAGTTATCATTTTACTGATATAATTAGAAGACCGTCTTGGGATTTTCCTATGTGTTATTAACTATCGTTAGTATTACATGGGTCTGGCCATTACGACTTGTCCTTCATCTGCTGACATGATTTGCCTATTGACGAATGTATCACATGACTAGTTGTGCAATGATTAACTAGGTACTAGCCGAACTGTAATAATATTGTTTATTAACCTCGATAAAATAAGGAATTTTACTTCTCGATCTTATTCTGTCTGATCCAACCTTCTGATACAGAGGCAATGGTCTAGCCAGGTCCATTTCTTTTTTACAGAAAGAGTGAGTCTCTAGTCATGGTGCAACTTTGTCAAGCGATATTCATTTATCATGACAAAACCGCAAGAATACGTAATTGAATGTTCAATATGATCATTTTCACATAATATTGGGAATTCAAGTGTTACCAGAGCGTAGTGGGGCATTTCTCCGGAAATTGAGAGCTTTAGTCACTCTTTCACTTTACCGTGAAACTATATCCAACCAGAACAGAATCAGCTTATATTCGTACTGGATTTCAGACCTTTTAACATGACCCATTGATGCTGGAATCAACAATTTATAAGCCTCTCGTTGGTGGAATAAACCTACTGATTTGCACCCATTCAGAACATATTAGGCACTGGATGTTGTTTTTTAATATTGTTACAGTGCTCTTTGCTTGCTTAATATAATTTATTTCCAGGACTTTTTACAAAAATTTGTTTTTCCCAAGACTGTATATTCCTGTGATTGTAGAGGGATCGCTTATACACAACGAGTACAAACCACTCTACCAGTGAATGTTTCAACCATGTGGGTTAAAACATTTTTCCACCCGGTGGTTTAATACAGAGAATTGTGTATGTAATACTTGTGATATAATGCAATGGCGACAGCAATTGAACCATCCATATAGATAGCGACTACGGTACGAAACGTATATTTATTATCCTACTCCTCTCTCTTGCCTTTTTATTCTCCTTCTTACTATCCATATAGATAGCGACTACGGTGCGAAACGTATTATTTATTATCCTACTCCTCTCTCTTCTTGCCCTTTTTCTTCTCCTTCTTACCATCATCCACCTTGTCATTTCTTATGGCCCCTTGGACTGTGAAGTTCTTTGCGGAGTTGCGGATGAACCAATCGCTGAATTTGCGGGCCACCTTCAATTCCACCACCTGGATCATGTTGTCATTCAAGATCACGTCAAAGTCATAAACATGGGACGACTCACCGTTGAGCAAGCTGTAGTTGCCAGAATCCTCGTCCTTGGACTTTCCCTCGGACCACTTGATCTGGCTGTTCAACATCTTGAAGGACAACAAGACCTGTTTCAACTCGTCCAAGTCGTTGATTTTCACCTCCTCATCACTGTCGAGGAACTTCAAGAGCTTGCTGAGCTCCATGCTGGAGTACAAGTTCAAGTATGTCTTTAGCAAGTTGTTGTACACTGTGTTTTTGACGGTTATCATGAAGATGTTCAAATGCAAGTAGAGTGCGTCGATGTTCAATTCCGGGATCTCAAAGTTCGGCAACGAGATGCTGATGAACTTTGGGGCGCCGTAGACAAACAACTCCTCAATGACTTTCAAGCTTTGCTCGCCGTTCTTGCTGATCTTTGCCAACTGGTCCGAGAACTTCTCCTTGAGGTTCAGGTGCAAATTGTCGTCGATCCGCGTTGGACACAACCCAATGAGCACGGTCAAGAGCGCGTACATCTGATCACTCTTTTTGGTGATGGCGTCATATTGCCCGGATTTGCTGATATTCTTGGTGCGGCTGATGTACAACAAGATATGCGAAAACGTCTTGATTGCGTCAGAGTACCGGTGCATCATCAAGTAGCAGAACCCGGTGTAGTAGTATGTGGTAAAGTGCGCTCCAGGAACACGGGTAAGAAATGCCCGTTTGCTGAGCTCGATTTCCTCCATGGTCTTCAAAGCAAGAGTAAAGTCGCCCAACAACGTGTGGATCCGCAAGAGCCCGATGATGGAGAAGTACCCGAGGTTGCGATACAAGGGCAACAGGCCATATGGACCGGCAATCTCGGTGACTTTGCTGGCAGGAAGGTTGTTCCGTTGGGCAGCCAATTGCTCGTAGATCTTCAGGCGGCCAATCAACGAGTACAACGCGTTGAGCACCGAATACGGACTCCATACCTCGCTGTGCTGTGAGAGAAATTGCAATTCGCCTGCGTCCCGATCACTGACGTTCTTCTTGGTGATGAGCTTCGATCTGTAGACGGAGAATTGGTTGAACTGGTAAATAAACTCGTCGACAATGTCCCACAACCACTTGTTTGGAAGCTCAAACGAGACCGGGCCGCCCTCGTTGTTCAATATCAAATTGAACAAGTTGCAGTAGTTATTGTACGAATTCGTCCGGTGCTCCAAAGTAGGCGACAATTTTGCGTAAATGTGCCGGTAGTAGACTTCCGAGTATAACACCAAGAACACCTGGTCGTTGTTCACCAACGGGGCAACGTCCACAAATGGATCGGGCCACGGGGTCTTGGTGAAGAATTTCTCCGTCAACTTGTTGAACGTATGCTCATAGCACCCGTGCAATTCAAAGATGTTATTCTCCGTGAAATGCTTGTAAAAGGTCTTGAGGAAATCTTTCACTTGATCAGGAATTTGTGCACCACTCATTTCAACATTGGAAACTAATGTAGCTGAAAATGAAGTTTTTTCACATGGTTACCCGGACGCCCGCGAGTATAATGCGCGATCATCAATGGGGTATTTGGCTATACGTGTAGATGAATAGTTAAAATATCTGTAGATGAATGACTAAATATTTGCTCGACGATTTGGATATGCAAAGGAAAGTTGAGCTCTGGGTAAGAATGGACCTGGCTAACCATTGCCTTGTACATGATGGCCAGAACAAGAGAATCAGACAAGAACAATAGCTTTGAGGAAATGCAAATAAAATTCTAATAGGATAAAGATAAAGTTATTAAAGACAATAAAGTTATTAGCGGAATGGGCTAGACCATTTTCGTTACAAAAGTCTGGATCAGCTAGAATGGAGTCGGAAAGTAAATCCACTGTGTATTACAGGTGTATTGTGACCAAGTATCAATGGTGTATTAGCTTGCGAATTTATATCCTGCAATGATGTTTATTCTTGTATTTAGCTAGTATTGTCTTTGGAAGCAGTCAGTTGGCTAGTATATTTTCATTAAGGAACATCCTAGGCAGCTGTTGAAGCAACCTTTTGTCAATACTATGGTAATTGCAATAGCCTCAATGTAGTTGCTGGTTGTTAATTTACATTGAATGGCAGCAGTCCAAGCGAGTTACATTGCAGACGTTGAAAGATAATACGAGTTACTGGTGATAAGAGTATTTACTTAACCGCATTCTGGCACTTTTGTCATGGCAATTTCTGTAGTACCAGTGGCAACTAATTTCCAGTCTCAATTTAAATACATAGGTCATGTTGATTAAAGACAATTCCATGGTATCATGTCTATTGCAAAGACAATTAACTGTACAATGCTCATTGTGAAATTCATTGCACCATCTCTATTATGCATTTATAATACCTGTTGAGGTTGAGAACCACAAGTAAGACACCTATAACGGAGAAGCAATTCTACGTTGTAATGTACTCACTTGTGGTTCTCAACCTCAACAATACCTCATTACAACATTCATTGCATCTCCATTATGAATTCATAATAATAATAATTATCAAGGCTATAATTTACCATCTACGACAAAAGATGGTGCTGCTATGTGTCGTAATCTGGCATTTCTCTCAATGGCTTCCATATCTTACTATTGTAGATATTCTTATTCTTGTTACTATTCTAGTTATTTTCTGTTCTATTTATATTCTTTTCTGAGATGCCTTCAGTTAGCTTTAACTTATGAGATCCTTGTCAGCATGGCCTCCTTTAACACTATGTGGTTTGGAAAGAGCCTCATAGACGGCTCGTTGCTTAAACTATTCGGCAACAATGACCCAAAGTACAAACGATGTGGGATTCACTCCCCCTCCATCATACATGACCTCCGATGTTCAGAGCTCTTAGAAGCTCAAATTCTATCACGCATTGATGACCTACTAGATTCCACTCATGGCATACGCGATACGCTTGGAAAAGTGTTTGCCGACCAAAAATCAGTCCACAAACTTCTTGAGTTCTACCAGAACGTGTTGGAATATGATTCCTCTAACACATGATGAGATTCAGCGGTCACATTCGACAAAACAGGTGACTAGGCTTCTTACACAATCGATACAAGCACAAAGTACCAACAATAGGATTGCTCCCATTGAAGATTTTAATCCCAAACAACCAAATGAGGGTTGACAAGGGTTTTCTTCAATAGCAATGCTGCCTCAGGATGTTCCTGAGTGAAAATATATCTGTCGAATAACCGTAATGCCGGACACAATATATAGCTAAATACAAAAATAAATATTATTATGAACACTATGTAGTTGTTGAAAGAAAACTCTGCGACAGAGATAAACTTTTGACTAGAGCTAGTGAATATGTATAGTAATGGAAATTGAAGGGCAACGAGCTTATGCATTTATAACATCTCATTACGACATTCATTGCAGTATGACATTCATATACCTCATACGACAATTGCGCCATTGTAGTATAGTAACTAGAATACGAGTGGTAAAATGGCTAAATATATTCGCTTGACAATTCAGAGAAAAGTCGGACTATTTATACTTGAATATGAATGAAACAACCATTTGTCAGAGAACTAAGACCTATTGTGATTAGTTCTTGTCCTCAAAATGGTGATTTCAGAAAGAAATGAAGCACAACGGATAAAGTAAGAAGCATAATTGATAAGACAAACACAATTGATAAGTCTAACATAATTGATAAGACTAGCACAATTGATAAGACTAGCACAATTGATAAGACTAACACAATTGATAAGACAAACACAATTGATAAGATTAGCACAATTGATAAGTCCAACACAATTGATAAGACCAACACAATTGCCGTAAGCAGTTGGTACGTAGCCAAGAGCATGAAAACCAAGGATTACTATAGCTTCAATAAGAAATACAACCCTTTATGACATCCACCAGTACCCATATACCTCAACAATTGCACTAACCAGCCTACGGATCCAACTCCATTTATTATAAATTCAATCTAGTCAACACATCAAAGCTACCAGTACCAACCCCAGCCAAATTGCCAATCACCAACTTCGCCGAAGGAGAGTCCAACTCCTCTCTAGTATTGTCCAACACCGCCTTGGTCAAGAACTGGCACGTAGTCTCGTAACTCATCTTCTTGAACGCCGACGTGCTGCTGTCAATGCCCTGCCGGTTAAATGCAAGGTATGTGCCTTCTCTCGTCATGTAGTCGGCAATCAAGTCCAAATGCCGGGAGCTGACGGAGATGGCATAGGTGCCAAACACCTTGGAGATTTCGTTGACGATGGTGTTGCGTGCTGCCTCGACACCATATGTCTTCAAAACTGCAGCGACGTCGTTGGATGTGATGCCGTTGACGTCGACAATGTCGGCCTCTTCAAACATTGCCTTGAAATTCACGCCCTCAGTTGTCAACGAGCGGCTCTGGCCGACCTCCACGCGCGGATAAATGCACCGGCCAATGCTGGTGATTTCGCGCACCACTACTGCGCGACAGGTGTCTTCAATCAAGTCGACCATCAACAATTTCTGGGTGGAGAACGGGAGACGCAACGAAAACTCGCACCGCTTGCCTCTTGCGTCGTCGAAGTTGAACTTTGACACATAGCTGTGCGATGAAATGATCTGGCTTTCCCGGTCGCGAGCATCCTGGCTGATTGCTCGGTCGTGCGAATCCTCCTCATCACTCGACAGCTCCTCGTCCGACAGATTGCGTTCTTCCAGAGACTGTTCGGCCTCGATGATCTCAGCCTCCTCGTCATCAGGCTCGTCGTACGACACAGACTCTTTAGTCTTGGACACTTCTCTTTCCTCGTCGCCTTCCATTTCGCCCGTCTCCTTGACCTCCTCAGTCTCCTGCTTCTCCTTTGGAACAGCCACGCCGATCCGTTGTCCTGCGCGGCGTTGGTTTGCCAACTCCTTGCGGATGTTCTTCTCCAAGACCTCCAAAAACGTCGTCGACGCACACAACTCCAACTCGTGCTGCTTGACATTGTACTCCTCCTGATACTCCTTCCGAGGAAAGAAGTTCACCCGCACGGAATATGTTCGGCTGTCCTCCTCGGTCTGCTCCACGACCTGGACGTCGTTCACAAGCTCAGAGAACTTGATCCGCGTTGCTGACTTGCAGAACGTCTCTGCGGTATCGTCAGACACCTTGTCCAAAACTGGGAGGTACATTTGTGGGGTCTTGATATCGGAAGAGGCGGTCATGACGATTTCTCGAAGACGCGGAATGCCCAACGTGACGTTTGCAGCACCGTGGCCGGCAAAATGGAACGTGTTGAGCGTCATCTGGGTACTTGGCTCACCAATACTTTGTGCGGCAATGATGCCGACTGACTCACCAGGACTCACCAACGAGCGCATGTACTTGAGCTGCATAAGAGCCTCGAACGTGGCGTTGGAAAGCGACTCTGTTTCCTGGTGCTGAGCGAGATACGCCTTCAATGCGGCATCAAACGTCGTGGATACTGCGCCAACGTATTTGGCAGGATTGTACTTGGAAATCACCGGCAAAAACCGGCCGTCGACGTCCACATGCTCGTGTTTCTTCTCGGCCTTCTTGACGTACTTCTTGATCTTCTTTTCGTACTTGTTGACTGCCTCAATGTCAAGCAACCCGGCCACGCTCACAGGATCATACCGGTTCTTCAAGCCCTGTGCATTGTCGTAGCAAAAGTCAAACTGCCGCAAATACGACTCCTTTACTGGGTCGAGCGAGTCACCACCGTACAAAAACTGTACCACTGTGCCGTCAGAGTCCCGCACAGAGTTGTCGTATCCTATATGTATACCCTCCAACTGCTTGATCAAACACCGTTGCAAGTACCCTGAACGTGCGGTTTTGACTGCAGTGTCAATCAACCCTTCTCTGCCGGCCATACAGTGAAAGTAGTACTCCTGAGGACGGATTCCGGAGTAGAACCGGTTCTTGATATACCCACCAGCCCGGGCGTCGGTTTCCAACGGCTGGAAGCACGGAAGCGACTTCCCGCTGACCATCAACGGCACTCGGCGCCCTTCGAGCGACTGCTGGCCCAAAAGACACATGATCTGCGACACATTGACCGCGGACCCTTTGGCTCCAGAAAGAGCCATCAGCTGCATGGCATTCTGAGGGAACTTTTTGCCGGTGTATTTCGGGATAATCGTGCTGATCACGCTCAGAGTCACCTTCTCGACCTTGGACTGCGTGATGGCATCAAGAATCGCCAACTTCTGGTCGTCTCTAATGATCTCCTCAAGCCGTTTGCGGAACTCGGCTGCCATTTCCGGGGTATCCTCCAACTGGCAAACTTCCGCGGCAGCAAGTCGCCCGACGTTTGTGGCCGCGTCCAAGATCAGCCGGCGCTTCTGGTTGCCCTCCTTGGTCACATAAATGTCCTCCATACCACAGGTAAAGGCGCAGTTTTGGTTGTACGCCGTAAACAACCGGCCCAACACCGATAACAACTTTCCAGCGACATCCGGCCCATACACCTCGTGGACCGCGTGCACAAAGCCGTACTTGCTGGCCCCATATTGGGACTTGTCGAGGATGCCACAGAGCAATTCACCATTGTGAAAGAGCACTTTATTCTCCTGGGAGTGGGGTCCCCAATAGTCGTTTTTGATCTTGTTCTTGCCCTCGAAATTGAGCCCCGGCATTCCAAGCGGCACGATATTCATGAGAATCGTCAGAATCACCTGCTTCCCCGTCCACAATGGCCGCGGCTTGAGAATCGCCGGCACCGGTGTCCGGAGCAGCCCCGACGACACGTGACCGTCCTCCGGCCGCATGCACGCATAAACGTAGTTTTGCATCTCGGTGCGGCTGAAAAAGGCGTCCTGGCTCGTGAACCACACCCCTGCGCTAATGTGGTCCTGGATCAACCCCCGCACAGGAGCCCCGGCGGTGGGGGTGAGGTACTGGCTGTCGGTCAGGGCAATGTACCGCGCCTCGGCCTGGGCCATCTCCAGCTGCGGGAAGTGCATGTTCATCTCATCCCCGTCAAAGTCCGCATTGTACGCACCTGTGTTGGCATAGTGAATCCGGAGCGTTTTCTCGCCGGGTAGCACCCGCACCCGATGGCCCATGATCGAAGCCTTGTGGAGCGTCGGTTGTCGGTTCATGAGCACCATGTCGCCGTTGCGCAAGTGCCGCAAAACCTTCTTCAGCCCGACCTTGGCCAGCGGACCGACCCCGGGAGTGAGGAGCTGCGCAGCTAGTGCAGCCCGTTGCTCGGCCAGCATCCCCACAAGCGACACCAAACTGCCGTCCTCGTTCTGCACCTGCAATGCACCAGGCCACTTGTCCGGCCCATTGATCACAGCCTTGCGTAACTGATGAACATTGTGGGCGGTGACCGGCTCCGGGAACGAGAGCTTCATGGCAAACACCGGCGGCACGCCGACCTCGTTTGTCTCCAACATCGGGTCCGGCGAGATCACTGACCGGGCGGCGTAATTGACCCGCTTGCCCATCATGTGCTTCCGGAAAAGCCCCTCCTTCTTCTCGAGCGCCTGCTTGACGCCCGGCGTCGGCAACTTGCCGCCGTTACCCGGCGCCTTGCTCAGGTCCACAAACACGTTCACGTCGTTCTGGAGCGTCACAAACGCGTTCATGAGCCGGTTGAAGAGCGTGCGCTTCACCTCCACGGTCACGTGCGACTCCTTGGCTTTCGCCGCAAGAATCTCCGCGTTGGTCGTCTTGATCTGCATCACCGTGCCCAAAACCTTCAGCAAGAGCTCGTTCAACGCGTTCTCGTGCACCTCGTCTCCCAATTTCGAGGGGAGCCGGAACCGTGTCGGCGGCACCACAAGCGTGTTTCGGAAGAAAAGCCCACCAGTCACTATCCGGCTGCTCGGCCGTGATGAAAATAACACGGAAATCAACTCCCGCTCGTTGTGGAATACGCTGTCAAGAAGACTCTTCACCTCGCTCAGCAATACGTATTTGGCCCCATGGTGCTTCTGCGGAGCAGAACTCATCTCCAACGCACGGAGCCGGTTGCTCTGCAACTGCTTATCGGTCAATGGCTTCTCAAAGAGCTTCACCATGCCGTCCTTCCGGTACCCGGGTGAATACATCTTGCAGTTGGCGCACTTGGGCTTGCCTACCAATTTCTGGTACACCTGCTTCACCACCTTCTTGCGCGACTCCAAAATCAAGCTGGTTGGCGCACCTTTCAAGTAGCTCTTGCTCGACTCCGCAATACACTGGTCCACAAACTGGTTCCGCTCGCTAATAAGCCCAGACTGCTCCTCTTCCTCATCATTTTCTTCCTCGTCCTCGGCAATATCCTCCACCCGGATCTCCTCCAACTTGTCGCACTCGGTCAAAAGCCCGTACTGGAGCAACCGCAACTTGCACTGGAACAAATTCGCCTCGGTACGCCCGAGCTTGAACTTGTGGCAGTGCACACAGCTTCCCCGCAAGAACACGTACATTTGCGGGAAAAAAAGAGGATGGTACACCGGAACCGGCAACTCAATGTGCCCCTGGTGACCTGGGCACCCGTTCCGCTCATCTAGCCCACAGGTTGCGCAGTTGTGTCGCAAAAACGCCCCGAGTCCCAAGTCGTACAACCCATTGGCGACAGGATGGCCCAAGTTGTCAAACACCTGAGGGTTGGAAATCTGCTTCACAGACAACGCCCGGACCTCGTCATCCTCGAGAATCAGAAAGTCGACCGACTGAATCTCCGACCCAATTGGCTTGGCTATATTCATGGTTTGGTGAAAAGTTTTGAAAATTTTATTTTTCAGATGAGTGGTTATGAGCGATGGGCACGGCACACGGGAAGGCAGAAGAGATGGAACGAGGATGAGAATGGAAACAGAGACAGAAAACTGAATAACAGACAGACAACTAAATAACAGACAGATAACTAAATAACAGACCATCAGCACAACTACATAAATCACATTTCCACCATTGTCACTCCAGTCTTCAGACCCTGCACACGTGACGTATAACCTGATTTCCAGTTACGTTTACACTTTACCATGAGTTACACTCCAGCTGCTCCAACAGATTTGCCTCCTGGGTTTATCGCCCAGTGGGATTCAGAGTAAGTATTCCATGCCCATCGAGCCACACACTAATGTCAGATACAAGACATTTTATTACGTCAACACTGCCACCGGCCAGTCGCAATGGGAAAAGCCAGCAAACAAGACTCCTCACGCCAATCTGAACCATATCGCGGCCCACGGCGCGCCCCAAGGGAACCAGAGCGGATATTCCACCAGCAACGCGTCTTACGGTGCCTCTCAAGCCTCAGGGGGATATTCCACGTCTACTTCAGGACAGACCCCTGGATACCAGGGCAGTTACCCTGGCCAAACAAATTCGGGCCATGGCCATAAAAGCGACACCGAGAAAAAAAACACCTCTGCCGATCAGCCTCCTGCCTATGGTTCTGACCCAGTGGCCGATTTGAGGATCCAAGGGTTGACCATCGACCAGAAGGAGGACAATGTGTCGCTCAACAGCTACTCCGGACAAAGTTCCAGCAAATTCAGTGGGAACCTTGCTACTGCTGGAATGGTTGCTGCTGGAGTGGCAGGAGTGGCTGGTGTTGGGGCGTATGCTTACCATGAGCACTACAAGGGGCCACCTGCACCAGGTCCAGAGAGATTTTATGGAGCACGTCATGCGAATGTAGTTGGGTGGGGAAGATGAGGGGATGGAGTATTGGTGGATGGTGCGGCTGGAATTGGTAGGGCTGTGTATAGGAAGTATTGCAAGGATGTGTATAGGAAGTATTGCAAGGCTGTGAATAGGATGTATTAGCCAAGGCTAGTGTAGTGAAATGTGATGTAGTGAGGAATAATGGACGGCTGTAATTAGTAAAACGGTAGACAATGGATGTAACAACGGTGAATAACTGTAATTAGTAAAAAAGGTAGAAGTGGATGAGTAACAAAGGTAGAAGTGGATGAGTAACAAAGGTAGAGGTGGATGTAACAAAGGTAGAAGTGGATGTAACAAAGGTAGAAGTTGATGAGTAACAGTGAATAATGGACGTAGGTAAACAACTGTAATTAGTAAAAAAGGGTAACAATCAATATAACAACAGTCAATAATGGATGTAAGAATGGCCAATAATAAATGAGTAAGATACTGTGGGTGGTTGAGTGTATATGGTAAATAATAAGCAAAATACAATACGTGGTAAACAGGATGCTGAATAATAAATATGCAAAATACAATACGTTGCTAACAGGATGCTGAGTAATAAATATGCAAAATACAATACGTTGCTAACAGGATGCTGAGGATATAATGACAGATGGCCAATGACCGTCATCCAATCATCCAACTGAAATACCAGTGGCAAGCTCACACGATTGTTTGCCAAGAACCTGAATAGCCTTTACAGTACAGAGAAATATTCATGGCATAGCCATGCATTGGGCTCTCTCGGCTTTTGCAAATAGCCCGCGATACAGTATCCATTATTGCCAAACTAAAATTTATCAATCGCCGACGGCAAAGGGGGGTACATTGTTTTGAATGTCGTAAAGCCACGGTAGTGAACCTGATTGATTTTGAATGGACGAGCATTTGAAATCTGCAAGGCATGACCTGATACCCAGAAATAAAATTTTACAGCACTAGAGGTGGGAATGCGATGAAAAACCGCCAAGCCGCAATATAAACTGAAAAATCAAGCTGACAATGACCCGAAACGATGACAGCAGTACCGGCATTTGATAACCAAGACTTAAATTACTGTTTTCGACCTAAATACTAGCCTCAGTTTGAGTCCGCTGGTGTGATGGCTTTGTCCGATTTTCAAAATACCTGCACCCCAATGCTTCCGCAAGCCGTATATACAAATCACATAATTAGTAGGGTGCTCAGAGTAGCCCAACGCACAAAGTGTACTCGGGATAATGCTCCAATGAGAACCCCACGCCAAGTACAAAACACGTAGCCATTCATTCCACCCCAAATACATGGACAAACAGGCGACTACAAAAGCCCTGTTTTGCAAAGAGTGTATTATAGAATTTTTTCCAAAGGTGCGCATATCATAAGCCTGGTTGCCTATTACGGTAATAAACCCCGAGGCAATACACCCAATCTGTCACTATCGGCGCCAAGCTTTTACGGTGCATTCTATTTTATGCACCCACTACAGGGCTCGTGTGCGGGATATCAACCGCTTTCACATATAATCGACAATGCGCCAAATTTTAGTACCGTGCTTTCAGCCATGTGGTACTACAAGAAGCAATCTGTCACGATATTGATGCGCAAATACATCAACGTTCTATGTGTTTGCGGGCTTCTTGTGCTAGGCTACAACTGGTACGTGCTACAACTGGCCCCGTTTGAGGAAATTACGGGCATACGATATCTCACCATCCCTAAAAACATCACCGACGAGCAATTCAACTCCATTTTCGATGATCGCGCCGACCTATCGTTCAAGGAACGTGTACTGTTGCTCTTGTCCCGCAATAGACCTGAAAAACACGACTACTTGAACATTATAGATACCAACCACACAACGTCCAAGATCCCAACTTTCTACGTCGACAACTTTCTACTTCAATACAGCCAGGGGCACAAACTCCCAAGCGACTTGCGCGCACAAATCAACTCCTTGAAAAAACCAAGATACTCCAACATTTCATTGAGCGACCGTCAGCTTCCTTTGATCCAAAAGTTCGACTACAAGTTAACCCAGGCCATTTACTTTAACAAGCTACGTCGTGTAGGCCAGGAAGGAAAGTTGGACGAGATCGAGTTGCCGTTCCATTGGTATGATTTCGCCGATTTGGGCATGATCGATGCCGATATCCAGTTTTGGTACTTCTTCCAGTTCCTCTTGGAAAACTACCAAAAACTACCAATGGACTTCAAAATCGACGTCATGCGTGCGTTCTACGAGCACGACTTTGATCTCCAACAGATGAGTCAGTATTTCGACGAGGTAAGACAGAAAAATGAAGACTTTTACAACTTGGATGACTTCGAGGTGTTTCTCTCCGAGTTGAACCATCAAATGAGCTCCTGCAACATCTTCCATCTTGGTGATGACGTCTCCAAAAACCTCTTTAATATAATCGAGGGTTTCTACGAGTACAACTTTCCTTCGGAAAACATGAACTTTTCCGACAAAAAGTACGACGCCATCAGAAAGATTACAAATTACACCGCTGGTACCATACAACCAAACCCCGCTAAAATACAAGCCATTCTCAAGCAGAAAACCGAGCTAAGACAGTGCCGGGACTATAACAGCATTCCAAAAGAAATACAGATTCCCCACGCTGAATACATTCAACAGAGCCAAAAGTACCTACCAGGAATCGGCTTCAATGTCGTCCTTGGCACTCGGGATAAATATCGGGTTATTCCTCGGCTCTTGTACGGTAAAAGTTATTTGTACAATTACAACGGCATAAACGACAAGGACGTCCGACCGTTGAAACTCACCATCATGAGCGAAAACGGTCCCATGGTCATAAAGTTTCAACGGAACAGTACCATCGAGAGTCAACGTTTGTTGGAATCGCTGTTAGTCAGCGAATATTTACAAGACTTGTTAGACCAGAGGAAGTACTCAGTTAAACAGTTGTACGAGCAAAGACACAAAATCTTCGTGGACTACCTTGCCGAATATAACGAATTTGTCAGACATTCCGGCCTGGCACTTTCTGACGATATCAATGATGAATATGCTAACATGCTAATCGAATACCCTATGCCAGAAACTGACGTGGATCTTCATTATGATTCCTTTGTCAACATAGACTCCTCTAGGGTCATTGATCGATATCATCAGGCTGTGAGTGCCGATTTATATGATCGAGAAAAGAAAGAAGGTGTCCCTGCGGATTTGACATACGAGAAAATATTAAACGATTACAACATCTTGAGCCCTAACTTGGTCAAGTACTATGAGAGCGTGAAGTACTCCAATTCGTTTGTAGATATCGAAAGCGTGGTCAAGTACTTTTATGAGATTAGAGTTCTTGAACGTGCAGCAGGACCTTCACCAGACACTGGCCATTTTGACTGGCGATTTGCCAGTGACTTTGGCCTTTCGCAAAGCTGTATCCAATCGATTCTCAGCCATACGACCTCGGCATGGTTACAGTTCACCGAACTGTACAAGTTAAAGACTTGGTTAGCACATGGCACATTGATCAGCTGGTATTTTACTGCAAAGAACTTCCCTTGGGAGGTGGATATGGATGTTCAGATGCCGGTAAGGGATTTGCACAAGATGTGTCTTCGCTTCAATCAGACATTGATTATGGAAGACCCAAAAACTGGTCTTGGGCTATACTTTTTGGACTGTGGCAGTACGATTAGTCACCGAAGTAAGGAAAACGGCAAGAATAACATTGATGCGCGGTTCATTGATACAAAGACAGGATATTATATTGACATTACTGGCGTGAGCTTCAGTGGTTCCAAGACTCCTGAAAAGTACTTGAATCGCATCAACTGGAATACTGGAACGTTTCTCGATCTTTATGAAGAAAGAAAGTTTTACAGTGATCTTAGAGAATTGGATGGCAAGAAGGAGGGTTATAAGAAGATGCTTGAATTGGTACAGTTCAAGAACCTCCAGTGCAATTTGAAGTTGAGAATCGTAAACTGCCGAAATAATCACTTTGCTCAACTTGGCCAGCTTTTGCCATTGAGAAAGACAATGTACGAGGGGCAGATGGCATACGTTCCGAACAAATTTGGAGAACTATTGGGACAGGAGTATAATGATTGGAAGAAGCCCACTTACCACAGCAAGCTATTTATTCCCCAGATTGCCAGCTGGAATCATTTTAACAATCTTGAGAATAATTTGAATAGCTTTTACGAGTCGCATGCTTCAAACCAAAGCGATGTGGATTTCCACAAAGAAAAGGTAAAGAAGATGATTGCTGAAATAGTCGAAGCAACTGGGAACAATGATCGTACATTCGAAACAATGCTACCTGATAGATATGCTGATGATGCTAGTATATCAGATGGCATGGCTATTATGCTATTGCACGAAAACCCTGCTTTATTGCGGGAGTATTTGTTGAGCACAGATTTAACGGACTATCATTATAAAGAATTGTTGAGATATAGAGAGATGGAAAGTATGACTGATGAGGAAAGACAGGCAGTGAAATACAGTCGTCCAGATTATACTTTGAATTTTTTAAATGACTAGTTGATTATCAGGCATAACAGCTTATTACATTATAAAATAGATATTTATATGGTGGGTTTTCAGAGTTTATATACAAGCGAATAATAATATATGTTATAATGAGTTATTGATTGTGTCTAGGCTGAAGTTTTGTTGTATTGTGATTGTTGGTATGTTCAGCCAGGTACGGTAGGGTAACTTGATTGTGAGAAGGGCTAAGCTCATTAGTGTTTGGATGATGGATGCTCTAACATCTTTTGAGAAATTTGGAAATTCTTGTAAATTATTTTCAAGTTTTACTATACAGATTATGCTTGTGATACAGTAATTAGGATGACCTAGAAGGAGAATAGGGTAGTCAAACTTGTAAATACAATAGCCAGGAGTGAGAAATTGTTTGCTGATTTCTACAGGTACCGAACCTGAATTCAGGCATGCATAAAAATTTGCAGGTAGCTAGAGCAAGGGAAGATCCCCGCAAATCGGACAGAATATAACTAATAATGAATAGCTAGATAGAAATGAGAATTGAATTATATACACCAGCAAGATGTGGTGGTAATTGAGAAAAATGCCAGATTATGACGAGAATAAGATAAATGTCAAGACGTAGACACAACTTTCAAGGATACAAACATCATTATTGAAGCAGTAAATTTCACTTTCTCGGTGGTAAATTGTCGTTAAGATACACGCCAAAGAATTCATTTTCCTTTGGGAAATGTATACATCGCGCATCCTACAATACTAGATGTACCTGGAAGTAGGAGCCAAAGGGGTAGATTTCGGCTATACATAGGGGCAAGCTACATATTTCCGCGACCATCACTACCGTTTCCGATTATTCACATCAAGGGACAAAGTGCACAAACTATCTAATTAAATTTGTAACACCAGGGGTTCGCTCCAAAATGTACCAGATATATAACTTGATATAGTGTATAAAACAAACAAAAAAGTGCAGTATACCCAAATGTTCTCGTAGAATTAATAAGGATACAAGAGATGAAAAGACCAAAATTACTATTAAATTATTGAATAAATACACACCCTTGAACCTGCATCGAGAGCCTTAATATAGGCCTTAGCCTTTGAAGAAAGATTGAATAGGTGAACTTGTTTAGATGGAGATGATTAACAATGTCTGAGACCAATTAGAGTTGAATTTATCTTCTATTGATATTAGTATTGTTCTATTGATATTCATCATCATTAATTTCTTCTTCATCTGCTTCCTCATCTTCCTCATCATCGTTATCATCATCATCATAATCATCATCGTCATCTTCCGCTCCTCTCCTCCTCTACTGTCTATTCCATTCCTCAGAATTTTGAAACTCCTGCGGAATTTCCATCATCCGGTTGAAATATTCAAAAAAACTCTTCTCACCTGTAGACTCAATCCCACCAAAGAGATCCTCGTCAAAGTCCTGAAACTTTGTCGACATTTGATTGAGTTCGTGCCAGAGATCTTGGTTGGCATATGAGACTGCTTCATCCTTCTTTGTAGTGTCCAGAGTAGGCTGAAGTTCCTTATCAACAAACTTGCTAATGACCTTGTGGTACTCCGTGACACGGGTCTTGAGGATATCCTTGTAGAACACAGAGCTGATATCCATGACGGCTTTGAAAGTGTCAAGCAATTCAGGATCGGATTCGCACGCCTTTGTCTCGAGCTCCTTGTCTGAATATTGTAGGTGGCCCTTGAACGCCAAGAGCACGATTCTTGAGAAGGTTGCGCTGACGACAATCATGCTATTGATCTTCTCCAAGAACTGTGACTTGATCAGACTTATGTGGGGGAAACTTTTGCTGCACAGTAGGAGTTTCCGTGTGAGTTTGAGAAGAAGAACTGCGTGAGAAAACTCGGTAGAATGGGTCAATGCGTTGATGAGGATCACCACACAGCAGCTCAGGAATTCCACCAGGGAATTCCAGAGGAAAAAAGCATCCTTGCACTCGGTGATGATCTCTAGAAGGACCATGGCATGGGAAAGCCTACAGTCGTCGATCTTTGCAACTCGGGCGTCGACACCTTCAATGTTGAATGCACCACGTAGCCGACGGATCAAAGCATCGGCACCCATCAATGACGAGGTGACAGCTAGATGAAAATTGCGCCAGAGACTGCTTGCTCTTTTCCGAATATCGTCGTCGGTGCTAGAGATTGCCTGGGAGATCTGGTGCACTCTGGCCTTGAGATCAGCAAACTGCCGAATGTACCCCAAGATTTCATCAAGAACGCGCGAGCATATGTGGACGTTGTTCTTGCGGAGCGGATTGAGCACCTGGATGTCCGAGTACTGGGAGTTGAACAACAACTTGACGTAGAAATCTTCGACGATCATCGAGAGTCTGATGTTGCAGTACCATAGTAGTCCGTCCAAGTCATGTGGGTCTCTGGGGTTCAACAAGGGCTCGTCTGAGACGCTGTAAATGCCCAACTTGATGACACACGACGGGAAAAGCGCAGTGATGACGTCACGGCGGAACATCGGCACATCGCCAAAGTAGATCGCTTGGATCTTGTCGAGGATGTAGCATTTCCAAATAAACTTCCGTTTACGGTCGGCCTCGTCCTCGGGAAGCCCAAAGTAGTGTTCCCAGCGGTGGAGAAACACCTGGGTCCCTAATCGTACAACTGAGCCCACCATGTAGTTCACGGAGTATGCGCGCATTAGAAGGTTGCACTCCTCGATATATGACACCATTGCCTCGAGGATGTCGATCTTGATAAACGGATGGAGCTTGACGGCCATGAACGACTTTGTGGTCAAGTCTTGGAGCGTTTCTTCGGCAAGGAACAAGCTGGCGACTGCAGACTTGTCGGGGTTGTCAGCGCCGCAAACCACGCTGAACTGGTGGTTTGTGCGTCGCAAGAGCTCAACAAACACCACGAGGAACTGCTCTGAGTCCGACGTCGGGTAGTACTTGCTTGGCAACTCGTTGTAGAGGTCTAACAAGCATCGCTGAAGCACCGGGTTTTTCCCGCTAAACTCGTCCAAACCAGCACGTCCAAAGGCCGAAATGTACTTGATAATATCCAGCAGCGCAAGGCCCTGTGTGCTGTGCCAGTAGTAGAGCGAGTTCTTGAAATCCTTGCCTCCAGAGTCGAGCACTTTGAGCACAATGAGCAAGGTTTCCCGAAGAGCCACAGGAGCCACTGGGCTGTGAGACAACACAAAGAGCTGCTTGAATATCCAGATTATCCCGGGGAGCGAGAAAAGCATCGACGGCGAATACATGCCAAAGTACCCGTCAATGCGCCTCTGGTCCGACAATTTCGCCGGATCACACACGAGAAACTGGTGGAAGTGAATCTTGCTATAATCTCGCACCAATCGCGACTCCAAGCTGTGCTTCTCCTCGACACCAACCAAACTTTCGGGGTCCACCTGCGGCTGGATGCTGTTGGCCAACACCTTCAACTGCTGTTCAATCACTTCCACCGCCGATTGGCCGCCTTCCACAATGGCCAATTCCAGTGTCAACTCCACAAAGCTCTGCGCCAACTTCGAAATCTTGTTCACCACCTCCACGTTGGACTTGTAGATGCTCGTCCCACCGTTGGACGCTGAAGGTGTCTCAAAGTCGCAACTACAGCTATATGTCTGGCAGTTGGTGCATGGACTGGTTCCCGAACACTTTATCTTTCTTCTGCGACAGCTGTTGCATGCTCGTGTGACTTTGGTGACTTTCCGCCGCTTTCGCTCGGGGTTCTTGGACATATCTCTGGTTGCATGTATCTTCCCGAAACTTGCTTCCGTTCCGTTGAAGATCAAAAAAGAGGAGAAAAAAAGCGAGGACACAAGGTCAGAATGTACAGGGAAAAATGAGAGGAAAGTGGGCAATGGGAAAACAGGAAAACAAGAGAGTAGTGCCAAGGAAGAAATATAATGGGAATAGTATGGGAGGATATTGATGACGGGAATAATCAGGCCGGTGCGCTCCTGGTCACGTGGGTGTTCAGCCAGTACGGTTCATTGTTTAGTTAGCAAGTGTGATGTTGACAATACGTATGGATGTTTGCTAGTAAGAGTGGATGTTGACAATACGTATGGATGTTTGCTAGTAAGAGTGGATGTTGACAATACGTATGGATGTTTGCTAGTAAGAGTGGATGTTGACAATACGTATGGATGTTTGCTAGTAAGAGTAGATGCTCACAATTATAGATAGAAACTATAGTTTGTTGGCCGACATGCTCAAGCCTCCACAGATCATATATATAACGCGAATACGCAAACTTGCCAATCTATTTAACGTACCTAGTGTCCGTGTATGATGTCACTATGCTCCAAGTCCATCTGCATCGTAGACAGAAACACATCAATGGTAAACTTTAACTGACCAACGCACATCGGGGCCAATTTCTTGGATCACTCTTCCAATAAGAGTACCCTTCTTCCAATAAGAGTACCCTTCTTCCAATATTCACCCATGGTCTTAAAGATATCAAAAACCAAATGTACAGCTTCGATTCGGCTCGATGTGCCTGGCCAGTATTGTACAGGGGACACAATCACCGGATCCGTTATATTGGACATCTCCAACAAGGTGGACTTGCGAACCATTGATATTAAACTCTTTGGCACTTCTAGAACTTGTAATGTGAGTGGCTTGGGAAACCAGCAAACTTTCCAGGGAACCACCGTGGAGCATACCTTGGTAGATATTTCGCAGCTGATTTTTCCGCCAGAAGAAATAAAGGCCGTCACTCGTGCCCGCAAATACTCGCTATCCCCAGGTCGCCACCTGTGCGGCTTCTCATTAAAGATTCCTGCAAAAGGAACTAATCTCGTGTGCATCGACCAGGGCAACCCGTTGAACCACAATGGTTACTACACTAAAAAGGAGAAACTGACCAGTGAGTTCAGCTTGCCTCCCAGCTTTTCCCAGCGGGATTCGTCCCAGGAATACGCAGTGATCCAGTACTTTGTAACAGCAATCGTCCACCATGCATCGAGACTCAAGGCTACATCCAAGACAACTGTACCAATCGACATTGTTCCGAGGCAGGCCTCGTTCTCGTGCTTCCACATCTTTGGCGAGAAAAAAGTACTCCCTGACTTCCAATCGGGCCCGGTGGAGAACTTACTGAATCCCTTTGAGCTCAGACTACAGTTTAAACAGGACAGCAACTTGCCTAGAGTGACTACAAGTAGAGGAATACCGCTGAATGCGAGATTGTGTGACTACGTGGACTTGGAGCTTCTCACGCCGACTTGTAGCAGCAGTAGTATTGAGATTTTGCACTTGAAGATCGAGATTGCGTCAGTGCTCAAGTACTTTGGACAGATTGAGAAGAAGGTCAGCCGCAGGTACCCAGTGCTTCTGAAAAGTATTGAGCAGGAGATTCCCTTGGACTGGTTTGAGCCCATGTGCTATGTTGGAGATGAAACTGATTTGCAAGTGGAGCAGGAGTTTCGCCAGGACTTGTACTATCGGTTTGGATTTTTTCTACAATGGTACGACGGGTGTGTGATTCCTGATCTTGGGACGTCGTTTGTGTGCTGCAATATTCAGCTTGATTTTGTTTTGTTGGCGACAGTTTCGTTGCGTATGCTGGGAAAAACGTCGGAGGTTACTGTGAGTGCACCAATTGTGTTGAAAGGGAAAGAGGAGGACAATAGGGTAAAGGGTGATGTATATAGTGAAGGATGATGGGAATGCGAAGGATAATGGGAATGTCAAGGATAATATGGGAAAGGGTAATGTGTATATTAATTGTATTTTGCGCAGTATTTTCTTGAGTATTGTATAAGTAGTGTTGATGTGTTTAAAGTATGGTTTCCAAAGATTTGATTAATTGTCGTAGATTGTCGTAAATTAATTGTCTGCATAGACTAATTGTCTGCATAGATTAATTGTCATAGATTGCGTAGCAAATTGCCATAGATTGCGTAGCAAATTGCCATAGATTGCGTAGCAAATTGCCATAGATTGCGTAGCAAATTGCCATAGATTGTCATATATTGTCATATTTTGTCGTACATCGTCATATTGTCATAGCCAATTTCTTGGATTGCGTTTGACTTCATTATACCCTCTACTAAATTTTTTCATCTCGATGCTGTACCCCGGGATTGAGTCATCTCATGTATTGCTCCTTTGATCCTTATCTCCGCAAGCTCGGGATCCCGGTACTCGGGCCGATGCACGAGTTATAACCGGCTTTTCGCGCAGCACTCCATGGAGAAATCAGATAGCGAGGAAAAGTTAGAAAACCCAAAGGAATCGGTGACGCAGTTTGATATTCCAGACGGTGGATACGGCTGGGCCGTGGTCGGGGCATTTTTCTTTGCCAGTTTCTGCTGCTGGGGTGGGGTCGCAGGATTCAGCATCTACCTCGCGGAGTACATCAAGAACAACACGTTCCAGGCCACTGGGATCGAATATGCCGCGGTCGGGGGGCTTGGAATGGGCTCGGGGTTCCTTTTTGCGCCCCAGATCACCTACTTACTCGGCCGTTTTGGACCCACAGTCGTCATGGGTACCGGGGCAGTGGTCCAGTTTGCCGCCATGCTTCTTGCAAGCTTCTCAACCCGCTTCTGGCACCTCTGTTTGACCCAGGGTGTGCTCACGGGACTTGGTCTTGCGATGGTTGCCGGTCCCGGGCCGTCAATTGTACCGCAGTGGTTCAGCAAAAAACGCAGTCTTGCCATGGGAATTGGCTCGGCAGGATCCGGGGTTGGCGGTATTCTCTTCAACTTGGCGATGCAGCGGATCGTCCAGATCAATTCCGTGCGCTGGGCACTACGGGCTCAAGCAATCATATGCTTGGTGATCAACATGTCATGCGCTCTTGTCATGAGAGCAAGAGGCCACAAGTACAAGGCCGAGTACCATGCGATTGACTTCCAGCTCATGCGGCTCTATGCCTTCTGGCTCCACATTGGCTGGCTCATGTTCTCGATTTTCGGCTACTATGGGGTCCAGACCACCTTGGGTGATGCCACTGTGTCCATGGGCTACTCGTCATACGACGCTTCTATTGTTGGAGCCGTCTGTAACGTTGGAGCCGTTGTTGGTAGACCTTTGATCGGTTTGGCAGCCGACAAACTAGGACCTCTCACCACCGCTACTTTGGTGTACGCTGCCTGTGGCATCTTGTGCTTGGGCATGTGGATCCCAATGTCGAATCTTGCTACAATGTACGTGTTTGCCTTCTTCCAAGGGGCTCTAATCGGCTATGTTTGGGGTGCAATGGGCGCAATCATCCCCCGGATCGTTGGCTTGAAGAAATCGTCAGTGGCTTTTGGAATGTCCTGGATGTCCATTGCTGCAGCAGGTATCGTGTCACCGATCATCACATTGGCTATAAAGGGTAAGCTTCCTCCTGGTGTTGCCGTGGATAAGCACCGGTACCGGATGCCTGCAGTATTTACTGGAGTATCGTTTCTCGTGGCCAGTTTGTGTCTCTTTCTATTACGTGGCTATATAATTGCCCGAGATGAAATGAGCGACGAGGCGGATCTGGATCACGCAAATGAGTTGTTTACCCACGTGCCGGTGTCGAAAACGGTGTCTCATAGTTTTCTGTTGTATACAAAGAAGATTACATAGTGCTGACCGAGTGGTGCATATTACTGGGTGTTGATACCGAGTTTCACTGGAATGTGTATCGATTGTTGCTTGCTTCTGTTGATATTGAGTGCCAATGGAATGTATACCGGGTGTTGGTGAATTCTGGTATTGATACTGGGTGTCGCTGCAATGTGTTGATACTGGGTTTCACTGGAATGTGTACTGACTGCTCCTGGCATGCGTTAGTACCTGTGTTGCTGATTCTGTCATCAATACTGAATGAATGTTGTTGGCGTATTATTGAATCACCCGATAGTACATGAATCACAATGACGTCTTGTATTACACTCCTGGATTACCCAATCAACTATTACACTTGCTTACCTCCATTAATTTACCAGCTTATCAATCATCTACACAGACAATACAAATATACATTTATTTTGCTCGTAAGAAACCACCATTATTCAGTCCGAAACCACCCTTGATCTTGACTGCATGTGATCGCCAAAACTCCCCTCACAAGAACCGCATGATGCAACTTCTCACGGGGCATTCTTTCCCATGAGCAGCCTTACAAATGCCCATAAACAGTAACTGAGACTTTATCGTGAAATCAAATTCTGTCGTTGTACATGAACTAGCCGTTTTAGGCCTCTTATGAGTTTAAGCATTGCATTTTCCCTACGTCATGTCACTCAATGGCGTGTCATGAACTCAAAAGATGTACCTCAAGACATTTTAATATCCCAGTAATGCAACAGCTACTGCAATAATGCTATCATATCCATCTATTATAATCCTCGCAAACTCCATTGGGATTTGCACGGCTGGTGTGCAGATCCTGTAGCCAAGAAAAGTCGACAAGAAATATTAATGCCAAACTTTTTCGTGGATACCCATGAATATTCAAAGTCACCTTAGTGATGCTGTAGAGAGGGGAGAATGGAACTTTGAATTGTTTTTGGTTATTGCGCTACATTCCACTGGAATAGCTTGGTTCTGCCTGTAGTCGCTCAGATGCAAGGGGGCACAGGGTCGTGAATTCATACATTCAAGGCGTGATTGAGGCCAATTAACCTACACAATTAAGATATCGCCTAGTCTACAAGTACCATTACTATAATATAATGTCCCCCAAGGATCTTCCATCAACCGAGACACAGCTGATTTGCCCCAGGGATGGCCCCAGACAGTTTGCAACGAGCGCCGTGTTTCCCAAATGGACATAATGGAAAGTACCATTTCGTCCAGCCATACACGATTGATCCCTGTCAAATTCAGGGCCTTGGATATTATAGTTATCATGTGGGGTGCATACTGGAAGCTGCAGATCAGGTACACCTGGCTGCATAAACTCATCCTTGAATCGCAAATGGTATTCCTCAAAAAATGTCGCCAGGCTATACGCCCTTGGGCTTCAATGGAGTCAGAAAATAATTTCCGTCAGCCATGGGAAAAGTGCAACAACAGCTCGGTATTATTCAATGTCACTCGTGACTCAATGGTGTTCACGTCATTCCTTGAACCTTGCCAAGAAGTCTAGCTTCCTAGTATGGCTCTGAAATACGCACATTGGGTATACTGATCCCGGTTTAGGCCCACTATATTCGTCGACGTGTTTTACCCTTTACGTATTCAAAATAATTATCAGACGCATGTGTGGATTCCCCATGACGCAGTCATGGTAGCATCGGATTCAATATAAATACTTGTGCCATCCCCAATAATCGACAGAGAAACAACCACAATGAACTTGCTTCTCCTTTCTATCTTTTCGCTTTTCGCTTCTGCTTTATCTGCTGCTGTTCCCGAACTCGACTCGACCCTCGAGCCGAGGGGCTTACCACTTGCTCCGAGCCAGGATGACTTCTACAATGCTCCACCTGGCTTCGAGAGCAAGCCATTGGGCACCATATTGAAAACCAGAAAGGTCTCTGAGACCTTTGGAGTGCTTGTTGTGCCAGCCAAGATCGAATCCGTGTACCAGTACCTTGTACGATCCGAAGATACAAACCACAACCCAAATGCTATCGTGACCACATTGTTTGTCCCAAAAAACGCCGACCCAAGCAAAATGGTCTCTTACCAGGCAGCTGAGGATGCCGCTTCGACCATCTGTGCTCCATCGTATGTAATGAGATTAGGCTCAAACCCTCAGGGTATGATCAGCACCCAGGTTGAGCAGATCTTGGCACAGGCACCGTTGAATGAGGGTTACTACGTGAATATCCCAGACTACGAGGGACCAAAGTCGGCATTTGGCTCTGCTCATCAAGCAGGTTACGCACTTTTGAACTCCGTCAAGGCTGTGTTGTCCGATGGTGCCACTACCGGCATCAAGAAGGATGCAAAGGTTGTCTTTTGGGGATATTCTGGAGGAACAATTCCTAGTACTTGGGGTGCCTCATTACAGCCAAGCTATGCACCAGATATTAACCTTGTCGGTTATGCCGTTGGAGGTGTGGTTGTCAATGTCACCAACGTCGCTCTCCTCAACATGGGCAAGTTCAGTGCCGGGCTCATTCTTGCAGCAATGAACGGTTTGTCAAACGAGTTTCCAGAAATCAATGACTTCTTAAACAAGAACGTCTATCCGGACAAGTTGGCCAAGTTCCGGTCCGCAGGTGACGTCTGTTTGCTTGTCTACGGCGCTGGTAGTCTCTTCACCAAATGGTCAGACTGGTTCCCACAAGGATCAAAAGTATTGTACGATCCTGCCGTACAAAAGGTCATGCTTCAATCCAACTTGCTTGCCGCTAAATTGACTCCAAAGGCCCCGGGCTTTATTTACGACTCGGTTGCCGACGAAATCATCCCGACAAGCGACACAAACCTCTGGTACAAGCAACTCTGTGCTGCTGGTGCAACCGTTCAATACAACCAGGATCTTATTGGTGGTCATATTACTGCATCAATCACTGGTGCCGGAGATGCCTTCACCTGGATTAAGGCTAGATTGAATGGACAGCCAAACATACTGGGATGCAAAAAGAATACCGTCATTTCAAATGCAATCACTCCATCTGGTTTGACTGGTTTGGGTGAGGTTATTGCTGATGCCCTTATCAACCTCGTTTTGGGAGTCCCTGCCGGGAGTCTTGGTCGCCTTACCTAGATAAGTTATCTATTTTTTCTAAGATAGCTTTAGAATTTTTTTGATTTCAATGTTTTTTCAATTATACCTGTTATTGAAAACCCATGTAGTGACTTTAATAATTAGAGATCTGCTAGAGCTAATCAAAGGAAAAATGAGATACATGCCCTTGAATGAAAGTAATTTCTTATTCCAACACGTATGTCACTGTCAATGATACAGACAGCTTTTGTTCTTACACTGACCTTAAAAGTTATCTATTACATTCTAGTAATACGCCTATATAATAGGATGCACAATACATCGTTTTAACAATTGCGTCCAAGATTGAAAAATGCAGATGGCAGAATTTTCATATAACGATCGTAGCGCTTTACTGGTAGGCCAAGATTCCTACGAAAGAGGTAGAGAAAAAGACGCAAGACACACTTATTAAACGTTCTATCAAGCCAATTTGCCCATCTGAAATAATTAGTAGCTCCAGTTAACCCTTCTGTTGACCTGACTGTAGCGACACCTTCAGAGTTACTCATAGTTAGTCGCAGCTTTGTCTTTCTTTCCATGTCTTAACGATCGAGAAATTTCGATTCTCCTTAAGGCTTTTGACTATTTGCTATCATATATATACCTGACACAGACAAGATCATATAATTAATTCAATCAACCTTAACTGCAGTGCTTGTTTCATGATACATGTTGTTAAGTGTATTATGACCGGGACTGTTGGCATGCGGTCAGTCATCCTTAATACCTATTATCTGTATCATACCTTGCGAGATATCAACCATGTTAAAGCCCTTACATTAATATAATCCTACAAGTATTGTCCTTTGCATCTGGAGACTTTTTGTTACATCCTTAGCTCTTCATGCAAGAGAGGCTATTACGGCAATATCAAAGTACACAATGGAGCTAAATACTATTATATTCCAGAATAAAATACATAGTATATATCAGTGTTCAAACCAAGGCTCTCCTGCAAAAGATCAAGTGGCAGAAATTTAAGGAACATAAGGAATAGTACCAGTTGGAGCAGCCTTTGGAGGAATAATCCAACTAGCGGTTGGAATAGGACCCATGGTAGCCTTTCCTGGACCAAATTGAATTGGATTGTTACCTGGTAAGGCAGAGAAAGTACCAAAGCTCTTTTCATTGAGTGGTTGTGGGATTCTGAAAGTACCAGCTACATCATATCCTTGCATGTGGTTGGCAAATACAGGACAATCCTCAATATGGCCAGATTGGTTGGTACATGTGTCGATAGCTTCTTGGAGAATATCAATGTCCCATCCATTGAAAAAGTCGCCGTGAGAGGAGTAACCAGTTGGGTCACCGGTGGACCAGACAAGAGGGTGTGCAATACCGTTTGGATAAGAGACACCATGTTCAGCAGCGTACTTTGCGTTGGCAGCACTAGCACTTTCCCATTGGTCCTTAAAGGCAGCAATGTTCCAGGTGATTTCGTAGAACAAAGTAACCATTCTGACAGGGTGAGAAGAAGGACAGACACCGCTATCAACACCATCTGGATAAGCCATATGCCCATTTCCTGGGATGTAGAGGTTCTTGCCATCCCAGCAAGATGGGAAAACTATTTGTTGACGAAATCCGTTGTCACAAGTCAAACCAGGGAAAGAGTAGTTGGCAACATTGTACTCATAGTTTGGACCCAAACATACATAATTAATGGCCCTGTCCTCAAGCGAAGATGCATCGAAGCTTCTTCGGAATGGATTACCAGCAAGCATTCTAAATCCTTTTGGGAATGCAGTCAACTTAGTGTCAGTTGGAGAGTTGTAACGTTGCAAGTAGTACACTAAAGCACCGCCAACCGTCTCAACAGAAGTAAATTGGTCCTCTTTTTTTGAAGAGTCCCAAAAGTGCAAAGATGGGACCCAATAGTTTGATTTGTCAACAGTGACAACAGCAGTGGTGTCCTTGGCATTTTGAGTGTCCTCATAGGTTTCACCAGCGTTGAAACCGGTTCCACCCACGATCATATGGTTATGCCCTCCAATTCCGCCTGGGTTGACAATTGAGTCAAGACGACCGTAAAGAATTGGTGCTTGGACAGGCATTCTCCAGAAGGCCGATCCAAAGGAAGCAAGGATTGCAAAACATAAAGCTGAGCTGGTTTTCATTGTGATGATGGAAATAAAATGATTCTAGGACTCCTATTTATACCATCTGATAGATGTGTGTTGGTTTTGCAAATGCATATCGATGCTCTAGTATGCCTGATCATTGACATAATCTTATTGCACCGGAACAGGCACTAGATTTAATGTTAGGGTCATACGGTTTTCTAATGCATGTTATTATATCTTGCATTTTCATTGCTGTGAAACGGATTCTATTTGTCTGACGATTGACCTTGTCGTTAGTCAGGTTGTTGGCTAGATTGTTAGTCAGATTGTTGCCCTAATAATTGCTCTGGCTATTGGCTTGACTTTTGGCATATTCCTTGGTTCTGTAGAATAAATGAGGTACAATACGTGCAGATTCCGAGGTGTAATGGCCTGTTTACCCAATTAGGTTGTGGATAACGATCGCCGTTTTGCTACGACTCTCAATGAGTGAGTTACTGTTTCTCACTTTGTAGTTTACTTCCCTACTAAATATAATTTCTCTTTTCTAATTTATTAAACTCAGTGGCTTGCAGTTTTGTTTTCTCTTCTTTTTCTTCGTACTACTAGCATCTTTCTTTGCTATACCCTCAACGGCTCGAAATTGCCCAATGTAGAAAGGAAGATCTTCTACATGAGCACAAGTCCTTGAATGTTTCTTCATGCCAGGTGTAACTATAATCAAGAAGTTTAATTATAAGCTATATAATGATAAATTGAGGCAATACGCAAGAATGAAGTAGGATATTGGCATGAATTAGCAACTTGTAACTAGTAGGGTATGTCAGCACAATACAATGTCATAAAATATTCAAAGGAGCCCAGTGATTCTTTTATTAATAAAAATTAACTTCGTATAAAATAGGGTCCATACAGGGATGAGTAGAGTGAATAGTCAAAAGTCTTCTATACATGCAAGATCTGAGCACCCAGATGAGTACATTTGCATTCTCTTGATCTTCACGTTGTTCAATACGTGATTCACTTAGAACAGTATTAGCAGCTTCGCAAACATGATATTTTGTTTGAATTATTTAATGCTAACATAATGACAGGTTATCAAAGTTTTACTGAAAAATTCTTGGCGGAGTCCAATATAGAAAAAACGTTCAGCAGCATGAATCGCGTTTTGCCAAGATATATCAGGGGCAAATCAGAGATGATCAATCAGACCAGGCGGAATCGTTTCATCCATTTGAAGCCTAATGATCGCAGAGTGGAATGATTTCGGATACATGGATACCGATGCTGAAACACAGCTTATTGGGGGAAGTACATGTGCTTTCACTATTTCCGAAAATATAATCTTTTTGTATTAGACGTTTGCTCCTTATGCCTTTCTCTTCAAATGCAAATATAAATCATTAGAGTATTATAAGTGAGAATCTCAAATATAACCAAGCATTGTGAAGCAGCCCCATCAAGTATAGTATTGCTGAATTAACAATCTAGGACAATATGCGTTAAGAATTCAACGGGTAGAGAATAGTTAGATGAAGAACCAGGGTTGAATTACCTATAGTGATAGTAAGTAGGGTATGTGACAGAGAGAATCCACATATTATAAAAACTGGCTATAATATTTGTCTTGGTCATTAGGCTACTTCATATTGCTCTGGCGGATCCAAGAATGCCGGTCTACTATAAAACTTTGATTTAAACTTTATCCACTGAGAATAAAAACTGCTTTTGTTTATTGATAATCAACGCTCATCAAAGTGCTAGACAGAATCTCCAGTCATCCTAATTTAGTAAGAAAAATGGTTAAAATTCGACTATATCTAGTAGAATTCCGCGTTTATGATTCGGTACATCTCTTAGCATGCTTTCGAAAGGCAAATCTTGGTGGATATAATTGATTATTGCCTATCTAAACGTTTCATTATCATTTGAATTAAATAACGAATTAATATTCATAGCCAAGTAAGTAGGTAATGAATTGTACTTGAAGCAATTGAACATTCAAGCAGTGCACATAACCACAACGTGCAAAATTCATTTAACGTATTCAACGGTTTGCTAACCGCTTGACGTTGGCTGCTTTCCTTATTTGAATGAATTTTCGATGTGTAACCTCTATGATTAAATGGGTGAATATGTATGACAAATGGAGCTGAGGCGCTGTGTTTTCTAATATAGCTGTCACAAAAACTCGCCATAAATAGACTAGGCTGTTGAAAGTGCTGAAAGTGTTGAAGGAGTTAATGCATGGTGAAATACATCATGCATGATAAATAATAATAATAATAATATTTATTTTTGTATTTAGCTATATATTGTCTCCGGCAATACGGTGATTCGACAGATATATTTTCACTCAGGAACATCCTGAGGCAGCATTGCTGTTGAAGAAAACCCTTTGTCAACCCTCATTTGGTTGCTTGGGATTAAAAACTTCAGTGGGGGCAGTTATATTGTTGGTGCTTGGTGCTTGTATGGATTGTGTAAGAAGCCTGGTCACTCTTGTTGTCGAATGTGACCGCTGAATCTCATCATGTGTTGGAGGAATCATATTCCAACACGTTCTGGTAGAACTCAAGGAGTTTGTGGACTGATATGCATGATAAATAAGCTGGTATTGAGAAATAGCAATCCTTCAGTACCATGATATCATACTGTTTATGGTATATTAAGAGTATGAGGTCATCGTATTAGCAATCTAATAAAGTTATCAGGTCATACTAATAGTGAACTGATAATAATATGAGGTCATACTAATAATGATGTCATGAGATAAAGATAACTGAAGGCATCTCAGAAAGAATATAAATAGGACAGGAAATAGTTAGTATAGTAACAAGAATAAGAATATCTACAATAGTAAGATATGGAAGCCATTGAGAGAAACGCTAGCTTACGACATAGGCAAGAGGTTTTTTTGCCAGTTCTTTGGCAGTAATTTTCACCTTGCCAAAGAATTATTGAGCAAACCTGTCTCGTCAAGAATCTTAAGAATTTTTTATTTTTTGAATAAAAGAGCAGAGGATCCACTTTCATGATAGGTGGAGTACATGGATGTACCACGATTATACGTAATTCAGAATATACCTCCAGAAACTGAGGCATGCTTTACTAAGTATCCTTCAGCATCACAGGATGAAGATGTGATAAACGCAATTTCAGCACTTGTCAGTTAAGTGGCACAATGTAATTTCAAACTATTTCATTTGCAACTTCTGTGAGGCTCGATACTTCAAGAGTATGCTGGAATACTTAAAGTACATAAACGAAGCGTGGCTTGGTATTTCTTTATGGTGGCATAATATTTCACCCGTTGTGTTGAAAAAGATAGACTCGCCAAATAGATGACACTGACAAGGGATATATTATTCTCAGTAATATACTAATATTTGCTTAAAATTATCCTATCATGCCATCAGTAATCCCATCTGGAACACAAATATTGTCAGTATCGAGAAAACGGGCCAAGGGTCCGTCCCATATATTTTAGTGACCAACACACATGGTATGGTACGATGCAAGTCAAGAATTGATAACGAAGAATACTAATATCAGAATTCTAAATGTAATGTTACAAATATAAGGATAAAGATACGTGTCGACTGCGGTAACATACCTGATTTTGTCTATAAAGGTGACAGCTGGCATACTATAATCCCCACTTCGACTCTATTAATTTATACTCTTATTGTCGTGGTTCACAACCACTGCAGAATAGTTCACTAATTCGAGGTTGGCGTTGGTGATGTCTCACCAACCTCCACCCTTGATTAGACGGTGGATGTGGTCCGCCAATAGAATTGTCTTCAATTCTATTGAAGGATTAATCCCTCGGAGAACCTCCGAACGTCTATATAAGGAGGACTTCCTTCTTATAGAGAGCACAAGAATCTGAACAATTCAAGCTAGACATTATATCTAGCAGAGCCCAATCCGGTTATCCATATCCTAAAGGAACAAAACAAATAATTAAGTAGTTTATAGTTCATCATAATACTATGGCCAATAAGTCCAAAACTATAAACTCCGACACTTATATTTTGTGACGGACCTCGAATTTTGACAGTGCTTTACTCTGTCAGAGACTCTATAATTAGCTGATCCTTTTGAACTCACTATTATTATTCAATTATCGAAGCCAACTTTATAACAGAGAGGACGTAAATAACGGTACGTAAAACTAGATACTTCATGATTAATCCAGCTATAGTATTATATTGAGTCCTTAATTCAGCATCACATTGCTTTTTGGGCTTGCCTCGTGGTATTATTTTTTATCGTGCATCATGATCTGCACTGTAAGGACACATTTCACAATTGCGGGGCATATATTTCATCTACTCTTGGTGAACATGCATTGTGTTGGTTATTTTCAGACGAACATACAAGGGGCACCATTGTCAGCTTGAGCTGTCCACAAAAATAAAATGAAAAAAAAAAAAAAAAAAACCACTATTTTTAATTTATTCATAGTAACTAAGATAACAAGTACTAAAAAAATATGCGGACTCTGTGTATCGATCACAGGACCTTCAGATCTTCAGTCTGACGCTCTCCCATCTGAGCTAAGCCCGCTACTTGAAAACGAAAAAATATATTAGAGTATTTAAAGGAATGATTAAAATATTTTTAAGAGTTTTATATGTAAATGATGTCAGCCATTGACACACATTAGTGGAATGTGCTTATTTTATCAGAGTTTGACGTACATACTACGTATGTGACGAATAATCAAGGTCGTTTCAGAAAGGAATCATAATAAATATGCAGGATGAGGAGGAGAACAATAGGAACAATAAGCAATCACCAGTTAGTATTTAAAGGACAGGAGGTCCACTAAATCAGGGAGCAAATTTTTATATATTATTATACATATATTACGGCTGTAATTCGTGCATTGTGACCGACACAACACTGTTACCCACTGATACTTTTGCCAACAAACCACCAACAACCCACCAACAACCTAAAGTGGCCCCGTAAATTCGAGGTCCGTCAGAGTTCTTGGTCTCGTAACCACAATAGACGTTGTGCTCTGTAATCTAATGTGATGTATTAACAAAAAACCTTAGACTGTGATCAATCATAAGGAAAAACTTAATACGTAAATACGGCCCATAATATTAAATAAATAATATTGTAGGTTCGGAGCACAGAACTATCAGTAGCTACTATAACAATTATACATTGTTCCAATAGATACCGTAATATACATTCCGTATATAAAATTCTGAACTAAATATTTTGGAGGCAGTAAATCCCTCTTATAAGGCATTATAGGTAGGGTAATACTGCTCCATCTGGTTGCAACCACATCATCAATCATGGTTACGAGACCAAGAACTCTGATAGGATAAGTACATTTCACCAATGTACGTCATAATGTTTCATGACAGTTCATCAATATATACTATAAAGTGTTATTGTCTTTCAGAATGTTATCCCAGTCAATGTGTACATCCCATTTGATGAGAGCTCTTGGAGGGGCAGAAAAGAGTATGTCCTCCTAACTAGATTCTTTGGTTTTGTTAATTAGTAAAGTTTCGATCTTGGCTAGAGAGAGCCGGAGTGAGATGCTTCTCAAGACATGTGTGGCATAAGAGCTCGGGTCGAAAAGTCCCAGAGATTCAGATAATGCCATTGCAGGGTTCTTTGCACAGCTTGATGGTCTCTTTCAGCTTGGAAAACTGAGTCTGGATTTGGAGTCTTTAGATTCTTTTGGTGGATAAGTTTCTCTTAGGCATACAATTTCCATCTATCAATACCATCAGACAAATTGAGACACCCTTTTTGGACCGGGAGGATTGATGATGTTCGCGTTTGTGAACCACAGGTGTCTACTTAGAAGTAGCTGATGCTTTTAGTAAGAATCACTTTTGCCTTGAGTTTCTGGACTTCTGCCAAGAGGGTACAAAAGAAACTTTGGTTTTCTTTCTAAGACAAGGTACAAACATAGGGACCTGTTTCAGCTAGCCGTTTTGCAAAGGACAGGGATGAATCTCATCTAGATGGGGCGGGAATTGGTGAAGGTGAAGTTGTCTCTGGTCGGACAGCTGGACTACACTCAGAGACAATAGTAGGCGGCTGGTTCGATGCGGTAACATCTGACCACGGTTCCTGAGTTGGATGTCACAGAGAGCTAGGATAAATTTCAATCATTCCAGCCGGATCCCTGTGGAAATCATAGCACTCGACATCAGTATACCTTACAAAAGGTCCTTTAAAGATGTCTTTGACAGAATCAACCAGAGAGCTAAGCAGGCCATACATGACCAATCTGACCGAGTTCATAAGCTGATAATGACAGTTCTTCTAATTCTCCAGAAAGCATGTGTCCTCAGTTAAGCCGCCATATGAAAATTTACCAAGGAAAGACAGCAACTCACCGGTCCTAAGAAGATCATTCACCCAGCCTATTATGAGAAACGACACAAATTCTCAATCAGAATAGTCACTGTTAAGTCTAAAATACTCTCAGAATCCCTATTCTGGCCTAGTTGAACACCCGACAAGATCAGCCAACTACTCAGTGGCCAGAGATTAGTGTCATACAAAATCAAAACCTTACTCAACACCAAGTATAACTCATAATGCACTAGGTGCAAATACTGCACACCATCAATGTTCTGTGAGGTCTCATACCCCGCTCTCCGACTCACTTGAGTACAGAAACAAAATTGACAAGGCATTAAACAGTCTCGAAGCAGTCAGCTACCTCTTTAAATATAGGACGGGGGTTAGAAAATTATTAGAATTCTACTCGTCTGTGCTGGACTAGTGAAATTCATCTCTTGACAGCATGTTAGAAAAGCTACCGTTCTATTACCCTGAGCCAAAGATGATTCAGATCACTTGCAATTTAGGCGAAAGTTTATAGCCTCACCAATTCCCATACTGCCACACTACTCTTAACACTAGTTGGAAGTTTTTGTCCCTGGATGCAGTGTTTCCTTCTGGCAGACATAAATAGCGGCGTCAACCATTGTTGTAGACGGTGAAGTATAAATCTCCGCTGGATGTCTACTATAGCTATGACTTTAAATAAACATTTAATTTAATATAAAGGAGTGTATAAAATAACGAACTTCACGACTGAGAGAAATAAATCAAAAATATCTTGCAAGCTAGAAAATTTTCGCTTACTAAGACATTAGCTCATCAAAATAGTACCAAGTCCAACGGCGAAAACAGCAACTCCATATGAAGGAAGTTTAGATGATTTTTCCTTCTAAATGCAGTTGAATTGCTGGTGGAGAGCAAGAACCATGTTGATTTGATGGCACAGAATATGGTGATCTTGAAGAACCAGATGGTACCTTGGAGTTCAGATTTTGTTGGCCAGGAGGCTCACTTGACTTTGGACACTTTGAGTCACATGGTATACCAATACAATAGATTGCCAAGAGCGCGTGAAGGTTTGATTCTCTTAAAGAAACATAACGGCTCTGATGTGGTCCAAACGATAGACAGGCGGTCACCCCATGTGTTTGGATACAAAGTATACTGCAATAAGGGAACGGAGAGAAAACAAAATCTGAT
The DNA here is from genome assembly GCA_020342235.1 of Saccharomycopsis phalli. Lineage (NCBI taxonomy): Eukaryota > Fungi > Ascomycota > Saccharomycetes > Ascoideales > Saccharomycopsidaceae > Saccharomycopsis > Saccharomycopsis phalli. The sequence goes on from CP073214.1 coordinate 2,110,954, forward strand.
GATACCCAACAGGATCGGAAGTTTCATCGGCTGTCTAAAGAACGTTGTGGAGTACATTATTGAAGATGCGGTGACTAGTAATCGCTAGATTACCTCCAACGTGAATTTTGATCCTCATGAAACAATTTTGTCGATTCCAAGCTTACCGAGAGGCAGAAAAAAGTAGTTATCCAAGATTTGCCACCACAGACAAGAAAACGGCGAAGAGGAAGTGTTTTTGACCAAGGTGAAGTTGTGACGGTTCAAGAAGATGACAATGCAGACTACTGTTGATGAATACCATGTGAGGATAAGGTTTAACCAAACACTATTAGAGCTAACATTCCATAATAAGGTTCAACTGACAATGAGACAAGTATCCGGAATAGGAACAAACTGGTAAACAGAATGTGAGTATAAATAGTATAGGATACGTATAGTTAGAACAACAAGAATTGACTTATTTACACCAAGTAAATATGGAAGCCGTACAAAGAGAAGCTAGATTACAACAGAACCCGCGACGACATTGAGCATACAGTTCAAAGATGCTTACAGGAATGCCATCAATGGGGTCAAGAGAATTCCACAGGCTTTGACTATGGCCCGAAACTACATTACAAATTGTTTTCCCCAATTGAAGACGGTTACTGAACTGTGAATCCAGCTTCCAACTACAGAAGGAGGGCGGAAGGAGAAAACAAACGAGGTCAAGTTATTAGGCATTACCCTTGATTCAAGGCTCAGCTTCAGCGGCCATCTAAAACAAACATTGTCCAAGATGCGCGGTACTGCTGAACAAATAAGGTACTTAAGCCGAATGACAAGAGGAACCACGATAATATTGTTTAAAACGTGCGTAGTTCCAATTATATCGTATGGACTCGAGGTGTTCTATAACAGCATGACAAAAACTCAATGGGGTCAGGTCAGTGCGATATTCAACTCAATCCTACGACTGGAGCTAGGTCTCCTAAGACCCACGTCCACCCCGATTAACTACATCGAAAGTGGTATTCCACCACCAACGATCCTACACAAGTCCTTGGTAATAATGAAATCCATGAGATGGATCATAAATACATCACGCCAAAACCGGTCCACTCAAGTTTGTTCCAAACTACACGATCAATGGAAGCACGAGAATCACAATTCCCAAGCGCCCTCTTATCCAGGACATGTTACAGGCAACAGCCCCCACAATCCCGATATCAGAACGTTTGATGCAGTCGCCTGATTACTTGAACAACGCGCTGATTATGCACTGAGGATCAGCGACTCGAAAACGACCCACCACCGATACAAGATCCAAGGCGGGCCCGCATCCAGTGGCTCAAGAAAATGGCCTCAGACGCGGCCACCAAAGAGCGACAGGAAATGGTAACCTCAATCAGTGACTCACTTCCAAACCACTATAGGAACGCACGTAAAATTAGCACCAGACCGATCAAAGTGCACCGAGACAGATCCAAGCTCCTCCTCACGGAAGCGCTCGCAGGCCCCACGGAAATCCTCAGTTTGGCATTACAACTACTCAGTGGAAAGAGCCTCACAGACGGCTCGTTGCTCAAATAGTTTGAGCAACGATGACCCAACGTGCAAAAGATGCGGGATTCACTCCCCCTCCATCGTACATGAAGTACTTAGTATAGGCTCCTCTCTGATGGGAACTTCGCACTGACGTACTTAGTGTTGTCTCTTCTCTGATGGGGACTTTGCAATTGGTAGTAATAAATAAATAATAAGTAATAATAGTAGTGAGCTCAGTAAGATACGAGGTATTACTGATAGTGCCGGGCTATCTTACAAACGTATACTATATTTATTTTGAACTGAAGATCTTTAGGTCTAAACTACTATCTTTTATACCTGCATATCACACATATACGTGTCCACTAGGTGATGGCGGAGTCATACTATGCATCGTCATAGATTGGCGTCCATGCTCCCCATGTTGTCCATTCCGCTTATCACGGTATTCCAGATCTCTTACTCAATACCATTTACAAACTAGGAAGATGCCGATGCTATTACTAATGACTAGTAGCAAAAAAAGGGCGGAGCAGGGAATTGAACCCTGGGCCTCTCACATGTTTGTGTTTGTACCTAAGTTTATCAGGTTCGCTACCCAAAGCGAGAATCATACCACTAGACCACGCCGCCTATTACGTAAGTTTGTAACGGGCAATCCCCGGTACCTCTCCTCTGGAGTATAGAAGGTACACGTGAATGGCACGTGAATGCATACAACATGCAATGAACAGTAGGAAGAGGACCGGGACGCTCGGTGAACAAGGTATAATCCTTGTGAGGGTACGTCTTTATGTCACGTGCACCAAGAGTCAGACATGCTCTTTCCTATTAAGGACAAAAGAAGGTCGAGACCGTCCTAAAAAGGATTCTTACGCCTCCACCAGACACAAGACAATGGAACACCTCCACCATATAGAATAATATAAATAGCTGGGAAACCTGCTATAAGCGGAACGCACTTTGGAAGAAATTCCATATTAGCTTATTATAACCAACATTATTGTAAGTTCCTCTATCCCCTCGGAATAGTTATTTTATAGAGGTAATATTGAATATCCTGGCGATTTAGGATATTGAATGTTACAAAGTTGAAATTAATGTGACGAGTCCACGCAGAATCAGCACGTGACCATTCCTCGTGACTGATCACGAGTGTTGTTTCATGACTGGGTTCAGAATGAAAAATCAAGTGATCAATCCGATTATAATGATTACGTTGCTTCCCCGGAAAACACATGGCCTCAAAGAAGCCACCTCTTTTATAAAACATTCTTGGTAGGGTAACAATTATCCATTTGGTAGCAGCCATAACATCAATTATGGTCACAATACCAAAAACTTCTGATAGAATAAGTACATTTCACTGATCTACGTCACTAGATCAACCAATTACTCAGCGATCCAACGCTTGATATCACACAAATCATGACCGTTTCAAATCATGACCGTTTCAAATCATGACCGTTTCAAATCATGACCGTTTCAAATCATGACCGTTTCAAATCCAATAGTAAACTGTTCTGCACCAGGTACAAAGATATTACGGCTTCATTATTACAACGATATAACATGCTCCAATAGCCGGGAGACTCATTAAGAGATTTATGGATAGTCAGAGAGTTATTAAGACTTATTAAGAGACATGGGTGTCAAGTGGCGAGTGACTATAATTAACCAGGATAGTAATGACGCTCAGAAAGAGCTAGTTTGATTGGCGAAGATGCCAAGATGGTGACAAACAAGGATGTCGATTCTAGAAGCGTTAATATTATTGAAACATAATACTGCAAGCTGACCTGCCAATATTGAAGAAGTTGATGGTGTTGAAACAGCTGTGATAATTGATGCAGCGGACACTATTGAAATATTGGACACAATGCAAGAAAACGAAAGTATTTCAGAAAGCACTGAAGTATTGATTGAGCATATTGTTGTTACCAAGAGACAGCTTCTGAGTAAAGGAACACTGCACTGAGTTAGTATTGTTAGAACAAACCAAAGTGGAAGATTTGGTAATAAAAGTTATTCCCCATTTTTACTGGAACCCGTCATGGGTTGGTATTTTCTTATCATTATTAGCATAATGGGATGAAGGAATGTACGCATCAAGACAGTTAAATGAAGAGCTATGACACATACGATTAAGGAGCCAGTGAGGGTGTTGGTAGAAAACAGCTATGACTGATAGTCGGGTCATCAAAAGTTTGTAATGAAATTCTATTAATGGTGAGAGTCTATATATAATATGGACTGATTACACGCTTGCCTTGACAAGTCTTTAGCTGCTTCGCCGTATAGGCCGTTGAAATATTCCTCAAAATATTTGTCCTGAGAAATTTACAGAAAGGGGAACTTAGTATATAATATTAGAAGTTTAACTACTACGAGTGGCGTGTTGATTGTTTTATCCGAAGAAACGAATTATTGTTACAGTGACGCATGCTTGGTTTTTTGATGAAGGTAGCTACTATTATTCTCTTGTGTGTATGGTGATAGATATTTAGGCAGAAGGCTTCAGGAATGATTGAAAAGAGAAATTGAAGAAATTATAATTGGCGATAGGGTCAAAGAAATGTTGTGGCGAAGTGAACCATAGGATGAAGAACTCGATGTTGAAGAAAAGTGATAGACATGTTCACGAAGACTTAACAATATTTATACTCCAATAATATTGTTTCCAATGCTAATTGGGGGATTTCTTCGCTATATCCAAAGCCGGTGGTCGACAATATTTCGCCGACGCCAACATTGCTTATCTGATTTATTTTGCGGTAGTTCAAAAACCACGACATAATCTGACGTACCTGGTATTGTCTCTTCTCTCTCGGGGACGTACCGCGTATGTTGTCATAATCAAATTTATCATGGTGATGCGTTCTGGTTAATCTAAAATTTGACTATAGTAATATTCATAAAAGGCATCTGGTTTAATATCATTTCCAATAAATCGGGCATTGGTACCTTTAGTCAGAGTTATATAATATTTTTTGGAAAATGATCTGAGTAATTCTTTCATCTCTATTGAAGTGATATCACCATTCATATAGGTACTTCCAGAATCCGGATCAGTTGAAATAAAGTAAGCAATGAGTCCAGCAACCTGTGGAGCAGCATATGAGGTACCTGTAAGTGATTCAGAAAATCTGCCACCATTGTATGGTGTGTCAAATGTGATACCTTCGATTGAAGAACCGTCAAATGAAATTCCCTCACCGATAGCAAAGAAATCGACACATCTTCCCCAGTTAGAAAAACTGGACTCGTGGCCGTTAAAATTGGATGATCCAACTTTAAAAGCTCTTTTTGATCTTGCCAATGGATCAGCACAAGAATCCGCATTTTCGTTACCTGCGGCAACAACGACATGAACATATTTTTTCCTACTAAGGATCTTATCCAAAGATTGCAGGAATTTATAAGGTTCATTGTCTGTTTTAGGGTCAGTGGAAACACTGATATTGATGACGATACCTCTGGGATGAGTTTGTTGACGATTTGACTCATAATCTTCGATTGCATGGTTAACACCCGCTATAATGTCATCCATTGTAAGCCGATCATCGAAACTAACAGGAACTATGAAAACTTGAGCCCTGGGTGCAACACCTAATTTTTTCCCTGCGGCAAGAAGTGCAACCTTTATAGCATGATAATCCCTTTGCTGAACGGAACGGTATTTATCATATTTATTCACATGAATTATTTTAGGCTGATTAATAAAATGATCTCTATAAGTATGAATTGACACCAGGGGAGCGGTGTCGATGATGTAGATAGCCACACCTTTACCAGCATTATACTGGTATAGATATTTGTAAGGGGTATTGTTAGGTAAAGATAGAATAGGACTTGAGATCTGGGCCAAATACCTTGGTACTTCTCTTGCGATAAGCAGAGCAACAGCTATATGAAAGAGATAAAAGAAGAAGATTTTAAAGAGCATTGTAGAGAAGAAATGGTAGAAATACGAAAGATTAAATAGATGACATATAATGGCCTTTAAAGAGATGGCCGTGTATGATTGGGGAGCGGCATTACGGTGAATGATTGGGGAGCGGCATTACGGTGAATGATTGGGGAGCAGCAATACGGTGAATAAAAAGAATGAGCTGAAGAAGGACTAAGCATATATGATAATTTCTTGAGGGATAAAAGTTAAATGATTAGGGACAGGTATTATTAATAAAATACAAGGAAGGAATTATGGGGATGTATTGAATGGAACGGCATTATGCAGTCAGTATGTATGTAGGTTGGAAGAGAATGAGAGGCGCATAATATGCGGAAAAATCTAGATTGAAAGAGAAGAATGAAAGGGGAATGAAGAATTATCGAAGAGAGAATACATTAAGTATTGGAAGAGCTTAAGGGAAGAATGGGGAGCATTTACGAAATAATGATATTGGAAAGGAAAAAAGGGACTGGTGGTGTCGTGGTAACCTAACACGGGCAAATGGGATACATTGTCCTATATAGATCATCAAAAGTATGCCTGTCCCTGAGCCTAGTCACTGTAGTAATCTGCTGAATTACAATAAGTGGGATAGAAGGTAGAAAGAGGGTATGTACATGAAGGGGCATGTAACGTAGATAGAAATAGATCAAACAACTTGATTATGCACTATACTACATACACATAAGATGGCAGACAAGGCGTTGAATATCTCAGTGCAAGGAGATCACTGGTACAGACATTTGACGTTAAGGAAAACTAATTTAAAGTCGGATAAGAATATGTGACATCATACGCGGTATGATATAAAACGTTGGTCATGGAGCGCGTACCAGGGAACACAGGTAGCGTGAACGTCGCTCCGTACTTACGCATAGTATAGCTCCGCCTCCATATAGTGGACACGTATATGTGGAAGATACTGACGTGCCTGATGTTGTATCTACTCTCTTGGGAACGTATCACCGGTATAAATAAATAATAATAATGAATAGTAGTGAGCTCAATGAGATACGTGGGTAGTAGTGGTAGTGCCTGACTATCGTACTGACGTAGACTATATATATATTGAACTAAAGATCTTCAAGTCTAAACTATTATCTTCTATACCAGCATCTCTCACATATACGTGTTTACTAGGTGGGTGTGGAGCCATACTATCCATCGTCATGGATCGGCGTCCATGCTTCTTGTGTTGCTTAGTCAACAAATCACGTGTCGAATTTTTATATCAAACATGTTAAAGGAGGCCATGCTGACAGGGTTCCCCTAAGTTAAAGGTAACTGAGGGCATCTCAGAAAAGAATAAAAATAGGACAGGAAATAGCTAGAATAGTAACAAGAATAAGAATATCTACAATAGCAAGATATGGAAGCCATTGAGAGGAATACCAGATTACGACAGAGACGTAGCGGGAGAGAGAGTCGCTGGTGAATACTTCGTAAAGTGTCTTAACTTCTTGGCATGTTAGTTTATCAAATTCACCAAAGGAGTAGAGGCCCATGCTTTGATGACACTCTCTATTGTCTCTGTGTGCACTTTTGACTCTTGTGTGCTTTCTCAATGCGAGGTGGATGAGTGGCACGCGATGAGATTTCATATGATGACTCCCTTGAACCAGGCTTCAAGTGACGTAATATAGGATTGGAGTATCTCAAGAGACGTTGATATTCGGGGTGATACCGAGCCCACTGGCGCATGTAGATATTAATTAGTTGAAAGGGGAGTTTTCGCGATGATATTTTGAGACCCAATATGTCTCGGTTTGATAGCAAGGGGACTTAATGAATTTGGAATTTTGCTGAGGTGGCTTGGATTATGTAGTTGCTGACGATCCCCGAGATGTAGATGGTTCGGTTCTGGCGAATCAGAACCAGTGTGTTCATTACTGGCTTAGTATGATGTGATGATGTATGTTGCTAGGTTAAAAATGGTGTATGCCTCTCGAAGGGTTGTATGTCACATTCCCCATAACATGAAGGTGACTCTTGGGCTATAATGGTTACTGAAGTGTACTTGTAGTGGTTCGAATTGCGCTCCGACATTGTTAGTTTCCTATGGATGGTGATGCAAATAAAGAAAATCTTCATAACTTTATGGTCGCGGATCTCTGCAGTCTTTGTAGCGAAAGAAGTTACTGGTCCTCTACCTCAGGCTGAGCATTTGCTGATGCTGGAAAGGTGATTGTTTGTATCCGGGCTGCAAAATTTTCCATGAGGATCTGCCTATCCTCGTTGAAGCCTCGGATGTATACAATGTGAGTTGCATTTGGTGGACCAATATCCTCTTGTCGTGTCTTCTTCTGCGGGCAGCGGCTCGGATGTGGGTATTGGATCGAGCATAAGCTTATTCCATCCAATTGAGTCATTGTTCTCGACATGAGGTTAGTGATTTCAATGGAAACAAAGAAGATCTGCGCTTAGTAAGTGTCTAGGGTTGCAGGGTCAACTTTATCCCATTCAACATCTCTAGCCCCACTGAAGTGAGCAATTGGGTTAGTTGCCAAGAGGCAGTCCTCCCATTCACGTCTCTGTGCAAAGGATTGAAGTTCGGTGATAAGTTATAGCGGTGGCATTCGCATTGGGACTGTGATGATTACTCTCATCACACATGGGATTGTGTCTAAGAGTCCTGGGCACCTGATGTAACTATAAAGTCTTGCCCAAGGGTGAGAATATATAAGTGTGATGACTAAGACTTGAAGGAAAAGGTATTGATGAAAAGCATTCGCCGTTGGGAAGTGAGATGCTCGTGCGCTCCAAGGCAGGGGGTGCTTGACTTGGTGAGTAAACCCTCTTGAAGTCCATGAAAATCTGGAGCGGCCGCAGGAGATGTGGTTATGTGCCCCGCTAAGCAAACGGGTGAGATGAGGCGAAGAAAATTGAAGAGGTATCATCTTCATACATGTGAAGCATTGCACAATATTCTTGAAAGTCAGTAAATAGCGGAGTATTGGCGATGTGCGACGTGATGTGGTAGGAATGGCTATTACAACCACAAATGGTAAGGAAAAGCGTGGTGAGAGTATCATAGATCGAGAGGAAAGTCAAGTAATGAGACTTTGCAGCGCGTTGAAGTAAATTGAGACAATCCTGATGCTTCGCTTGTGGTGGAAATTCACTAGCGAGTTGTTACAATGGGTGGAGAGTGTATTGTGCGTGTTGGCGAGCTGCATGTGTTTTGGTGCCGAATAAAAGAATGAATTCCTCAAGGGTTGAGGTGACTTGAATAATTTCGAGGTTGTGCTTAAGGTGGGAAAAGAGGTAATTCATCTCTATTATGAACGCTGAGATTACTGAGAAGCAGCAGGAACTGGAATGGTTTCTTGCAAAGCGAAGAGAATATATCGTTGAGGATGTCGATAGAATAGGCGTTGTCACTGAATATCTATCGATGTAGACGGTAGCTTTTTTTTTCTGGTAGATGTTGGTTGGAGAAACTAGTAAGACGTGGGAAAACATAATAAGCGTTGAAAAAAGGATTGTTGGGAATGGTGCAAGGGAAGTGGTTGTATCAGTTGTGACTGAAAATTGATGGGCATCAGGGCAACGAAGTGAGTTTTCTACTGTGTTATGAGCATAGTGGATGACTAATTGTGCAACTTTAGTGACATGTTGGTGTGCTGGCATGTGAAACGCTCCAAGGGTATTACCAGAATAGATGGGCAAGAGACGAAGAAATGACTGGAAAGTGTAAAGTGTGGTGTCAAGGGACATCAGACCTTTGCACAAAAATTTATATATAGGACGATTCAAATAATCAATCATGCAAGGCGGAATAATGAAATGCATGATGGTCACGTTATGAAGAAAGACGAGAAATAAAGTCCACAGCGATTAAAGTGTTGGTAAGAAAGCTATGATTATCCGGCTTATAATAATTTGCACTAAGGTATTACTCGATTCGGAAGCGAATACGACAAATCTATTGATAGCCTATTTGAAAGGGGAATCTAAGGTATGAGAATCTTGCGGTGCAGTAATCGTCACTGTCAGCATAGCAGTGAGGTAGCTTAGGGCGATGGTGAGTGTGACAACATTCAACAATTACAGGACACTTGGTGGCACCAAAGTGGTGATAGCCCCGGAGAGCGAAGATCCATGCGGGTCGTTGATTGGCACGGGGAACAGGGGCTCGGCAGGTCCTGAAACGATGATACTGGATGTGGAACCAAACTGATCAAAATATCATCATTCTAAGTGAAGCCAGTGCCAGTGGCTGCAAGTTGCGGAATGAAGCATGGTGGCGGAGATCCGATTATGTACATTGAGAGTTTGAAAAAAACTGAGGTGAAAGAAAAAGTAAGTGCAGGTAGCAGATAATGATGAAAAGTATTGACAATGTGCAAAGTTTAGAGCTGTCTGCGTCTTAGGTTTGATACCTCCATGTATTATAGTAACTAATATAGGTTGGCAAAATAGCTAAAATATATTGGTTTGACTTTTTAGAGAAGAAAAGGAATTGGTGTAGCTACTAAGATAAGAAGTGAAGTATCATTTTATTTCAATATACGTTTAATAATGCATCAAGCATTATTGACAAATGATTATTCGTTAATATCATTCTTAATCAATGGAGCAGTGGTATGTTTGGTCAGACTAATAGGATTTTTGTTGGCATAATGCTTGAGTAATTCTTTCATATCTTGAGAATTGAGATCACCTTTCTCATATCTGCTTTTTCGATTTGGGTTAACTGAAATAAAGTAGGCAACAAGACCAGATACCTGTGGAGCGGCATATGAGGTACCTTTTAGTTCGTCTTGCAGAAAAAAGATTCCTTCACCAGTGGCAAAAAAATCAACACATTTTCCCCAGTTTGAAAAGTAAGATTCTTGAGCACGTAAGTTGCTTGAACCAACAGTGATTGCGTATTTTGAACTTGCGAATGGAATTGTGCAAGCATCTTGGCCTGCGTTACCTGAAGCAATTACCACATGAACATTTGGATTACCCTTAAGGATTTTATCAATAAACTGCAGTGCTTCATGAGGTGGGGCTGATGAAGGAGTATCAGTGTTACCAACACTGACGTTGATAACAATACCTTTTGGATGGGTCTTGAGACGATTTTCATGATAATCATTGATTGCAAAGATAATTCCATTGATAACGTCCTTGCCGGTAGATTGATCTTTGAATCTTGTAGGGACGAGGAATATCTTTGCATTTGGAGCAACACCAGCATTTTTTCCGGCAGCAAGAAGGGCAACATTGATGGCATGATAAGAATTAGCAGGGGGAGAACGATTTTTGTCAGATTCCTGTCGATAGAGGACTTCGGGTTCATGAACAAAATGATTTTTGAAATGAGGAAGTGGTATCAGAGGAGCGGTGTCGATGAGGTAGATGGCTACACCTTTACCAGCCTCACTCTGGTATTGATATTTGTAGTTGCCATCAGGAGGTAGGAATTTTGTAGGATTTGAGATGCGAGCCAAGTAGTTTGGAGCATTTTCTCGGGTGAGAATTTCAGCAAGAGATAGAGGGAGGATAAGAAAGAAGAGAATTGAGATGAGCATAATGAAGAAGAAATGGGGAAAATGAAGAAGATTAAATAAAGAAGATTAAGTATAAGATTGATTATTATAAAAAATTAATTATTATAAAAAATTAATTATTATAAAAGATATAGCCGTGCATGATATTGGATCGGCCAAGTGGATATAGAAAAAACGTAGGGCGAGAGATCTATGGTATGGCGTAAAGTGTGTTGGGTGGAACTGCATATGTGCATGAGAGGCAATGTGAAGTAGATGGGAGGTAGATGGGATGGAGAAGAATTTATTGAGAGAGAAAATATATAAAAAAGGGGAATGAAGAGAGGAAGTGGATAAATAGGAAGTGGATAAATAGGAAGTGGATAAATAGGAAGTGGATAAATAGGAAGTGGATAAATAGGAAGTGGATAAATAGGAAGTAGATAATAGGGAATGGATAAATAGGGGATTGGTAGGGTCTAATTAGGGATTGTAAGGTAGAGGTAGGGCAAGGGAAAAGCAGAGGACAGGGCTACATGATACATGAAGAGGCATGAGACGGCACAGTGTTAGTGATGAGAAGTGATTAAGTAAGGGAGTATTAATGGGTAATTTGAGAGAATGGGAAAGATATATTAGTTGAGTAGATGATTGAATTGTTGGTAGTAGATTAAAAAATTTGAGGGATTGTAAAGTTGAGGATATATGGAAGTAGTAAAGGGAGGAAATTGGAGAGCGGATAAATTAGGGATCGGGTAAGGTATTATTTATTGGTGCTCGGCAATAGAGGGCGTGATTTGTTTTAGAATGGTTAGTAGGGAGTTAGATTAGGCGTCTGAAAAAGAAAGTAGAAAAATAAAAGGGACATATGATATTGTGCATGAGTGGGTGTAAGGGGGCATACGGGAGCATGATAGGTGAATATAAAAATAGATGAAACGGTTATTGTGCGCGAGAGTGCATATACATCAGATGGAGTGAGATGGCACGAGATGGCATGAGATGGCATAAGACCACACTCCCGGATGTGCGGATGTGCGGATGTGCGGATGTGCGGATGTGCGGATGTGCGGATGTGCGGATGTGCGGATGTGCGGATGTGCGGATGTGCGGATGTGCGGATGTGCGGATGTGCGGATGTGCGGATGTGCGGATGTGCGGATGTGCGGATGTGCGGATGTGCGGAGTGCGGATGTGCGGATGTGCGGATGTGCGGATGTGCGGATGTGCGGATGTGCGGATGTGCGGATGTGCGGATGTGCGGATGTGCGGATGTGCGGATGTGCGGATGTGCGG